>CM021101.1:181672090-181803354 GCA_007115665.2 Sequoiadendron giganteum | reverse complement strand
ACCAAACCAAAACTAAAATAGAGTTAAGTCTGCTTCCCACCTAATTCCATTGAAAAGAGAGAAAAATCGCTCTAAAATACATTCAACTAACTCAATCCCTTAAGGGTCCAAAGTGTAAAAGGGCAGCAATCTTTGATAGGGTATTACTCATAAACTATGGTGATTACGAAATATCTTTCTAAACCTGTGAGATCACGTTTTGCCCCTCTATAATAAATCTCTCAATTTTTTCTATCTTGGAGGCATTTTCCTATGGTGTCCAGTTTTCACTTGATGGATAAAGTGTCAAATGCAAGTAGTTAAAAGTTGCAAAGTGGTGCAACTTTCATTCTGTAGCTCGTGTGACCAGAACGATTCTTCCAACACATATGGGTGGGTATTTTTACACTAGGAATGGTCCTCTTTCACACCCAAAAAAGTGAAATTTCTCTGAGCTACGTTCAACTGGATCGATCCCTTAAGGATCGAAAGTGCAAAATGGCTACAAAATTCAACATGATATTACTCAAGTACCATGACACTTAGAAACTTCTCATATAATCCTACGAGATTTTTCTGGGCCACTCTACAATAAACTCTCTCAGTTTTTTCTATCTCAGAGGCATTTTCTTGTGGTGGCAAATTTTCACTTGGGGACAACTTGGCAAATGCAAGTAGTTGAAAGTTGCAAAGTGGTGCAAATTTCAATTTGTAGCTCATGTGACCAAACAAACTATTCCAATGCATCCAAAAAGGTATGTTCATGCTAGGCATGGTCCTATTTTTCATCCAAACACACGAAATCTCTTTGAGCTACGTTCAACCGGATTGATCCCTTAAGGGTCCAAAGTGCAAAATGGCTGCAAACTTTAGCATGCTATTACTCGGATACCATGATGATTCAAAAATTATCATCTAATAATATGAGATTGTGTTGGGGCCCTCTACAATAACCTCTCTCAATTTTTTCTATCTCAGAGGCATTTTCTTGTGGTGGCAAATTTTTACTTGGGGAAAAATTTGTCAAATGCAAGTAATTGAAAGTTGCAAAGTATTGCAACTTTTGTTTTGGAGCTCGTGTGAGCAAATGGATTGTTCCAACACATTTGGGTGGGTACATTTATACTATGCATGGTCCTCTTTTGCACCCAAACATGCAAAGTCACTCGGAGCTATGTTCAACCGGATCGATCCCTTAAGGGTCCAAAGCGCAAAATGGTTGTGAACTTCAGAATGCTCATACTCAGACAATGTGATGCTTAGAAAATTATCATCTAAGCCTATGGGATCATGATGGGCCTCTCTTCAATAACCTCCCTCATTTTTTTCTATCTCAAAGGCTTTTTCCCATGGTGGCGATTTCTCACTTGGGGAAAAATTTGTCAAATGCAAGTAGTTGAGTGTGTAAAAATGACTTTATAGCCATTCCACCCATTGTATCCTACTGTAACTTAGTGGAATGGAATAATTATGGGTAGGGAACATATTTTCATGGTTTCTAGAGTAGGGGAGGTGAGTTGATTTGTTTTGTGTGATGCCCTAGTTGGAAATTTGATGAGTTTTGGTGAAATTCAGTGGTTTAAGAGTGGAAATGGTTGAAATCCTTTGGGGCAACAATTTTTCAGGGAAATTTAAGCATGTGCAGGTTCTTTTTAGCATGTTTGATGTATTGGAAAAGTGTTATGATTTGTGAGAATAGGATTTTCAATAAACCCACCCATTTTAGGCTTTTAGCCATAGTAGCAAGGCAATGAACTATTTGATAAAATGATTTGGTAAACATGTATGAAAAATGTGGTAGCATAGACAAGGAAGTGAATTATTTGAAAAAATTCCTCAAAGAAACATGGTCTCATGGTGATGGAATGTCATGAAAATCCATAGCCATGAGGATTTATGACTTGAGGATTGTGATTAATGATTGGAATTGTGTTTAGTGAGATTGCAAGACCTCCCCTACTGCATCAATGTTTTAGGTTCTTATACATAGAAACAAGGAAATTAACTATTTTATATAATGATTTGATAAACATGAATGAAAAATGTGGTAGCATAGAAAAGGAAGTGAAATCTTTAAAAAAATGCCTCAAAAAAATGAGGTCTCATGGTGATGTAATGCCATGACAATCAAAAGCAATTTTATTGTCATGGCATTCTGTCACCATGAGACCACATTTATTTGAGGCATCTTTTGAACTGGTGCAAGGGTACCTACAACCATGTTACAAAGTTTATTTTGGTAGCAGTCTGTCTTGGGGGAATTTTGGTGAATCTTTAAGTTTCAAGTGTTTTATCTTAGTAGGTATTTAAAATAAGGTCTAAATAGATCACTCTTTCATGTATTTAGGGGTTTTGGTGTTTTGATGGTCAAATGTGCACAAGTGCACTCATGTATCAAATTTGAAATTTGTAAGTTTGGAGGAAAAAATATTTGAATTTGTAGGTAGGTGGGAAAGAGTGAGTTCTTTTCGGTGTCATGGGATTCAATTCAAGGTGATTTGGATTCATAACGGCCTAAATGTCAATGGTTGCACAATAATGTTATTAAGTGCACAATTAAGTTGTTAAAACATAGTTGTAGGGGTAATTAGAAGGTAGGATTTTAAAAGACAGTTAAAAGGAGTTAGGCAGTTGGATTTTGATGAAAAAATGTATTTAAATCCATGAAAGGCTCAAACCAAATGTTTTTCAATGATTTTTTAAGGATTTCATAAGACAAACAACGTGCATTTTGCTGCTACATCATAGTTTTGCCTTATTTCTAGAACTTATTCTCTTTTGTACGGCCTGTACAGTCAAGGTGATGAATTATAATTCTTCTATTTGCATATAATCAGGTGTTAAGTCTCATTTGGAACAAATTTGAGTGTTTTCCATTGGGTGTTGGGAAAAAAATCTCATTTTTTTTGAAAATTGTCTGTTGGGGCAGTGAAAGCACAGTTTTGAGGAAGAAAATGAAAAATCAGTCATCCCACCTATTGTAAAACTCTGTGTTTCAATGGGATGATATATTTAATGTTTTTTTGTGTGTTGAAATAGTTGGGCAAGTTGTGGAGTCTTGGTTTTGACATTGAGTAGTGTTCTAAGGGTTGGTAACAATAATTTTATATAAAAAATGATGGGTTCAAGGGTGGTTTTTGTGAGTCATTGATGGAAACAACTTGGGAATGGTGTGAGATGCTTGTGTAGACCCTTAAAAAGTAGTTTAATGTTTTGGTTGGGCTTGGAAGGCATTGTGAGGGTGAAATGTTTAAAACCCTAGGCTTTAACATGTAAAAGGAGGGTTTGGTGAACTTACAGTCCAGAGGTCAATTGCCTAAGTTTTGAAGGGTGAATTGGTGGTTTTTCATTATAACACAACTCTATCTAAAGAGATTTTGTTAAAAAAAGGGATTTGAGGGTAATTTGTTTGGAAAGGAGGGCTAGTTCTTGTAGCCTTTTGAGTAGGGAAGTCTAGTGAAACTAGGCGTTGACCTAATGAACCTTGAAGAATTTGATTGGAATATTGTATTGGGTTTGAGTAGATGCCTAAATGATGTTGAGATAGGTATTTGTGTGATCATATTGTGTTGGGCACTTGATTTGCTCTATTGTGTGTTTGAGGATTGCTGTCAAAGTGGGCATATTTGAGAGAAGTTGTGTCAATTTGTTTCTTGGGTTACCATCACCTCTGCATCATGAACTAGTTCACTGCCTTGTCTATGGCTTGTCATGGCATTCCATCACCACATTTATTTGATGCATTTTTTCAATTAGCTCAATGGATTTTCTATGCTATTGATTGCTATTATTATTTTGATATTTTTTTTCGAAGCATCCATAGCTTGTTCGAAATCACTTGTTTTAGGATTTTAGCCATAGAAACAAGGCAATGAACTGTTTGACAAGATGCTTTTGTAGAAATGTATGAAAAATGTGGTAACATAGACAAGGGAGGGAACTATTTGAAAAAATACCTCAAAGAAATTTGGTCTCATAGAATTCCATGATAAGAAAATGCAATTGGCAATTGCTCCTAGTTATTAGTTATGCAATGTGAATAAATTGCATAACTACTTAGGTTGACTTTGTACAAACTATATTGTAATTGAAATTTTGTCATCTATCAACATCTAGTTATTAGTTATGCAAAGTGAAGTAATGCTTTGACATTGAAAGATGTGCAATGAAATGTAATCAATGATATGAATATAAACTACATAAATCCATTTTTTACAATTCATTAGTTAAAATATTTATTTTATTTTCTTTGTATATCTCTATATGCTATGGAAGTACCTTTCAATATTTAAAATTTTTTTTTTATCTCTTGTTGTACAATTTTTCCTGATTTTTTCACAAACTATTATACTTTTGGTTTGTCAAATTTTTCCCCAAAAGATTTTTGGTGCTATGCATTGGAAGCATGAAGCATACACATCAATACACACAATATACGTGAAGTATACATGTGAATAAGTGAAGCATACATGTGAATAAGTGAGGCACAAGTAATTGAAGCATTCCAAAGGATACAAACCACCACGAATGGAGCTTATTTACCCAATATGCTTTAGATGGGGCTTATTGAGCATTCGACGCTAATCAATTAAGCATTAGATGTAAAAAAAATCCATGCCTACAACATTCAAGCATACAACTTACACAATACACATGATAGCATCATTCAAGAATGGAAGTAGAAAAATAAGATTTTCTTTAATCAAAAAGCTGAAAGGCTATACAATGATATATATTCATAAAAGTATATACAATATATCCCAAAAAAACATACAGGATTAGTACAAAGGAGCCATATGGACATAAAATGTCACATATATATCAATAGTACAAAACATATGTTCCAAAATTCCACATAGGCATACAACAAAAAACACTAATACATAGTCATTTCCCTCTAGGGGAAGGAAATAGATCTCGTGCTACCTTTGAAATTCAGATGGATGGAGTGACTGTTGCTTCTCTTGTCTTTCAAACACGCTTGCTCATCCTCCTCTCTTCACTCTGGACCTTCAACTAATACAATAAAAAGTAAAGATGTTAAAATATAGAAATTGAATTGTGGAATGGCATATAACAGAATATGTAATCACTTACCGCATACATATAGTCATCATGCACGTTTACATCATCACCACATCCACGATCTAGAGTGACAACCACCTATATAAACCATCAAGAGAGAAATTAAACTACATAAAATTATCATGAAAATTTTCTATAATAGACCATAAAGGAGAAAATATAATGTCAAATCAACTAATCTATTCCATACCTCTCTCAATGGATCAAAATTGGCTATTGCTCCATAAAATCTAAGGTCCATTGTTCCACCAACATCACCAGGGTTGTCTCTTTTTGAAAATTGTAAATGAAACAATATCTTAGGTATCATGTTGATATAAATACCAAGAGGGGATAATGGAACATAAGGTGAAATAAGAGATGGTAATGGGATGGGAATAGAAGGGTGATGCAGAGAGGGGGCTCAAACTCATTCAAAGTGACAACTTGCATTCAAGAGGAATCTAACAAGATTAAAATTTCCTATTAGATTAATCCAAATAATCCTCAAAGCTTGACAAAAATCGGGAGTCTAACTTCTCGCTTTCACCAATGTAACCGAGTAGTAGTGCAAACTCAATTTTTGGCCTTTAACTCCCATGATTTCCAAAACACTTGACAATAATAAGGTGGATTCAGATACCCATTTCAGAGTTATACAACATATCTCTTAACTAGATATAAGTCTTTTGGACCAATCCCTTGAAATTAGACCCTCAATGCTATCTTAGGCCATGAATTAGGTCAAATTTACAAAGAAACATACATTTAAACTTAACAGAGACCCTTGAAACCTTGAGGTAGAATTTCCTATGCCCTCAAACCTCTAAAACCACAATAAATACCCAGGGTTGACACCTCCAACATAGAAAACTCCAAAACCCTCAATTTCATGCCAAGTCAAGAGGGTTTATTCAAAGTCCCACTTGCACAACCTCCCAGACCATGCCACTGACTCAAACATGTATATTCTAACCCCAATATGCTCAAAAGTTGGAAAAAAATCTACACTCTCATTGATTTCGACAAAACCTAGACCCAAGGCTCCATCTTCATGTCTTTTTCTTCATAAAACTCATCAAGACAACAGGTTTATCTCCTTAGTTCATTCTCCACAACTCTAATCATGCAACCTAAAACCTAATCAACCTCCCTAGGGCCCATTACACTAGTAGGTATAGTCAGTGTAAGGGCCCTAAAATCATGATTTTGGTTACAAAACCCTCAAATAGTGTGCCCTTGGTCTGCCACAGGAAAACACGGATATGTACCACAAATCACAATGGATCTCCCTCAAAAAAATTCCAAAATATTTTTAACACCTGCCACCACAAACTAAAATTATTTACATGGCACAATCAATTTTTATGAGCTCGTACAAGCCTACAAATGACAAGAAAACTTAGAAATTTGATGAAAAACAAAATATTCTTATTGTCAATGCTTCAAACTTCAAGCCAATGTTACAAAATGAGTTTTCATGCATTTTTAAAGGCTTCTCCTCATCAAACCAATTCCCAAATTCCTTACAACTATTTTTTAAACCTCTCATGACCGTTGCATTACAAATTTGTTGCATTTATGCAACTCACAAATTTGGCACTTTCAAGTTTTGACTCTTTATTGTTTCCTAGACCCTCTTAAACACATAAACTGTTACAAATAGTCTAATGGGACCTTATGCAACTAAGAAATCATAAATTACTCAAGCAAACATTATCCTATCTAGCTTGACACCCCTTGTCAACTTTGACAATTCCTTCCACATGATTTGCAAACCTTACAATATGAATACAAAAGCCGCTCAAAGTTGATCAATTACAATAGAATGGTCACATTGGACCTTATTAAAACTCAAGGACTCAAATAAAACATCCTAACACACCTTTCCTATCATACATTTAATGAAGAAACATAGAAAAGAGTGGTGCCCCTACACCAAAGGGATTAATGAAACATAGGATGGACTAGTATAGATTGATGGGATGGGCTAGGATGGGATAAAAAAATATAGGGTGGAAAATTAGAGGTTAATGGGATGTGGCTATTAGGGAATAATGCAACATAGGGTGAATTAGGAGGTGTCTAGGGTTTGACTATATTTCGACTATATTATAGGAAGTGCGAACTTGACCTGTGTATAGAAATAATAGAGAAGTGTTATCTAGGATGAAACACGGATAAAGATGGTATAACATAGGATGATATAAAGGAACTAGGGTGGAACATAGGTGATCATGGAAAATCTAGGGTGAAATAATAATGGGTACAATAAGATGGGAGTAGAAGGACATAATGACACATAGCATGGATTAGAAGATATTAGTGGGATAGGCTAAGAGGGGATCATGGAAAATAGGGTGAACTATTAAATGTTAAAGGTAAGGAATTAGGAAGGAATAAAGGAACAAAAAGTGAATTAGGAGAACATAATGTGACATGATCAAGGAATACAAATGCAATGTTTGTGGTTATCATTAATTTTTTATATTTGTATATATGCAAAATTATGAAAACTAGCTAACATAGATTTACAACACCATTAATGAATAAAAGCTCCTTGAGTGTATGTTGTTTGAGGATATGAATCATGAGTTGTGGAGGAAGAAGGTGCACTAGGAAACTATTTGAAATCCAAAGCATGTTATGAGACAAACATTTAAATATAACATTCAACTGTTCAAATGCAATAATAATATCTTTAATACTAGTTGCATACCTATGGAATCATCGTTAAGAATGTACAAGGGTTTTTAGGAATAGAGCATGCCTCATGAATAGTGCGACCCTGAAATTTCATCATATCAAAATTCCATTAATTTAGTTATTCTTAAATTTCAAAATATAATTTAATAAACAACATTAAAATAAATTGCTAAATTTCACCTGAGTGTCAATGTCGAATGTATCATTCAAAATATCATTTGTGAAAGTCATCACCTCTAAAACTAATGTAGGTTGTATAGCTACATCACGAGCACTTTGATAATCGTAGGTGAAAACAACACCACAAGCGCCACAATGGTGGGGTGGATCTTGGGGCCTACACGTCTCCTCCACACCAGGCTCTAATAGAGGACTTGCACACTATAAAATGGTATGAGTGAGTGAGTCAATTGACTTCAGCATGTCCACCTCTATAGTGTCCTTAACAATGAAAGGAACAATGACATGCTCCACCATGGGTCTACCCAAGGCTCTCAGTGCCAACTATGGATTACGTTGTGCAATAGGTCTATCATGTGTGGAATCACCACCTCTACCCTGAAAGTTTAAGATGTCAAAATAGTTTGGCATTTTATTGATGGAAAACTCGCAATAGAGTTTCCTCAAAAAAATTTGAGGCACCTCATGGTTATTTCATGGAGGTTGGTCAAATGCCATCCACCACCACTGCCAAAATTTGTTTTTAATTAACTCATGGTGGCACCAATGGATGGGGAACCTCCTACATGCATGAGACAAAGGTTCATTGGCTTTTAGGTCTATAAATAGGGTAGGGTACTGCCACAATAATGGGTTACACTTTTTGGGACACCCTGATTTTTGCTGAAATCACATATTTTTAGAAAATATAATGATTTAAGCCTTAAAAAGGTCCCATGTTAAGGGTTTTAATTGAAGAGGGTTTGATCAAACCCACTTATATCAAACCCCCTTGGATAGAAAGTTGCTAGCTTTAAACCATACCAATAATGGAGTCTCCTCTACACCTATCAAAATGCTTATAAAAAACCACTTCTGATTTACCTTTTAGGGGATCAAATTAATTTATTTAAAATTATTTTTTTGTAAACATGTAGGCCTTATTATAAGCTTCCCAAAAAGTATAATTTTAAATATATTTAATTTTATTATTATATTTATTTTTTAATTTCTTGTGAATGTAGGTTTTTCAATGAACATTGAGGTATTTAATTCACACATACGGAAAAATAGGAAAAGAGAGATTTTTTTTCTTAAAAATGCATGTACACTAGCTATTGATGTCCTTATTCCAACAAAAAAAGAATAAGTTAATTCAAATGAATACAAAAAAAGTTAAGCAGCTGAAAGTATAATATATCCAGATTATAATTACTTTGAATTAGAAAATTAATTAAAATATAGATATGCAAAAAAAAATTATGAAAAAATATCCATCCACTAGATAATGGTGTGAAAACACTGTATTTAAAAAATTAGAATTTTATGCTTTCTATAAAAAATGTTATGCAACTAAATGTAAGCATCAGTTTTTGAAAATGATGTTTAGTAAAAAAAATAAGTTAATAAAAACTACATAAAATAATTGACAATTTATTTTTTAATTTAAAAAATATATATAATTAGATTCTCAAAAAAAAAAAATCACAACCACTAGCATAAAATTGTCTCATCTCATGCCTCTTATTTGACCAAAAATTAATTTTCTCGCTCATTTCTCCTACATGAGTTACAATTGACTTCAACAATTCAATAATCCCTCTCCTATAAGGGTTGGTTTCGGCATGCTCGGTTAATCTTGCAATTAATTGTTGAATGTCTCTTTTATTATTTTCAATTTTATTTTGAATATTTTATTGTGTTCCTTGAGGATGCCTATGAATTGATGGAGGGGTTTTGGGTTGTTCTTGTATAGGAGGCTCTTCGTGACGGGGTGATTGTGAATTCTCAATGTTTTGAGGTGGAGATTCATTCCCTGAGAATTGGAACAAAGTTTTATTATAAAAACCTATTTAAATTTTCATTCTAAATCAAATTCAAAATAAATAGAATAAAAATACATACCTCTTTGCAATCTTCGACCTCTCTGACGTGTTGGCAACATCCTCATAGAAAATGGCAAGCTAAGGATGCAAACAATGGAAGATATTTGGCAAACGTGAGTTGCAGACCTAAAATCCTCTTCCTCAAGCTACAAGTTGAAGAAAAAATGAGGGTTTGAAACCTGATTTCTGACTTTTATGTCTACTTTACCATTTGGCATGCACCAAATGGCTTATTTCGAGTTTTTTTAACTTTTTTCAATTTGGCACCTAAATTGTGTCACAGATTGGTGCACTTACCCTTATCTCCTTCTTGTTTAGAGTTATCCATTTTATCATGTGGATATTTAGAAGAAAAATGGCCTATTCTAACATATTTGAAGCATTTGAAGGACAAGTCACCTTTATATTCATTGGATCCTCTTCTTAGTTTGCTTATGAAGTTTGCTTCTTCTTCATCAGCTTCTTCAATGTGTGAAATAATGACTATATATTTGTCTTTCTTCTCAGCTCCATCCTTTCCTTTCTCAACAATCTTAAATGCAACCTCCCTTCTAGAAGATTCAACACCTGGCATTTTCATCTCATAAGCAATAAATATACCATGTAACTCATCTAGAGTGAGTTTATCAATTTATCTTCCTCTTTAATGGAATTTTTTTTTAGAATCATATTTAGTTGCCATGGACCTCAAAACCTTCAACAAAACAACATCCTTTTTCATTTCCACATCATATCCTCTAATAGAATTTACTATATCGTCAACTCTCAAAAGATAATCTACAATGTTTTCTTCATCAGTCAACTGCAAGCTTTTAAATTTAGCTCTCAGTATTTGTATATTTTCTAGCTACATCTTGGATTCTCCTTCATATATCTTATTCATTTTTTCCCATATATCATAAGCAATTTCATAATGCATAACCTTTCTATGTACAAAATATAAAAAAATATTCATAATGGCGAACCAAGCTTTCTCATTATTCTCATAGTCCTTTCCTACAACATCAATAGGAGGAGTAGTAGGAGGAAATTATTTTTTCTTAACTGACATCCAAAAATCAATTCCAAGAGAACCTAAGCATCCTTTCATCAGAGAGCTCCACTTAGCATAGTTAGTTCCATCAAATCTAGATGGCTTGTTTGAACCTTCTTGACATTCCATTGTGTTAGCTTATACAAGATCTACTCGAGTTGATTAAGCTTCTTCTAGGGAACCTAGTGCTCTAATACCAATTATTAGAGCACAATGATCTACTTAGAGGGGGGGGGTGAATCAATAGATATTAAAAAATTTAGTTCTCATATATTTTTTTAGATTCAACCTTAAAATCAAATATGCAGATCAAAATATTAATAGATATAATAACCATAAGAACAAGATAGATCAACATATAACACTAGATATACATGGAAAACCATGATGAGAAATGATACTAGGATCTACTATCCTACTCCAGGCTCACAAGCATCAAAGTTCATTTACAATGTTTTAGGGCACCAACCCAATGAAGCATCAACTCCCTAATTTAGGAGCACCAACTCCAAAGAGACACCAATCCCCTACTCTGAGTACAAACTTAGTACAAATGAGGCTACAACCTCTTACAACATTAAGAGCTCAAATATGCATATAAATGGTTCTACATAAACCTGAGATGCATGAATACATACAATAATTTGTTGCACTTATTGTAACTTACACTCTATTGCTATAGTTTCACTCTCAACAACACATACTTCTGCTCTGCACTCTTCTCTTCTCTGAAATATCCTCTATTTGGCACTTTCTACTCTATAACTTTCTTATTTTTACTTCACTCTTTTCAACACACATTGCACTTACTAACTTCTAACCCTTCTTCTACAACACTTCCACTCTTAGATAATGCTTGACTATATTTATTTTCCACCAATGTGCAATTACTACCTCGGGATCCACTCCATCATTTAGATCAACCCTAGCACCATATTAGGGTTTACCTTATTCATTAGCATCACCAACAAGCTACCAGTTCATCAAGCCTCACATCATCATTAAGACATATGATAAGGTTTATTATATTTCACCATACCTATGCCATACAATAATTAATTTGGTTACAAATAATTTCCCTTCAGTCTCTCTGCCAAACCCTAAAATTTGACTATGCATTCAATAAATTCTTCTAATTATTCGATTTGATATTTATTTTTATCTTAGCAATCACCTCTGCAATCTGTGCCATCATTGTGTGCATCAAATCTCATTTACATTGGTAATTGGATGCAACTAAACTAATTTATTCTTTGTCCATATCAGTTATAAGTCAAAACCCTACTTACATAGACTTAGTCATTTGAGATATTCATCTTTGAATTTGGTCCATTGATCTACCGACTTCACACTATGATCCTACACTTTCTATTTACTATCAAAAATTTAAAACACAACCATCAAATAAAAGGTTGTTCAAATCTCCTCCATTGATCTTATCCTTCATACCAATTGTGCATCACCAAAACAGATAGAAATTAGTCTTCCATTTCTATGATGTAGTGGACTCCATCGTATATCGTTGTAACACTTTGAGATTCTCCATCCATTACCATGATGGGAGAAGATATAGCAATCATCATTAGATCACATACATTTTGATCTCTGCCATTCACTGCTATCCCATTGGCTCTATGAATGGGCCCACAAAATCTCCAACATATGGAAATCTTATTCTTTGTGTCTATTTCTAACATCATTCTCAACTACCATCACTCATCACTCAAAGCTTTACTTCTTTCGATCTCATTACTGTGTTGAACTAAAATCCTATGATACAATGTCACCTTTTGGATGTTCATTTCAATATCATCCATACATCACATATCGCATAAATTTTCAAATGCTTCACATAAAAGCTTCATATTCTACATCATTGTTAAACCTTAAAAATTGGAACTGATAAGCCTTAAGGGTCTCTGATCCTGTCGAACACAACAATCAAACTCCTACTCTAGAACCAGATTTACATATAGCACTATCAAAGTACAAGGTCCATAGATGATTATCCATCAGATTGTCATTCTTTTTCGGATCCTTCATTAGTTTTGGATAGAATAGGTCATCATCAAAATATTACATATGTACCTAGTTTTGTGGCATGGAAATTTCTGAATGGGTTGGAGTCGATGTTGGACTCTAACCCATTTGGCAATTTCCATGCCACAGGACTGGGTATGTATGTAATATTTGATGATGACCTAGTCTATCTGAAATAGATGAAGGATCTAGAAAATAGTGAAGATCCGATGGATAATTGTCTATGGAACTTGTACTTTTATGACACTAAATACAAAGCCAGTTCTAGAGAAGGAGTCTAATTGTTGTCTCTAACAAGATGAGAGACTCTCAAGGCTTATCAATACCATTTTTTTTACTCTAACAACAACGTAGAATATGAAGCCTTTATGTGAATAATTTGGAAATTTATGTGATATGAAATGTATGGATGATATTGAAATGATTAACATCCAACAGATGACATTGCATGATAGTATTTTAGTTCATCGTGGTAATGAGATCAAAAGAAGTCAAGATTTCAATGATGAGTGATGGTAGTGGAGAATGGTGTTAGAAACAAACACATAGAATGAAATTTCCATCTCGTGGAGATTTTGTGGGCCCATTGTGAGATAAATGTTAGAAAATGAAGAGGATACAAGTGACCAGACTCCCGATGAAGAGGTTCTCCTCAACTAGTTCATCGAATCTGACCCATTCAGATATTTCCATGCCACGAAACTAGCTCATACATATGTAATATTTGATGATGACCTAGTCTATTCAAAATTGATGAAGGATCTAGAAAACAATGATGATCTGATGGATAATCATCTATGGACCCTATACTTTGATGGAGCTAAATACAAAGCCAAATCTAGAGAAGGAATCCGATTGTTGTCTCTGATAGGATCAAACACCCTCAAGGAAATTCCCATTTTCATGCTCTAACAATGGTATGGAATATTTGGAAACTTTGACCTTTAGGTGAAGTAGATAGCGCTCTAAACTCTAGACTCTTAATCCTTACTCTATTGCTTTTTATTGGCGATATAGAACCTATAAATCTTCATCTCCTAGGTACCAAAGATGGTAGCTAGGAGTATTGAAAGTTACCCTTCGTGGATGCTCTTGTTTGAACCTTGGGCATGAAAATTCTAGTTTCCTTCCTTAGTTTGATTTAGAAATATTTCTGACTTCTAATCAGATGTTCATAACTTGTCCCACCAAGTGTGCTAGAAAAATAACTATTTATCATCAAAGCTTATTCCTCTCCAAAATTATTATGGGTGTGTCACCAAAAATTACATATCCTTTCACACTTTTTCACTCACTTGGGCCTTTTCCCTTAGATCTTGACCTTGTTTTGCCTCGATCTAATCTTAAATGCTTGCAAATTAACAATAAAATAATAGTGTGTTACAAAGGTATTGTGAGGTGTTGTAATACATCTTCCCACTTGTATAAGACCCTTTAAAAAAAAATCACCTAAATAACACCTTTTTACCCCTTTTCAAGCCTTGTGCCAAAATGTTGTAAAGTATTGTAATGTATTTTCACACTTTCCTAAACTTGCTAGTGTAGGAGCACCTACACCAAAACATCATTTTTTTATCATTTGAATGATTAGTAGGGTGGTAGTTGGTAAGTATTAGTATTTTGAAGTGTTTTTTCTTTATAAGGTCTACCAAGACCATCAAGCATGAATTATGATGAGTCTTTAACTTTTTTAGTCAAAATTTAGAAAATTGCAATTTTGCAAAAAAATTGTCATGTAAGCCTTGAGACGGAAAAATCCTAAATTTGTGCTTGCTTATTCAAGGTTGAAGTTTATATGTTTTAATAAGTATATTTTTAAGCCATTAGAGTGATTTTAGGAGTCATAAGAGTTTAGGGTTAAAAGTTGTTGCACAAAATGCAAAGTTGTCATGTTGACAATATGATGTAATCTCGTTTTAATGTTGTAAACACCTTAACAACAGCTCCTTTATTAAAAAAATAGTTAAAGTAAATTGGGGAGGATGGTAACATGTTTATATATCCTCCATGGGGCCGATGCATGAGGTTTTTTGAGGTTTTGAAGCATCAATACAAAGAAAACTCTATTTTTTTTCTCATTTTACAGCGTTTTTGCTTGTTCTCGTGCGTGGTATAGTCTGGTACTTTATTGTACAGAATTATAATGCATATGTATTGAAAGATGGAAGATTTTAATTTCTTTTGGCAGTTATTTTAGTTAATTTCATCAAGTATTGAGTAAGTTACATCAATTTTAGTGAAAGTGGATCTAAAACCTTGCAAAACAAGGGTTTGGTCACCAAAATGGATGTAGTTCTCATTTCCACCATGGGAAAAATCTGAAACTTGGTGGATTGGTATATTTAGAAATCTTTTACATGTTTCAATTTTTTTCAGAGTGAAATATGGAGGTTTTCAAAAGTTATGTGATGCCCTAGGTCTGGTTTTTGCCTTGTACAGTCTAAAATGTGATCATTTGAATACATTATTTGTTGTTTTATGAGTACTTGAAGAAATAGGATGGATGGAAAGCATGGAAAAGGTTAGAGGGAACCTTTTGGAGTATTTTAAAGGCATTATGGGTGTTTGTGTGTGCCTTGACAAGTTGAAATCTTCTTTGTACATGCCTAGTTAAGCCTTGTTTATGGCTTGTAAATCAATCTTTTGATACATTTGTTTTCGGTGTTTGATCCTGTGCTTTTGGGAACTTGTGGAGGATGGTATTAGGATTCTAAAACCATGTTTCATTTTTTTTTTAATGCCTTCAATCAGTTTTTATTTTGACTATCCTATTGGTGAATGTTGCAAAGTTGCACGGGCTTGTGTAGGAGCGATGGAAGAATGGATGTTTTTGGGTGCAAGTTATGTTTGTTTGGTCATGTTGTGCTGTGTGAAGAGTGTCAAAATCAACCCCAAGTCCTATTGAGATTTCTGGTTGTGTGATTCAAGTTGAGTGGTCAATTTGCATTGCTGAGGGGAATAGTTAAGTTTTGATGTGTGCATATAGAGTATTTGAGAGAAGTGTTTGGGAAAAGGTGTTGCTTCCTTGCCACTTTGCATCATAGTGGTATTAGAGCATCAAGAAGTAGATATGTTTTCATTTTGCAAGTTGAAGAAGAAGGTGAAGAATAAATTTTCACAAGATGCCTCCAAAGAAGAATGATATGGCTAAAGAGATGAAGGATATGGAAGATATGCATGCAAGATAACTTAGGGAGTTGGAGGAAATAATAATAGTCTTGGAGACAAACAAAATAAGGTAATTCAAAGAGATTGAGTCAGATGAAGATGAAGATGATGAGTTTGAGGATGTGGAAGAAGAGCTTAATCTAGAGGTCAAAGAATTGCAAGGTTGCTGAAGGCGATAAAGAAAGACAAGCCTAAGGTAAAAATTTATGTTCCTAAATATGGTGGTAGTTTAAATTATGAGGAACTACTTGACTATATTGCTGCATTAGATAATAATTTTGAATGTGATGAAGTTCTTGAGGAGTAGAGAGTAAGGATTGCAAAGACTAAGTTGTAGGGCCATGCTTTTGTATGGTGGGATTACTTTCAATCTAAGAGGAGGAAGAAAGGAAACTCTAAGGTCACATCATGGGAGAAGATTATATCAAAACTCAAAGGTAAATTCTTACCCAAGGATCACCAAGTTCAATTGTTTAAGAGATTGCAAAACTTAAGACAAAGGGAAATGGATATTAAATCTTATATTGAGGAGTTTTATAAACTAAGTCTAAGATATGGTCATCATGAGAATGAAGATGAAATGATTGCTAGATATATTGGTGGTTTAAGGCTTAATATACAAGATGAATTGGTTTTGGCTAACCCTAGGAGTGGAGAGGATTGTTATCAAATGGCTATCAGGGTGGAGGATAAAATGAAGAGAAGGAAAGACAAAGCAATTAGAGGAAGAGGTAATGCATCAAGAGGAAGAGGATTCATGTCTAGTTCAAATCCAACCAATGATAATCAAGAGGATACCATGAAAAGTTGGGAGAAATCTGATTCTAGAGGTGGATGGAGAGGCACAAGAGGAATATTTGGAGGAGGTAGGAATCCTAACAATGACTTTTTAGGGAGATGCTACACTTGTAACCAGCTTGGACATCCATCCTTCAAGAGTCCTAGAAGGCAAGGCTCAAGCTCTCATGGTGGAGAAAGGAGGGATACATTAGTGCATGAAGATGAAGAGAGTGTGACTTCACCTGTTATTAATCTCACATCAGAAGTTGGAGAGATTTTGATGATTAGAAGAACATTGTTCAAGGTGTCAATTCCTAAAGAACCTCTACAAAGGAAAGCACTCTTTAGAATCAATTGCAAGGTACAAGGTAAGGTATTTAGGATGGTAGTGGATTCAGGTTCAAATGAAAACATGGTTTCTTGTGAACTGGTGAATAAACTCAATTTGAAAATAATTCCTCATGATTCTCCCTACAAGGTCTCTTGGTTAAGAAATGGTCAATCATTGTTAGTGAATGAGCAAGCTATGGTATATTTTCAAATAGGTGAGTATAAGGATAGTGTTATTTTTCATATTTTGCCAATGGACTATTGTCACATCCTCCTCGAAAGACCATGGCAGTATGATAGGAGTGCCATCTATGATGGGAAAGAATATAAGTACTAAATCTTGAAAGATAGACAAAGTTTTGTTTTAAAACCTTGGATAGGGGATGAGAAAGGTAAAGAAAAGGTCATCATGTGTGGAAACAAGGAGCCCCTATATGTTGTGAAAGAGGTCAAAAATTCTAATGAAATACACAAATGTAGGTATGAAAGTGCAAGTACAACAGATCTAAAAGTTAATTCAGAGATAAAAGTGGTCAGGACAGTTAGCATGAAGGATAGTGTGATGATAGGAAGAATTAAATTCCCTTTAGCTGAGAGTAGGGGTGAGATTCAATCAAAAAATTTAGGTAGAGTTAATTAAAAGCCTGATTTGATAGTGACAAAACAATTTGATGAGGTAGTTAGAGAAAGACAAGAAAAATAGGGCATAAAAGATAGTTTCAAACATAAAGGTGACAAAGGAAAGAAGAAAGATCATAGAGTTAATAATCCATGTTTTTATGCAGGTGCAAAACATAGTAAACAATCCAATCTTGGTCAGGGAAAAGATGAAAGACTCTTTATAGGTCTGAGAACAGAGGAGATGAAAAATGCTTATGTGAACACATTCCAAGGTGATAGAAGTGTAGGGCAGATTCCAAAAATATTGTACATGAACCAGTAGAGTGTATTGGTGAACCAATGGAGTCTTTATGAAGCTTGGAGATAGTGGATTCAAGGGCAATTAATGAGGCATGAGTATTTTCTAGGGGGGGTGTATGGTGTAGGAGCACCTACACCACAATATCAATTTTTGATCATTTGAATGATTAGTAGGGTGGTAAATTGGTAAGTATTAGTATTTTGAGGTATTTTCTCTTTAATAAGGTCTAACAAGACCATCAAGCATGAATTAGGATGAGTCTTTAAGTTTTGTAGTCAAAATGTAGAAAATTGCAATTTTGCAAAAATGCTGTCACATAAGCCTTGAGAAGGCAAAATCCTAAATTTGTACTTGGATATGCAAGGTTGAAGTTTAAATTTTTTAATAAGGCTGTTTTGAAGCCATTAGAGTGCTTTTAGGAGTCATAAGAGTTTAGGATTAAATTTGCTGCACAAAATGCAAAGTTGTCATGTTGACAATATGATGTAATCTCATTTTAATGTTGTAAACACCTTAACAATGGCTCCTTTATTAAAAAATTAGTTAAAGGAAATTGGGGAGGATGGAAACATGTTTATATATCCTCCATGGGGTCGAGGCATGAGGTTTTTTGAGGTTTTGAAGCACCAATACAAAGAAAACTCTATTTTTTAATGATTTTACAACATTTTTTTCCTATTCTCGTGCGTGGTACGGTCCAGTAATTAATTTTATGGCCTTATAATTCATATGTATTGAAATAGGGAAGAGTATTCTTTATTTTGGAGGTGATTTTAGTTAATTTCATTAAGTATTGAGTAAGTTACATTAATTTTAGTGAAAGTGGGTCTGAAACCTTGCAAAACAAGGGTTTGGTCACCAAAATGGATGTAATTCTTATTTCCACTGTGGGAAAAATCTGAAACTTGGTGGATTGGTATGTTTAGGAATATTTTACATGTTTCAATTTTTTCCAGAGTGAAAAATTGAGGTTTGCAAGTGATGCCCAAGGTTTGGTTTTTGCCTTGTACAATCTAAAATGTGATCATTTGAATACATTATTTGTTGTTTTCTAAGCAATTGAGGAAATAGGATGGATGGAAACCATGGAAAAGGTATTTGGGAACCTTTTGGATTATTTTAAAGGCATTAGGGGTGTTGGGGTGTGCCTTGACAAGTTGAAAGATTCCTTGTACAAGCCTAGTTAGGCCTTGTTTATGGCTTGCAAATCAATCTTTTGATACATCTATTTTGGGTGTTTGATCTTGTGCTTTTGGGAACTTGTGGAGGATGGTATTAGGATTATAAAACCATGTTTCATTGTCTAGTTAATTCCTTCAATCATTTTTTATTTTGAATGTCCTATTGGTGAATTTTGCAAAGTTGCATGGGATTTTGTAGGAGCGATGGAAGAATGGATTTTTTTGGGTGCAAGGTCTATTTGTTTGGTCATGTTGTGTTGTGTGAAGAGTTTCCAAATCATCCCCAAGTCCCGTTGAGATGTCTGGTTGTGTGATTCAAGCTGAGTGGTCAAGTTGCATTGTTGAGGGGAATAGTGAAGTTGATGTGTGAATATAGAGTATTTGAGAGAAGCTTTTGGGAAAAGGTGTTGCTTCCTTGTCACTCTGCATCACTTGCCATCAATAAATTAACCCTTTTTAATGATAAATTGGTCCCTTAATGTAGTTTTAGGCTCAACTTAAGTGTGTTTTGGGAGGCAAGTATAATAAACATCATTAAACACCTTTTTGTTCTTGACCACCACTTGAATTTTTCCAAGTGGACTAGGTCGCTACCTTGGGTGACCTAGTCCCTTTTCGTATAAAATTCAAAATTAAAACAAAAACCTAAAGATAATTTTCCTCCAAAACCCTAAGGTCAGCCTATCATGTGACATTTTTGGGAAATTAGGGCATATCTTGTATAAATAATGGTTTTCACCTTCATTTCACCCCCACCGAAGATCATTTTTCACCTTCACAAGTGCTCTTGTACTAAGGCTTCTTAAGCAAGAACTCAAGCACAAAGGAACTTCAAGGAACCTCCATTGGAGCTAGTTCTTGCATGTTGTAGACTTCAACAAAAAATGATTTGGTGAGAGTTTGTACTTGTTTTATCATTCAATTATCTCTTCCTTTCATTTTATCTCATTTGGGTTTGATTACCATCAATGGATTTTGAGTAAGGAAAACCCCTATTCTAGGTAACCCTAGCATTTTCTTTATCTTTGCATGTGTGTTTCACAGGTTGTATGTAGATTTCACAAGGATTAAAGTGTTGAAAAGGGTACCATAATTCCATTCAAGTCAATTCAAGTCATCAAACCCTAGTTGGAGCAAAACAATAACTTGGCCATTTTCTAAGGATTTTGACACAGGTATCTGATAGAAAGGGATGTGCAAGTGGTGGCCCAAATAATCATACTTTGAATCTCCCAAAATTATTAGGAGGACAAGGTTACAATCATTGGTGACCTTGTCCTTGTACTAGGCCTGAAGAAAGGTTTTGACATTTCTAGATACCATTTTAGTAGAAACCCACTTTGCAATATTTTCTCAACAGAAGGACTAGGTCGACCATTCTGGCGTAAGTGTCCCTATGCATATTTTTGGAAAATTTCAGAACATTCTAGGACTCCTCTTCTGCAAGTCTCAATTCCCAAGTGCATAATCTCTGTATTTTCCAGTTTGCTTTCAAATTGCATACATTTAGGTCATTTAGCTTAGCTTTCACATAGTTTACATTTTATTTCATTTACATTTTATTGTTAGCTTAGCTTCATTTCATTTTTAGCATTTAGCCACACTCCTCACACACATCACAACCCTAATCAACCCATACCATTTAAAGGAAATCACCAAAAAGCATATCATTAAGCAGAGAGAGAGTCATTTCCTAATCAAGAGCTCCTAGGTGAAAACCCTAGGGGCCTAATTAGGGGAATCATCTTCCCTCTTCGAAAATATATTTTTGGTTGTTCATTTTGGTGAACCCGACCATAGACCACTTGTTAATCTTCTAATTTTGCATTTCACATTAGGATTATGCTTGCATTGCATTAAAATTTTGCATTATTTGCATCCTAGGGTTTGTATAAAAAAAACAAAGTGCATTAGTGAAAATGTTCAAGATAGATTATACTTTGCATTACATTTTAATTAAAAAAGTACAAAAATATTCGCATTTACATTCTGTGTTTGCATCAAAAAAGTTTAAATGTCATACATACAGGTAAAAACTTCTAAAAATTGTCACAAAAGTAATTGTTGGGACTAAGTTGCCACACTGGGCGACCTAGTCCTCTTGCATATTTCTAGTAATCTTTTCTGTCACTTTCAAAGAATTGTCTACACTTTTATCTTCTACAATTACATTTTTGTGTTTGTCTTCAGATTTACTCTTATATTCAATTTTATTACATTTAGTTTTCTTTCACTATGATTCTGTCTTTCAACAAAATTGGATGTCCTTCAAATCCCTAGTAGACATGTCTAGTTGTGCCTTTGGCACTAATCTTGATGACCTTGAACCTACTCCTGCTCAACCAAATCCAATTGGATGTCCTCCTACCAAAGTTGACATCATTAGGGATGATGATGCTAGCATGAATTGATTCTTGAATGAATTCTTGGATCATCTTGAGGCTACTACAACCTTCTACCCATCCATGCAATAACCCCTATTTCCCAGCATGTCATCCCTAGAGACATCAGCTTACCTCCATCTTGAAACAAATGCTGAAACTAAGTTTCTTGTACAAGGTGAACCTAGTTCATATCATCCTATCACTACTCAACCATTTACCATAACTACTCCACCCATCCTCCAATTAATCTTCAACAAATCTATGGCAAAGGGTTTACTATTTTTATCAAACAAGGTGTTGACATAGAAAATAAACATATAATACACAAATTTTATGAATAATTATCACCTGATGAACTTACAATGGGAATAGGCTATCGAGATCCTTCTCATGACCATCGACATGCTAGAGAATTTATCAGGCTTCATGATGATGGTATGATGATCTTCGATTCCCCTCTTGATTTGGATGTTCTCCTTCCTAAAGAACACCCACCCTCTCCTAACAAATACAAAAATAATCCTCATATCATGTCACGCCATCCTATCATAATCTCCTTATTTGAAATTGGAGAATCTAGTTGATGCAAGAGGCCATACAAATTACAAATACTCAAACTTCCTCTTTTCCACCCCTTGAATGTGAGAGGAAATTACAAATAATTTTAAACAAAGGACTCATTGTAATAGGTTGTTGACTTATCCTAAAGATGCTAATGTACCACATTGTGCTTACCATCATGTTCTTGGCCATAGAAGTGATGGATGTCTTCATCTACAAGAGATACTAAGTAAGTATTATACACATCTAAAAATGGTCATGGTTAATCAAACCTGTTAATTAATTAAATATGAATTATTTAATTAATATTCTTAAGTCATCTACATATAAATAAATTTAATTATTTATTTATATTGTTCATGTTTCCAATTATTCTAATTAAATTAAATAAATAAGTTTATTTAATTAATGCTATGTTCCTCTTAATTAATTAAATAGATTTCACAATTTATTTATATTGATTATCACAAGTTTAAATTCTAAATTTAAATGATATTCTTCATTTCACTTTCTAAATTCTTCACTCTCCTCACATAATTAAAGATTTTCAAACATTTAATTAAAAAGATTTTTCTCTCACATAATTAAATATTTTCAATATTTAATTAAAAGACCTTTTCATATTTCTCTCACACATATTTAAATATTTATTTATTTAAATTATGGGGACATCTTTCGTTTGTCTCTTCATTTTCCATCTGTCTCTTAAACTTCCATCTTCTTTTCAAATTCTCCATCTCTCACCATTCATTTTAACAGGTTTGAACTCGACCATTGATTCTGGCTAATGGGATTTTGGCCTTCAAAAATCTATAAATACAACCCTCTTGTGAGTTGAAAAAGACATCTCAAATTCTAGATTTTCATACGTAGTTATTATAGTCACATTTTAGTTTATCAAGCATTTCTAGCATTTAATTAGCATTCCAATTTCATAGCTTAATTTTTTAGTCATGCATATGCACTTTCATTAAATCTCATTCTCTTAAGCGATCATTTCAAAAAAGTTGTTGTTTGCACAACTAAGAGCCTACTCCTGCTCAACCAACTCCAACTGCATGTCCTCCTACCGAATTTGACATCATTAGGGATGATGATGCTAGCATGAATTGGTTCTTGAATGAATTCTTGGATCATCTTGAGGCTAATACAACCTTCTACTCATCCATGCAATAACCCCTATTTCCCAACATGTAATCCCTAGAGACATCAGCTTACCTCCATCTTGAAACAAATGATGAACCTAAGTTTCTTGTACAAGGTGAACCTAGTTCATATCATCCTATCACTACTCAACCATTTACCATAACTACTCCACCCATCCTCCAATTAATCTTCAACAAATCTATGGCAAAGGGTTTACTATTTTTATCAAACAAGGTGCTGACATAGAAAATAAACATAAAATAAACAAATATTATGAATAATTATCACCTGATGAACATACAATGGGAATAGGCTATCAAGATCCTCCTCATGACCATCGACATGCTAGAGAATTTATCAAGCTTCATGATGATGGTACGATGATCTTTGATTCCCCTCTTGATTTGGATGTTCTCCTTCCTAAAGAACACCCACCCTCTCCTAACAAATACAAAAATAATCCTCATATCATCTCACGCCATCCTATCATAATCTCCTTATTTGAAATTGGAGAATCTTGCTGATGCAAGAGGCCATACAAATTACAAATACTCAAACTTCCTCTTTTCCACCCATTTAATGTGAGAGGAAATTACAAATAATTGTAAACAAAGGACTCATTGTAATAGGTTGTTGACTTATCCTAAAGATGCTAATTTACCGCATTGTGCTTACCATCATGTTCTTGGCCATATAAGTGATGGATGTCTTCATCTACAAGAGATACTAAGTAAGTATTGTACACATCTAAAAATGGTCATGGTTAATCAAACCTGTTAATTAATTAAATATGAATTATTTCAATAATATTCTTAAGTCATCTACATATAAATAAATTTAATTATTTATTTATATTGTTCATTTTTTCAATTCTTCTAATTAAATTAAATAAATAAGTTTATTTAATTAATGCTATCTTCCTTTTAATTAATTAAATAGATTTCACAATTTATTTATATTAATTATCACAAGTTTAAATTCTAAATTTAAATGATATTCTTCATTTCACATTTAATTGAATATTTTCAATATTTAATTAAAACACTTTCTAAATTCTTCACTCTCCTCACATAATTAAATATTTTCAAATATTTAATTAAAAAGATTTTTCTCTCACATAATTAAATATTTTCAATATTTAATTAAAAGACCTTTTCATATTTCTCTCACACATATTTAAATATTTATTTATTTAAATTATGGGGACATCTTTCATTTGTCTCTTCATTTTCCATATGTCTCTTAAACTTCCATCTTCTTTTCAAATTCTCGATCTCTAAGCATTCATTTTAACAGGTTTGAACTTGACCGTTGATCCTGGCTAATGGGATTTTGGCCTTCAAAAATCTATAAATACAGCCCTCTTGTGAGTTGAAAAAGACCTCTCAAATTCTAGATTTTCATACGTAGTTATTATAGTCGCATTTTAGTTTATCAAGCATTTCTAGCATTTAATTAGCATTTCAATTTCATAGCTTAATCTTTCAGTCATGCATATGCACTTTCATTAAATCTCATTCTCTTAAGTGATCATTTCAACAAAGCCGTTGTTTGCACAACTGAGAGCCAACATCTTTAATCAAATTCCTAAGAGATAGAGGACAATGGGATGAAATTTAAGGAGCTGTTGTTTTAGATTTTGCATTTATGCTTTCTAGATTAGTTTTCTTTAATATAATGTCTCCTTGGTGTGTTAATTCACTATTTAATTAGTCCACATTCTCTAACACACATTTTTGCCACCCACCGTGGGGCATCCCCCCATTTTAATCTTTTATTTGTAGATTTTTCTGACAGGTGATGGATTGGAGTTGCGCTTTGACGCATACAATATTTCTTTCGGTGCATCTCATTCTTATTTCAGCGCATCTCGTTACTATTTTACCGCATCCCATTCCTGTTTCAGCGCATCCCGGGTCTGTTTCAATGCATTCAGAGACTGTTTCGGCCATCTCGTGATGATATTTTAGTGCATCCCGTAACTGTTTTGGCGCATCTAGGGGTCTGTTCCAGCACACACAAGAAATTTGTAAAAACATAATTTTTGATTCTGACGCAATTCGCGGACAAAATTCTTATTTTTAGTTCTTAAGGAAATGAACCAACCCTAGGATAGAAATTTAAAATTTGGAATTTACCAACCCTAGGATAGTCACCACATGCTATTTTTGCAATTAAAATGAACTCCATGCCTATTGTGAAGCAAAATCTTCACTTAGATTAGTTCATTGTCATTTGGTGCTATAAAAAGAACATTGTTTGCTTTGTTTGTGGCAATAGGTCTATGCTCTCCCCTTAACTAGGTGACCAAAATACCAGATTACCTTTTCATTTTCATGCAATGTTTTCAGTTTCTTACAACCTTTAGAAGGCCTACAAGGAAAAATGCATCAAATAATTGATATATAAGAAAATTGAAGGTTCCTCATTTCATTTTTTTGGAAATGAAAACTCAAATGCACATCATCAATGAGTTCTATAAAACTAAAATCTGCAAGTTATCACTAGATTTTATGAATCCTTATACTAAATATTTTACTAGTTTTGATCTACAATATATTCTCTTTATTTGTATTTTTTTGTGGCACCCAATTTTGCATCTATCTATGTTTATGTCCTTCTTTAAATTATTATATTTATTTCATCCAGTTGTGCATCACCAATTATATAGATATGGTAGAAACACCATCTTTCACCAGTATTTCCTCCTCTATCTTGGTATCTCCCTTTGTATCAATACATGAAAATCAATAGTAGGGAAATCATTATGTATAACCAAATTGGATAAAAGAATATGACACAAGATAATTCAACAAAAAATAATTTCTAAACTCATCTAAAAAACCTAAATAGTCATAATTAGTTGAGAAGGCGGGGATAGCTCAAACACCCCACAAACACACAAAAATTGGTAAAAATTATAAATATTATAATAAATAGAATCATATTAGTTAACAATGACTATTTTTGGATTATGATAGATTTAACAAGTACGATGAATATACACATAAAACATACATTAACTAAGTAAGTTTATATGTGAGGAACATATAATGTAGAAATATGTATCTAAAATAATATTTTCTAAATTTTCTAACACATAATCTAACATTAGAATTAGAATATTCTTTATAAAAATGAAATAATTCATAAGAAAATAAAAATATTGATAGTAAAAATAAAAATGTATTCAATTTGATTACCTAAATAAAAAGTTGAAAGTTTTAACTAACTTTATTCCTAGATAAGATTAATAACACAAAAATACTATCCAAAATAGATAAATCAACAAGTGTAAATGGTCTTATCTAAATTGGTTTCACCTATATAAACTATGCAAACTTATTTTTCCTATAAAAAAAAGTACTATATTTGTATTAAACAAAATATTAAAAATGGGATTTAATTATAAACAATGAAAAACCTAGAATAAAAGTTGAGAAATAGATATCTTGAATCATGTGATAGGAATCTAGAATATGAATCAATAGAAGATAATAAAAATTAAATCATGTTTCCTAGATGGTAGCATGACTACATTAAGACCTCTCTATGACTACATAGATTTTTGTCAAGTACATAAAAAATACCAGTTTATGCAAAAAATTGAAAGTCTATAAAATAAGAATAAAATACACAACCAATAACAAGAAACTAAATAGTAGAATAACACATAAATTTTGTAAAATAGATTAAATGATATAAAATGGTCATAATGTTATTTAAACTGAACTCTAAGATAATATAATTATGATAGATAGGAAAAGACACAAAACCCTCATATGAAGAGATTTCCAAGAATACATGTAGCTAGTTCCACAAAGGGAAAGGGGTGGATTTTGGTTATCTTACCAATATTGTCAAATCCCTAATTTGGTATTTTTACCTCCAAAAATAATCAAATAAAAATGCATTAGATTAATATGGTTGTGCTCTTATCCTATGTGCATCTAGAACTAAGATGAGTGCAACATAAAAAAATATATATAATCTATAGCAATAAGTGCATCCCTTAGATATATGAAAAAAGAAAATTTGAGAAGAGGGATCAACAAGAATTTCCAAGAGAGATATGAATCTACAAGAAGAAATATGAAAATTTGTGATTATGATATTTTCTTAGGTAGCTTCCTCAATGAATATAGCCATCTAAACATGTCATCTTCTTCTAGACATCTCTTTCTTTTGCTATAGATTCTTATCATAATCTTAATCTATATTCATATTCAAAGATATATGCACTATCTAGCCCTCCATGATGTATAAAATGTTAATTCTTCTTTTTGGGAGTCAAATATTTCATTACATTCTACATGAACCAATTTGAGATTAAACAAAATTTTAAAAGCACCAAAGAGTCATTTTGAATCTCAAACACCGCAAAATTTATTTTTCCTTTAAACCCAATAGGTTCAAGACCTTTATATTAGATACCATGTGCTAATGAAAATTTTGGATCTTCTCCCTCATCTAGTACTATATCATAGGGAGTATCATGTAAATTTGGTTTCCCAAGCTCCTCCCAATTTATTTTAAGAATAATTTTAACATCTACTCCCAAGTTTATTAATATATTTTTCATCCATAAAAATGAGTTCTATATGATTGTGCCCATTTAAAAATATTAAGATGTGAAAGAGATGAATTTTGTTGTAATTATCATGTTCTTAGAATTAATGTCTATTCTAACATGTTCCAAGCCAAAAATTAAATTATGAGTGTTGAAATTTATATATATTTGTTGTTTTATAATTTGAAAATTAGATTTTGTTCAATATTAATAGATAGGGATTGAAGGTTGAGACACAAATCCTAACGATCTCTCGTAATGGGATACCTTATCTAGAAGAAAAATAAAATATTTAAATTTACTAGATCTTGAATATCTACTTAGGTACAAAGAGGCTCATAGACTTACAACGTGCTATCTAAGATTTTTGTCCCGGTTTTCTATCCTTTTTTTCAGTTTTTTTTTCTTGTTTTCTTTATTTCTAGATTATAGTTTTTTGTTTGTTTGTGCTACTAATCTATTTGTTTTAGCATGTGTCCAACTGGAATTAGTTAAATGTTATTTTAATATTTTTTTTCTTTACAACTTGCATTTTACACACATTGGTTAAAAAGGACAACACACTTTATTTTTCATTGGGTTTAAAATTAACTCTTAGATAGAAAACACTACAAATGGTTAAAATTAACCCAGGTTTGCTTGAAAAATACTACAAATGGATAAAATGAACCTTGTGCATTCTTTTTTTGTTCACATTTTGATTTTGGTTTAAAAAGAACACCATGCGAGTGTGATCTGAAATATTCATGTGCTCTTTCTTTGTTTTTAAACAAAGATCAATTGAAATATGAATATTTTGGTTTGCTTTTGTTAAGCCTTAGATCTTGGGCCTGCTTTGGTGGGAAAAAGTACTCACCCCAAAGCGACTCAAACTGGGAATGTGCTAAAGCCAAGCGATGCCCAACCAGTATATAAATTTGAATGTTAAGGAAAGCTTAGCATTACATAACTTCTTGTGGACAAGCAATTGACTCCCCAGTACCCTTGTGGTGCGTCGAAACCTGCAGAGCCTAACCTCTACAAACTGGGATGATAATGCCTCTCGTGTGGCCTTCTGAATGGGTGCCCAAAATAAATCCTTTGTTTTAGAAAACCACAAACCTTCTATTCTTTGGTGCAGCAACGGTCATTGCCAAGGCACCTGCACCTTCGCAGTTCTTAGTAGAAATGATCAATCTGTCATGGGAGTTTCATGGAAATTGGAAGCTTGGTTTCCCTGAGAAGTGAGTGCAATGTAAGGGGGATCCTGTGGGGCTAAGCTTCTGAAATTCATTCGCTAAGGATATGTAGTTCGTGGGATCCATAAGAATACTGTCCTTGCAGCCTTAGGATTTTTTTTTTTGTAAATGTCTTCTATGTGGTTGATTTTCATTCTTTACAACACCACGTGTTTGCCTACTATTTTCAGACAACATGAACAAATGAACATCATCCTCCAAATCTAAATCAATATAGTCAAACTATCAAGAGTCCCCTAACACCACCCATGACACTAAGTCACAAAAACCTTCCATTAGTCATACCCACCCTAAACTTGACAAGGGAAACCAACCATCCACATCATCTCCTAGTACTTCATTCATGTCATGTCCTAGTCCTCCAATCATGTCATATCCTAATCCTCCATCCATGTCATATCCTAGTCCTCCATCCACGTCATATCCTTGCATCGTAGCCAAATTTGGACCTAGAGTTGCATTTGACGTCTTGCATTCTTAACTTATCACATCATATCATACCATTTTCATATATGTCATCTTAGAATCATATCCTTTTCATTGCATCCTAGTCCTTATATATTCCTACTCTTGCATACATAGAATGTATCATTTCACCTAGGTCTTGCATGTACAACCCCTTGCATATATATCAAGATCATATCGTGCCTAAGTTCCAAGTTGCATACATTCCATGTTCAAAATTTAGTCCTTTGCATAGTCATCATTGATCAAATAGAACCCTTAGCTCTTGCATGATTTCCAATACTCTTCATAGGTCTCAAAAGCAATCCATTTTTTATCTATCGCCCACATCACTTAAGGTTTATCATGGACTTTCAAGTTAGGGAAAATACCATTATCCTTGCGTGTCTAGGGAAATCCTTTTGGAGTCCATCATCTCCTGCATACCCTCTCTTGATCAATATTCCCTTGTGTTTATCCATCATAACACAAGTCAAGCCTTGCATTGTAACCAAATTTGGACCTAGAGTTGCATTTTACCTCTTGCATTCTTAGCTTATCACATCATATATCATACCATTTTCATATATCCTGGTTCTTAGAATCATATCCTTTCAATTGCATCCCAGTCCTTACATATTCCTACTCTTGCATACATAGATCATATCACATAGTCCGTGTATACATATATATCATCTCACCTAGGTCTTGCATGTGCAACCCCTTGCATATATATCAAGATCATATCGTGCCTAAACTTTCCAAGTTGCATACATTCCATGAATTTAGTCATTTGTATAGTCATCATTGATCAAATAGAACCCTTAGCTCTTGCACAAGTTCCACTACTCTTCATAGGTCTCAAAACCAATCCATTTTTTATCTATCACCCACATCACTTAAGGTTTATCATGGAATTTCTAGTTAGGGAAAATACCATTATCCTTGCGTGTCTAGGGAAATCATTTGGAGTCCATCATCTCCTGCATACCCTCTCTTGATCAATGTTCCCTTGTTTTTATCCATCATAACACAAGTCAAGCCTTGCATCATAACCAAATTTGGACCTAGAGTTGCAGTTGACCTCTTGCATTCTTAGCTTATCACATCATATATCCCATCTTAGAATCATATCCTTTTCAAATGCATTTTTTCCATGGAATTCTTAAGTTCAAGAATCTTTGATTTCATTTGATTTCATATGTTCAACTCCACTTATATATAACCATCTCTCACTTTCTTTGCACAATATTTTGTGACATGTACAAATGGCTCAACAAGTAGGAAGTTCTCAAGTAGAAGTCGAGCCCAATCTAGATATTGGACCAAATGAATCAGTTGAAGAACACATGGACCTTGAAGATAGGGAGGAGGCCCGAGTTCAAACAATGCCTGTTGGAGAGGGGTCGGGATCACTTCCTTCTACACCAATGGATGAGAATATAAAAGTAGCTGAAACAGTGGGGAAACAAATTTCTTATAGAAATTTAGATCATTTACTTGAAATGGATATGGAGAAACTGAAATGTTATGCTGACCAACCTAAAAATACAAGTAAGAGGTCAATGACTAAATCTATTAATAGAATAATCCATGATCATTTCAATCATCTTGAAACACTTGAAAAAACCTAATTGTTATCATGTTTACTTCTTCGTGATAAGCTGAAAGAGTCATTACAATTGTTGGGTGTACATTCCACATTGAATAAGAGGAAACACATGAGACTGCAAAAAGATATTGTTGAAAATGTAGAAAAAGGTTTAGATTCCATTGGGAAAGGATCTCGATCAGTGGATAGAACCATTGCAAGAAAGGTGATTTTGACATCTGTTTTAAATAAAGAAATATCCAGAAAAAGAAAAATGTCAGCACTTTCCACTTAATTTGGTTATAGTAGAACCACACTAATAAAATATGAGAAAAAGAGAAAGGTTTTAGATGATAGTTCTGAAGGCAATTGGACAATTATGTGTAGAGCTCCTCATTCTAATAGGATTGAAGATGTTGTTAGGAACTTGATCTCAAGTTTTTGGAATGATCAGACCCATCCATCATCAAATACTAGAGATGTTATGAGGCACAGGATTGGACCTGGTATTTATGAAGAACATATTAAACATTGGCTAGACATAACACAACTTGAGATGTATATGAACTTTTGTAATATGTATCCTCATATAAAGATTGGGAAAACAATGTTTGAAAGGTTAAAGCCATACTATGTGAAGATAAACAAGTTTTTTGAAACTTGTTGTTGTCGTTATCACATTGAATTTGATCTCTACTATCAGGTGTTTCGAAAGATGAGAGAAGAAAGATATGGTTTTCGAAAGGCACCTCCTAAACAGGTAAGTTTGTTCATAAAGGATCTATTATGTGATCATGAAAATGGACTTCAAATAAAATGCATAAAAGGACTATGTGAAACATGTGGAAATTTGGATAACTTTCCTTCAACAAATGAAAATGTTGACCTAACAAAGACAGTAAATTGCAAAAGTGACAAGTATGTAAAGTTTCAAACAAATTTTGGGAAAGAATCCACAAGGTTAAACTATGTAGAAGAGGAGATACCTATTGGGAAATTTATGGAAGATTTTGAAAAATTGATACAACCATACATACAGCATTCCTTTTATGCTAAGTGGCAAGCACATCAATTTCAAACATTAAGAGATACTTTCCCAATTGGAATAGTTCTATCAATAGTTGAATTTGTAGAAAATTACTCTTTTGTACATCAAAAAGAGATTCAATTAGAATATTACTTTTCAAAACAGGTCACTATTATGGTTCATGTGTGTTATCGACATGCACAATTGGAATTAGATGGTGTTGAGAGTATAGATGAACAACGAGCCATCAAGAAAGAATATCACTTTTATATTAGTGATGATAAAGAGCATGACACACTTTTTGTACAACATTGTTTTACAAAATGTTTTTTTGAGAATTTGAGAAGCAGGGGTGTAAAATTTGAAAAACATTTTGTATGGTCAGATGGATGTGCGGCATAATTCAAATCATCACAGCCATTTTATGCACTTTCTAGATATCATAAAAATTACAACATACCACATGTTTGGAGTTTCTTTAAGAGTGGGCATGGAAAGGGTGAACATGATGGCACAGGAACTTGCATCAAACGTGCTTTAAGAAAGCATCAAATGAGTTATTCAGAAGATCATATAGATGATGCACATGATGTTGTTGAATGGTGCAAGAAACACTTTGCATCAAATGAGGTCTGCACATCTTCAAGAACAAACCGAAACATTCCACACAGAGTGTTTTGGGAGATATCACGTATGTATAAATTACATTTAAAAAAAATAAATTTATTTAAATTTAAAATTTACACATGTATATATATATACACACATGTTCAAGTTCATATAATTTTTTTGCAATTACATTTATCTAGGTGTGGATAGAAGATTGATGCATGAATGCAAGAGGGTAGAAAAAACAAGATCTTTGCATTGTGTTATGAGTTCAGATAGTCACCCTGGATGGACATTATACACAAGAGATTACTCTTGTTTCTGCACTAAGTGCATTGTGGGAAACTCTCATGCATGCAACAATGAAGAACTTGAATATGTTAGTAAATGGGATATGGTGCCACTATTTGTTTTAGACACATACGATGAAAATGAGGATGAAATATTTCAAGACATTCCTTTGATTTCAATTGATTATGACCATATTTCAGGATTGGTTAGAAAAGGTACATGTGTAAGTTTTCAATAATTTAAATATTATATAAATTTAATGATCTTTAACTTGTGTAGAGACAATTCTATTTTTTTTAGAATTTTATTGTGTAAATTTGGTGTACAGGAGATGTTTTTGCAGTTATAGCAGAGCCGGGAAACATAGAAGGTGTTAGCTATTATTTACTACGTTGCACAAAAGAGAGGAATAATCTAACACGTCCTGAAACAAATGATGGAATGTTATTTCCCACAGGTGAGTTTGAATTTCAAATTATATATATACATTGTGTACATGTGTACATTACCTTAAAAACATTAAATATATATTGTACAAACCTTGAGCATGCAAATGTTGTACACATGCACATGTATTACCTCAGGTTCATGTTTATCGTGCAGGTTCTGTTGTTGTGCAAGGGATATATCTAAAACAAGTCAAAGTTGTTCAGCATGGGATTCATTTTGTGGACTATCAAGTTGATAACAAGGTATATCAATATAGTCACCTTATAATTGCTACCGCCCTACATCTTCATGCAGTTCCACATGCACGTGGATGAAAAAAATGGAGACTAGATAGTGATGACCATCAAAAAAATTTACATGTTATTCAAGAGTAGGTTGAACCAAAATGTTTGAGTTAGATTATATCCATGATTTTCAAGTTCACTTGTACATATACATACATGTTCAAGACGAGAACTTATAGTAACTTGTTTGAACTCTGGATTGTTTTAGTTACTTATAATATATCTTGATGACAAGTGTTTTAAATTTGGTTGGACACAAATTAGGGGTTGAAATACATTGAGAACCTTAAATTGAGTAGATATTTCCAATTATATATTTGTTCCATGGAATTCAAGTACTTGTTATGTAAATAATGTGCAAACCTTGTCATAAAAAAATTCATTGGAAGAGTGATGGTGGGAGTAGAAGAAAATTTAGTGTTAGTTTCAATGATCCCCCAAATCTAGCATCTCAACAAAAAAGACAATTGGCACACAAGGAGATGTTACATGACTGCATCTCAAGATGTTTCTTCTCCTATACATCCAAGAAAAATCATTGATTCATTAGTCCATGTCTTCTATATATATAAAGTGAATGTTGTCTCAATCTTCTTTTTTGTTGTAGAAAAAGTAACCTAACATATTAAAATTTGTGTCTTGTAGAATGTTGTACCAAACAAAAAATCCCAAAAGTGTCTTGTAGAATGTTTATGCTTCGTGTTGGTTGGTGAATAGTGAAAATGTGCACAATTCTCCTCATTGTGCATGTATTTACTTGTTGGTTGAATATATGGTTGCCCCATAAGTATTAGAGAGTCCATATGTATAAGAATATGTCATATACATTAATGCTTAAATTAAATTGAGGAATACAATGATTTGATTGGCTAACTTATGGTTGTATCAAGGAAGCATTAAGTCATATTTTTCTTTAGGATTAACACCTTTTTTTCCAAAGTTATATTTGTACCTTCATTGGTTTGAGATCTTTTGGCAGTAGGATTTTGTACCATCCATAGATGTATTCATGTATAGTTGTGTACAACATTTATTTCATGATTTTAGGGTTACTTGGTTACATACATATCTAAGTTGAAATATTCCAATTTTTGCATTGAGAATATGTGGTTACATCTTTCTTCACAATAGATCTTGATGCATATCTTCTATCTTCTCTTTGTGTCTATTCGTTGTCCCATCTTAGACCCACTAAGAAAATAAAATGTCTTATTGAATACTAGGGATTCCTCTTGTTTATTATTTTATTATAAGTTATTACATGCATTGGATACATTTTAACCTCAATCCTACATAATTTGGTGCATAAAATCTACATTTATATTAAGATAAAGTTGATCTTCACATGTCAACATAACTAAGTATTCAAAAACAATCAATCACATTTTTCACCAAATTTTACTTTTCTTAAATCATTTTCTACATTCCTCTTCTTTTCTTCCACCATCTTCTATATTTCATATGAAATTTTCCTCATAATTCTTCTTTTGAGAGCTAACTTGTGTATTTTTTACACAAATGATCTCTTCAGTCCAATCATCATAAACCACCTAATATTTTCTTATTCCTCCACCTAATTGAGGCATATCATTATTTTTTTCATCTCTTTTCATCCGTTCTTCTTAAGTTCTTTTTTTTTTAACAATGTTATTTTGAACATCATCTTGTAAGACACTAAAATAATTTTGTCAAACCACTATTATTATTTTATCATATACCATAATTAAGATCCATTATTATTCATTATCGTCCATTAATACTTTATTACAATTTAGTGAATTAATTCCTATTATTGTGCTTAAATGATGCATTTTATAATCATTATTGTACATATTTAAATGCTTATATGAGTATATGGTTCTATTTTTGTATACATAGAAAGAAAACATTCAAGATCATATATATCCAAGGCATGCATGTGCAAAATATTTATTGTGATCAACATGTGAATGAACTTAATTATAAAGTGGCATTCATTTCCTAAAATTCTACTCTAGAGAGATCAAATGTATATATCATATAAGGAAATGTAAGTCGTAAGAGATCATCAAATAAGAAAATGTACATGTATATTGAATATAAGCGAATGTATACATATATCATATAAACATGTAAACATATCAATATTGATCAATGTATAAACATGTAACATGTTATAAGCAAAGTTCCAAATGTATGTATATCATAAAAGAAAATGTACGTTAGAGATCATCGAATGTGGAATACGAAAGATCATCATATAAGGAAATGTCAAATACTAAAAATCATCATATATAGTAAATGTAAGTTAGAGATAATCAAATGTCAAATACTAGAAAAATCATCATATAAGCAAATACATCTAATATGTAGGGCCTAATATGAATGTCGACTCCTAGTTGAACGACCATCTGAATGAGAACGATCCTGCTCTGATGGATGTGCTGAGCCTTGCAAATAAAATGGTGTACAAAATGTGTTAAATACATATAATTTATATTAAATATGTATCTAGATCTATGCATGTACATATTCATGTACATTACACATGTATATATAAAAATTTAAAACTGACATGTCCACTAGCATCAGATTCATCCATAGAGTCACGTCGATGTGCACGTTCTGGAACAAGGCTAGGAGTGACATTAGGTATGTCTACCTACAAATATATAAATTCATATATATCAGTACATGAATATCTAGTTAAAATAAAACTAAAATTTAAAAATAATTATAAAGGAATTGAAACATGCACATGCACATGCACACATACATGCACATCATCTGATGTCGGATGACCCGAGTCCTTTGAAATGGCTACCTCCACCATATCAACTATACGATCAAGCAACGAATCAATATCTGCATCCCTCTGATCTATCTCATGTCGTGCCAGCAATGATGAGTGGAGAGGACTATGTAGGTGAGATTGCATCGACGATAACGAACCGACACCAACCAACATCTCAGTAAAACCCATAGTCTATGCAGCTATTGAATGATCAGATGGTGTATCCTGATGTGCACTAGTGCTGGGTTGAGAGTGATGGGATCTTGGAAGTGAACTCCCTCCATGTGCCAAATCATCTCTTACATGCTCTATACCAATCCCATAGTCTGATGCAATGAAAGCATATGCCTCCAAGAGTTCCTCGGCCAAACAAAGAAAAGTCCTGCGTGCCATATCTCCTATAAGTGCCTCAAGCTCTGTGGGAGTAGGGATGCCTACTGATGTGAAAGGATCCATGGTGGTCCACTATGCTGAAGATGGCATGGGTCAAGGACGTCTAGACATCAAATACTGACCTACACAATCAGTAGATATCCTACTGGTGGAGCTGCAATGTCACCTATAGTATCAATTGCTTCCTTTTGGGAAGCAACGACAACCTCATCTGCTATGGGGGCTAGAGTTGGGGTGAGAGTAGGAGACGTCTCACCAACCAATACCCTAAACACTGGGGTCTGTCTATCTGCTCGACGATAAGTGGGTCTATCAGCAATCCTGCACGCCCCTGACTAGCATATGGTGGAATGTCCAGGTAGTTGACTTTGAGGCCCAAATGGACCTCAACATACAACTGCTGAACAAAATATAATGGAATCTAGTCATTGTTTGGGTATTGACCATGTGCTGTGAGAAATCGTGGGTAGATCAATGAGGCCATATCATGATCAACACATCTAGTGACCTGGTATCCCCTAACCTTACGTGTATTTTGATAAAATGGAAAGCAATTGGTTTTTATCATTTCTTTTGTCACACTATCCTATACTTTTTTAAGGGGAACCTCACCATGTACTTCTTCCCGCATGCGAGAAAGAAGAGCAGCTACTCTATCTGAAGAAAATGCACTTGTCCTCTCAAGTTCATCTCTTAGTTTTTCAAGACTATGCAATATTAACATGCATGGTTCAGAATATATCCCAGGGTTTACATTTTGTGCTAATGAGTCTTTCAATTTATTAATCTCATTATTGGTATTTTCAAACAAAGATTCCAGAGGTGGAGCATCTGCATTATCCATGTTATGTATTTATGTGTACCTAAAGGAGCAATGAGACCTTAGTTTAAATAATATATCTAGATATAAGGAATAGAAATCTAAAACAGTTCTAATAATTCATCTACTCATCAATAATATTTCCATACCATTAGTTCACAAAACATGTTCAACATCTATCATAGTTTTTAATTTAATCAAAACATTCACATTACTAGATTGCACAAAAAACATAATCTAAAACAATTATAAAATTTAAATTTACAAGTGTGTGTGTGCACTCTAGAACAAAATGTGTCATTAAAGACAATTTAAAAAACATTGATAAAGGTTGCATCTAAGATTTATTTCCTGCAACTAGTAATAAAGGGAAAACATTATTACTCAACATTGAAAATAAAAATGTTGAACATGAAAGCGAAAATGTTGCAAAATGTTATGAAACACCTAGAGTGAAAAGAGTAACATCATAGAAAAATAAGAATTCAAATTTAGAAATATTTTTGAATAATGTAGAAATGAACCCCATGATATTAAAATTATACTCCATGATCCAATTGTTGATAATATTAATAAAATTGATAACACACATAAAAAAATGAAAGTCATTGTATCTCCAAGTTACATAAGAAGAGAGAGGACCTTTCCGAATTAGAATACTAACCAAATTTTACAAGAGTGTGGTACAATTAAAATACCAAATTTATCTAAGGACTTATTAGATTTATTTTAATGTGTTAGATACAATGATTGTAATTTCTATAAAAATCACATTTAAATGAGAAGCATTTATAATGCGGTGGGTTATCAAAGTTTATATCATGTACCCATTATGGAAGAAAAATGATCTCGGAAATAAAATGTTTGAGAAAAAGAGATATGAGATAGTAAAATACAATTTGAAGAGTGGAGGTGAAGATTCTAGATGTGAGTTGGTCACAAGACAAGCACTGCTAATTTTATTTATGACTTTAAGAATATTTTTTATAAGTATGCAATACATAGCCCCTATTCTTGATGGTTAGATCAACAAGTCAAGGTGTGCAAGGATTTTTCCTAATTGGAACTATTATAGATCTATAGTCAATTTTATATAAAATTACACATTGCAGCCACAAAAAGAAGTTGAATCATATTAATATTACAATTCTATTCAGATAAACTATTATTGTTCACATCACATATAGGCATGCCCCTTAATAGTAAAAAACAAAATAAGAAGATAGTTAGGGAGCACAATTTTTACATGTTAGTGACGATCAATATCATTCATCATAGTATGTACAATATTGTTTTCAATAATTTTTTGAGTTATTACAAGAAAACATTGGTATTATAAAGGTTCAAAAAATCAATATTTGGTCAAATAATTATACTAATTAACACAATTTAATGCTTGTGTATTCATATTGGTTTAGTAGAATACATGTAAAGAAGGTTATACCTTGTATTTGGATTTTTTTAAAAGGTGGGCTACCTTCTTCATGTGGAGGAATTGTGTGAATAATGTCATTATGTGGTTCATTGTACGAAGTTTTCTCTTGATGAGGAATAAATGAATACTTAGTAGAATAGTAACTAATATAATCTACAAAGTGCATAGTGTGATGTTTTGAAGTTCAATATATTTTACATAAGATTTAGTGGCATGATAGGAGGTGAAGGGATAGAGAGATTTGTAAATGCTAGAGGAATTTTATTGTTAAGTTGTACTATAGCAAGATCCACAAGAATAGGACCCTAGTTGGCAATCTTGTGATCCTCATAACTTAAGTACATTAATTCATTTATTGAGCTACTGAAGATATATAGTTCTTTTTTTTTTTGATAGTTGTAGCAAAATTTATTGATTATCTCTATGTTATGGTTCTATTTTTCTCTCTTTCAATGATTTTGATTATGTAAGAACAAAAAATTATTAGAATAAATTCATTAAGACTACTAATCTGGATAATTTCACATATGCTCCACATATGCTTGCAACATATGCTTCTATAGAAATGGAGACTTTATATATTTGGAAATGTGTTTACTCTATATAATGATGTATGATTCATTTTCTTAATCTTGGGGGTGTAGTGTATGAGAGTCTATAATTTGATCCAAGATGGATATTTTGTGTGATGAGAAGTTCCTTAGATCCTATCATCACGTGAGGTCCACTAAAAGAATGTTCTTAGTTTGAACACTATTTTTCTCTCTTTACAAAACCAAAATATATTGGGAATCATGAAAATAGTGGTGAGTACACTAGAATATCAATCAAGAGAGGCAAGTACATCAATCCCACAATAGTAAGTATGCTCAAAATTTGACTCATAGAATATGATGTCATTATAGATTTCATTATCTAAAGTTTTCTCTTTATGAGGAATAAATAGAGAATAATTGGAATAACTTGCCTAATGTAATGTACAAAGTATAGATAACTTGATGTTTTGAAGACATGGATATCTTAAAATTTTAATTGAATTATTTTTTGTAGAGGATGTGGTGTTGGGTATTTTTCTTGCAACCATCTAGATATTTAGGAAATCTACCATAATGTCCCAGTCTAGGAATAATGTAGGCAATGGGGAAGTAGCCTATATATTTAGACTAAGGGGGAGAAAAATTAGAGTAGATAGAATGACTTGGATAAAGCCTCCTCTTCTTTGAGACTTACTAATTTTGGAAGTTTATTTCCTATAGATCTTAAATATAGGAACACAACTAATTTAGTATATAAGAGGTCTCTAATTTGGTAGTTAGTTCAAATGATGTGAAGCTCTAGATATAAGAAAGCTACTCATCCCTATATATATATATATTATATTGTGTTTATCACAATAATAATTTACCTAATATTTATATAGTATCATATAAAATCCTATACAAATACTATGTATTGAATAACACTCTCTAGGGATTTTAGCTTTATATTACTAAATTTATGGATGATGGAATAAAACCTACTTCACTAGATAATATGACACTAACATACATATTTTTATTTTCTTTCTAAATGAATAGAATGTCCAACCCTCAACTATCAAATTTATCTTGAATACATGAAACCTTAATGAATTGAATAAATACTAACATTCAAATCAGTCTAATGCACTTGGATTTATCATTTAGAGCTTACACTCTCAAATTCCCTTTTACCCCAATGATGCACCCTAATTGATAATCCACAATCAATTTAAATTCCCCACATTATTTTAGAAATTTTTCTCATCCTAGCATGAACTACATAGTGTAACATAATTTTATAGCACATCTTAGATGCAAAAAAATAAATAATTAATATAAAGAACAAAAAACACAAACTCAAAGATTCCATGAATCCATAAAAAAACTAAAATAAAAATGGAGGTCCATAATACACAATTATAATAAAATGTTTCTTATATGACCTTAATAAAGGACAAATCATCGAGATGTTGAGATTAATATATCTATATGACCTTAATTTTTTTATAAAAATATAAACTTGGCCAATTGTTTGACTCTAAAAGATAGGAAAAGTATTCAACTAGGTGTTGGGGTTTGTGGGAGTCTGAAATAATATACTAGGGAAAAATAAGGTCGAATCCTCTAGCTTTATATATTTTTATTTTTTGGAGAATGAAAAAATGATGTTAGTAGGTATGTCTCAATAGGTAGTTACTCTAAAAATTGATGATGTTAGCATCATATAAAGATGCCATTATCATGATTTTGACATTGTGAAATAAAACATGGATAAAAATTTAGATGCATGGAATCAATTCTAGAACTCTAAAACACAAGATTTTTTTTTACTAGTAGAGGATGAAGATAATAGGGGTTAGAAAGGGATGGTACTTAAGGATTGGAAAGACTAAATTCCCAATACTACAAGGAGTAAATACAAATAATAAGATTGTGAAGTTGTTGGGGAATGATTGAAATGACATGATGGTTGAGAGATGAAAAAATTGGTGCAAAAATACTTATAGACATTTGGATTAAAATGGATTGGGTTTTTTAAGTTTAAAAGGGAGTGGTATGGTAGGATATAACCAAGTCTAAAATCCTATAAAATATAACACTTGAATACAATAGAGCTAAGAGGGGTCAAAGAATATGGAGACAAGAATGGTTTGAATGGAGGGTCAAGCCAAATACTCTAGAAATAGAAAATATTCTAGGTCACTAAGTGTTGGTGTAATTAAATGTTTTGTACCTTGTCCTAGGTCATAATTACACCCTAGTTAAGTTTACTTAGGGACCACATAGGAGTTGTTGGAGAATTTTCACCTTTGGTGGACTTATCTTCTTATTACTTTATCACCTCCACCTTTCATGGACATATCATGTGATTAGGGTTCCACCTTTTGTGGTAGATCCACTATTTGTGGTGGTTATCACATTATCACCTTTCCAATTTAAGTGGAGTGATAGCTTTTCATTGTTGTCTCATGTCATAAGATTATGACACTTGTCATAATCTTATGCACTCCTATGTTCTCACCTTGGCTATATAACCAAGGGGTCTCTCATTATAAAATCAATCACATTTTGAAGCATTATCATTGACATTGAATACAGTTTATTCTTGTCATATTATTTTCTCTCTTCTTTGTGCTTTCTATTTGGTCCATAGATCTTGGCATCCATAGCCAATTCTAACATGGTATCAGAGCATGTCTGATTCTAACATGGTATCAGAGCATGTTTGATTCTAACACTAAGAAACACTAAGGATTGGATTACTAGCATGACAACCACAATAAAATTGAAGTCCAATAGAATCCATACTTAGATAAATTTAACAAAGGTTGAAAGTAGATTTTCAAGATTAGTTGAAATATTATACTTTGAGGATGAAGCCCAATAGACCAATGGAAAAAGAAAAATGGAGATGGTAGAGATGAAATATTGGTATGCAAATCCATCAAAATAACAATATGGTAATTGATAGAAATTCATGAAAATGACCAACACAACTTCACACATAGGATATTTTTTTAATTTTTAGAAATTGAAGCATCTTGAACTTGTAGGGGACATCACCGAGTAGATATTTGAAAAGAACTTAATAGAGGAAATTATAATAAAAATTCAATAGCCATTCTACCTCTTTCTTACTCAATCACCTTAAGTCTAGATTCCTTCATGATTTATTTGTAATAAGCCTCCTATAATCACATGTTGCTTCTTCATTTTAAGGTGCAAAGATGTATTTTAACTAGTATTTAAATATATATAATGAATTTGTTGAAAATTCTTTAAAAAATTTCAAACAAATGCAATTGAAACCACAAATTTTGTAGCAAATATGAGGTATTGAAAACCTGAGATGATGTGTTGGAGGGTTCGCTCGAAGGTGAAGGTGAAGGTGAGTGTTTTCTTTGCACACTTTGTCTTTGCACACACCCTGTTCGCCACATGCACTCTATTCGCCGACCACTGTTCTCTGCTCGGTGAAATTGCATAAGTCAATGGGGTTCGGCTGAACATATGGTTCAGTCGAACCATGGGGTTTGGCCGAACCCACATAAAGGTTCGGGCAAACACTTGAGTTCAGCCAAACCCCTTCACTTTGTGAAAAAGGGAAAATCGACTTTTCCCTTCCTCCACAAAAGTGTTCACCACTTATGTGGGTTCACCCCACAATTACTATTGAAGGCGCGTTGATCAAGCGTTGAGTTTTAAAAATCGATAAAGAGGGTTCAAATTCGTACAACAACAACAACAACCATAATCACAATAATGACAAGTCACGATTTTGGACTCGAAATAAAAATGTTGTGAATGATGGGGTGGTAGGTGCTAACAACGTGAATACAAAGCCTACTATCTTTAATGTGTTAGGTATTCAACATAGCAATAATGTTGGAAATTCTAGCCCAAGGCAATATTTCCAATCAAAGAAATGCGACTAATAATCATGGAAATAATTTTGGCAATAATCAAAACTCAAACGTACCTAGATCGTCATATTTTTTGAGTCGACGGAGTTTCACTCCCTTGGGCCAATCTTTGGAATCCATTTTCAAAGAATTATTGAATCAAAACACTATTACATTGCCACTACAAAGAGACTATGAGCCTCAAGTTAAACCACCATCGTGGAATGACTCACACTTCTATGATTATCATAGGTGCAAAGGTCATAAGATGAACAATTTCCAAGGGTTAAATAATATTGTTCAAGATTTGATTGATAATGATACTGTCATGGTTGAGGGACATAATGTCAATAGTGACCATCAAGCATTCAAGAATCGACTCCCTAATTATCAAAAAGACGAATCCTCGGGTGACAAGGGCAAGAATTTTAATAACATCCATGACATCATTATCAATCATATCTATACTGACGATCCTTAAATCAACGATATCTAAATCAAAGGTAAGCAAGAATATCGAGAGGTCAATGCTATGACAAGGGGACAAGCCAAAATCATTGTCAAAGGAAGCTCATCTAAAGTAGCAATTCCCCCTCCAAGTCAATACAATTTGGTTGATCAACTACGAAAAACATCAGCCCAAATTTCTATCTTGGAACTTTTAAAGTTATCACCTACACATAAGGACATTCTAGAAAAGGATCTTGTTGATACAACTATATCCCCTGATCTGGATATCAATAAATTTCAAACCATGATGGGACACTTGTCCTCCTACACATGTTTATCTTTTTCTGAAAAGATGATTCATCCATAACCCATCCAAATAATTCATCACTTTATTTAGAAGTCATGGTTCACAAAGCTCGCATTAGATGTGTCCTCATATATGGGGGAGCCAAATTAAACATTTGTACTTTGAAATTGGTCCTAGCTTTGGGATATTCAGTAGATTCTATAGATCCATGGAGGAAGATTACAATCAAGGCATATGATGATGAGGAAAGGACTTCCAAAGGTCTCATCATGCTACCAATCAGAGTGGGACATGTTGTAAAGAATAACTTTTGTCAAGTTCTTGATCGAGATCTAACCTATAACATACTATTGGGTCGTCCATGGATCCATGACATGCAAGTTGTTCCATCTACTTATCATCAATGTTTGAAATTTGCATATGATGGATAGGAAGTAACATACCTGCTGATCAAATTATCAATCAAACTTGTTCTAATCTAAGAGCAACTCAGGCCACACTCATCCCACATAATAGAGAGGCCTTGGCCATCTCTACCTCCAAATACAAAGAACAAGCGCAAGAAATGATAAGCACTTTTGGCACCTAGTCAAAATTGAAATATAATGGGGTGGGAGAATATTCTTTATCTCTCTCTAATATACCCCTATCTCCAAGATCCCATGGTCAACCATCAACATCTACACAATAGGCTACAACAGTTTTAGCCTCAACTTCAGCTCCCATCACCAAGTTTAATGGGATATTTATCAAAGAAACTGAAGTAGAAGATAGAGCTATTCTTGATTGGCTCTATAAAGATGAAGAAGAATCCGTACAACATATCAAGTTACCCACAAAAAATATGGAAAAGGTTATGCTATCATGCAACAAATGGGTTATGAAGGAAATAGCCCTCTAGGTAAAAGGAAAGAGGGTATTGTTGAACCTGTCCAATTAAAAACAATACACCCAAGAGATAAGACTGGGTCAGGATATGGTGAAGATACTAAGGAAGAAGTAACACAAAGGCCATCAAATGAGGAGTTAGCTAAATCAATTCTAAGAATTCAAGTAGATAATTCTGACACAGACTCAAATGAATATGAATGGGATGACTTCTCTAATGATACTTTCATCTCAGAGAAAAGGGTGGATGTCATACACAAATTCTCACCTACATTCTTACAAGGGGAAATCTCAAGACCTCCACTTGTTTACGTCCTACAAAGTGATCATGACTCTAGTGAGACCAATTCAATTCAAAGTGAGATAGATCATTTTGAGGAAGATACCATCTTAGACTTCTCCCATAATGATGTTGACAATAACATCATGACCCTAACGGCCAATGACCTTACTCATCCTAATGATCCATTACCTTTGGTTCATCTCGAACTCATTGATTGGGAACAAGTCGCACCCATTGATGTTCCAACTTTTCCAAATGATGAAACCATAATAAACTTTCTTTGTTCATCCCATCCTGAAACAAGTTCCACCAAGGAATCACAAAATTAGAGTTTTCAATAGGAAAGTGCGAAGTTTCTCAGCTATGAAATAAATAATATAAAAGAAAGATCTAATGGTGAAAACCTAACAAAGGCAGTATTAGATAAAGAAAAGAGAAAAATAAAAAGCGTATCCAATGGTGAAAACCTTTCAAAGGCGCCAGAGGATGTGAAACTTGACACTCTTCTGGAGCATTATCAGGAAAGATCTTCCATTCTAATTGAACCAACAGAAGCACTTAATTTAGTTACTACAAAAAGGCCCAAGGTCTTGCAATTGGCTACATCTCTGACAGATGAAGAAGTACCTAGATTCACAGAATTTTTCAAAGATAATCAAATTATTTTTGCATGGTCCTATGCAAATATGCATGGATTACATCTAGATCTCATCATGCATCATCTATCTATTACACTGAGGGAAAAGCCTATAAAACAGAAACTCGGAAAAATGCATCCACATGTTGCATTATTGGTTAAAGAGGAATTAAAGAAACTTTTAGAAATTGGATTGATCCGGTCCATGGACTATGCGGAATGGATCTCCAATATCATACCTATTTCAAAGCTAGATGGAAGGATTAGAATTTGCATAGATTTTAGGGATTTGAACAAAGCATGTACCAAAGATGACTTCCCCTTACCAAACATTGATATGATTGTTGATTTAACTATTGGACATGCAATGTACTCATTAATGGATGGATTTTTAGGATACAACCAGATAAAGATTGCACCAGAAGATCAGGATAAAACAACATTCACATGTCCTTGGGGTACCTATTGTTAGAACATAATGCCATTTGGATTGAAAAATGCAGGACCTACACACCAATGAGCAATGACAACAATTTTTCATGATATGATGCATACATTCATGGAGGATTATGTTGATGATCTTCTTTCCAAGTCTAACACTAGAGAAGGACACATTGATATCTTATCTAAAATTTTCAAAAGAATGGAACAATTCAAAGTAAGACTTAATCCAAAGAAATGTGTCTTTGGAGTGAAATATGGAAAGTTATTAGGATACATTGTGTCAGAAAAAGGAATTAAAGTGGATCCATCTAAGGTACAAGCAATTATTGATATGCCACCACCAAGGAATATTATTCAACTATGCTCCTTGCGGGGATGGTTACAATCCATTTGAATATTCATTGCTCAACTGGAGGATAAAAGTTTACCATTTACACATCTCCTACACAAGAATGTTCCATTCAAGTGGGAGTACAAATGCGAAGCAGCATTTGATCAGATAAGTAGTATCTCATGAATCCACCAGTGTTGATTCCACCAGTACAAGGTGCACCTCTCATATTATATATTACTACCATAGATGTGTCTTTAGGAGCATTATTGGCACAAGAAAACAACTCAGGAAAAGAACGAGCCATTTATTACATTAGTTGAACCCTAACAAGTCACGAGTTAAATTATACCTTCATTGAAAAATCTTGTTTAGCAGTGGTATTCACTTCTCAAAAGTTACGACACTACATGCTAACTCATATAGTAAAGCTTATGGCTAAGATTGATCCACTCAAATATCCTCTAAGTAAGGCAACCTTAACTGGCAGGATGGCTAAATGGGTCATGATCCTAAGTGAATTTGATATTCATTATGTGGATCGAAAAGCTATAAAGGGACAAGTAATTGCAGATCAATTAGCAGAAGCACCAATACCAGTAGAACACCCAATACATGTTGATTTTCCTAATGTTGATGCATTCACAACAGATATCCAATAGTCATGGTCACTCTACTTTGATGGTTCTTACACTCAACATGGTTCAGGAGCAGGAATTCTTTTTATTACACCTCGAGGACATACAATCCCAAAATCTTATCAGCTAATGTTTCCTTCCACAAACAACATAGCTGAGTATGAGGCATTGATAATCGACATAAGAATTGCAATAGACTGGAAAATCATAGAACTTCAAGTTTTTGGTGATTCACAACTTGTTATAAATCAAATCAATGACGAATATCACACTAAAGATGACAAGTTGATACCTTACAAAATAATGGTGGAAGATCTCAAGAAATACTTTGTTAATATCAAGTTCATACAGATTTCGCGCATTGATAATAAAGTAGCAAATGCTATGGCTACAATCGCCTCTCTACTCCAGTTGATAGAGAATAAAAAATGGTACGATTTCCTAGTGGAACAATTTTTTCCTCCCGCCCATGAAAATCCTGAAACGCAAATCATTTGCCATCTGATGAGTTCTAACTCTCCCTTATATGGCCAAATTTACACTTACCTAAAATATACTACTTTACCTTTAGGCTTGTCTAGGAATCAAAAAAGAAATTTCATTTGTCAATCATCTTGTTACGCCTTAATTACTGACGTCTTATACCGGCATGGTCTGGATGGTACCCTTCTTATATGTCTTGAACGCGATGAATCTAAAAAGGCCTTACAAGAAGTACGTGGTGGAATTTGTGGGACACATTCAGGTGGACTAACCTTAGCAAAGAAACTTGTAATATTAGGGTACTACTAGCCAACCATGGAGAAAGAATCATTCACCTTTTTGAAGAAATGTGCAAAATTTCAGATTCATGGAAATCTCATTCATGCTCCTACTCAGGAATTACAACCCTTCACCACAACATGGCCTTTCGTTCAGTGGGGATTGGATTTGGTTGGCAAGATACACCCATCATCTTCCAATGGACATAAATTTATCATTACATCCACTGAGTATTTCACTAAATGGATTGAGGTTGTTCCCTTGACAACTTTTACTAGTAAAAAAATCTCTTCATTCATTTTGAACTATATCATTTTCCGATATGGTATTCCCAACTCCATTATCATAGACAATGGAAGACCCTTTAAAAATTAGGATGTAGACGAGCTATGTGAAAGATTTCGCATTCAGCATAGATTCTCTACACCTTACTATCCACAAGGGAATGGTCAAGCGGAAGCTTCAAATAAAACAATTCTCAAGATTTTGAAGAAAATAGTGAATGAAGCTGGTCATGATTGGCATGTCCAATTGAATCCAGCATTGTGGGCATACAGAATAAGTATTCGCACATTGACAGGAGCTACTCCTTATGCTTTGGTCTACGAAGCGGAAGCTATTCTACCACTGGAAGTTGAGATTCCTTCACTTCGAGTATCACTCAAAGGGTTAATCAATGATGAAGATTATCGAGTATCAAGATTGTAAGAGCTAGAATTGCTTGATGAACAATGTCAAACTGCAGTTAATCACCTAGAGGGATATCAACAAGTTATGTCCCATAGCTACAATCACAGAGTCAAATCACAAAATTTTCAGGTAGGTGATTTGGGTCTTAGAGAAAACCCTCGAAACCAATAGGATCGGGAAAAGAAAGGAAATTTTGAACCTAATTGGATAGGCCCTTTCACTATCATTGCAGCATATAGATCGGGGGCATATCAGTTGTCAACAGTAGAAGGGGACCTCTTTGAAGATCCAACCAACATCATTCATCTGATTCTCTCTTTCACTCCCTCCCTCCCCTTCTCTCTCTCTCCCTCTCTCTATCTATCCCATTCTTCCCCTCTCCCTTCTCCCTCCTAATATTATCTCTCTCACACATTTTTCCCCTCTCCCTTACCCCTCCTAACTCTCTCTCTCTCTCCCTTTCCCTCTCTATATCTCTCTCTCTTTATCTCTCCCTCCCTCCCTCTTGCCTTCTTCCCCTCTTCCCATCTCCCTTTCCCCTCCTAATTCTCTCTCTCTCCCTTCCCCCCTCTTTCTCTCTCTCTCTCTCTATATATATATATATTTGCATCTCTCTTTCTATGTCCCCTTCTTCCCCTCTTCCCCTCTCCCCTCTCCCTTCCCCCAATCTCTCTCTCTCTCTCCTTTCCCCCCTCTCTCTCTCTATCTCTCCTCTCTCTTTCTTTCTCCTCTTCTTCCCTTCCCCTCCTAATTATCTCTCTCTCTCTCTCTCTCTCTCTCTCTCTCTCTCTCTCTCTCTCTCTCTCTCTCTCTCTCTCTCTCTCTCTCTCTCTCTCCCTTTCCCTCTCTCTCCCTCTCTCTTTGTCTCTTGTCCACCTTCCACCTCATAATTACTCTTGGGTCTATGTATGCAAAAATGTGATATCTAATTTGTAAAGTACAACAAATCGGATATCCGATTTGCATCGGATATATAATTTGTTTTACTTTGGCTTGGGAATTGCTATGGAGCAATGTACTCACACCCAACTGAAAAAAAAGTCAACTCAAGATTTTCACATTTTTTGGCAAGTGCAAAACATTACTTTTTTCATATTTCTAAATTTTGGCCCATCATGATCCTACACATGCCCAATACATCTTCCCACTTTTATAAGATCCTTTCAATACAATTCACCTAACTAACCCATTTTTACCAATTGTCAAGCCTTGTGCCAAAGTGTTGTAAAGTATTGTAATGTATTTTCACACTTTCTTAGGCTTTCCATCAATAAATTAACCGTTTTTAATGATAAATTGGTCTCTTAGTGTACTTTTAGGCTCAAATTAAGTGTGTTTTGAGAGGAAAGTATAATAAACATCATTAAACACCTTTTTGTTCCCAACCACCGCTTGAATTTTTCCAAGTGGACTAGGTCGTCACCTTGGGCGACCTAGTCCCTTTTGACATAAAATTTAAAATTAAAATTAAAACCCAATAGTAATTTTCCTCCAAAACCCTAAGGTCAACCTATCATGTGACATTTTTCAGGAAATTAGAGCATATCTTATATAAATAAGGGTTTTCACCTTCATTTCACACCCCCTAAGATAATTTTTCATCTTCACAAGAAATCTTGCACTCAAGCACAAAGGCACTTCAAGCAACCTCCATTGGAGTTGGTTCTTGCATGTTGTAGAATTCAACAATAAAGGATTTGGTGAGTTTTTTTACTTTTTTTTATCATTAAATCATTTCATCTCATTTTGGTTTGATTACCATCAATGGGGTTTGACTAAGGAAAACCCCTATTCTCTAATCCTAACATTTTATTTTTCTTTTCATGTGTTTTTTGCAGGTTGTATACAGATTTGACAAGGATTAAAGTGTTGAAAATGGCACCATCATTGCATTCAAGTCAAATAAAGTCATCAAACCCTAGGTGGAGCAAAAAGACAACTTGTAGGTCATTTTCTGAAGATTTTGACATGGGTATCTGATATAAAGGGAAGTGCAAGTAGTGGCCCACAAAATCAAACTTTGAATCTCATGAAAGTACTAGGAGGACTAGGTCACAATCATTGTTGACCTTGTCCCTATACCAGACCTGAAAAAGGGTTTTGACATTTATGGATACCCTTTTAGCAAACACCCACTATGACAAATCTTCTCGATAGAAGGACTAGGTCACCCATTCTGGTGTAAGTGTCCATGTGTATGTTTCAGGTATATTTCAAAACATTCTAGGACTCCTCTTCTACAAGTTTCAATTCACAGGTGCACAATCTTTGTATTTCCCATTTTCCTTTCAAATTACATACATTTAGGTCATTTATCTTAGCTTGTGGATAGTTTACATTTTCTTTCATTTACATTTTATAGTTGGCTTAGCTTCATTTCATTTTTAGAATTTAGGCACACTCCTCACACACATCACAACCCTACTCAGCCCATACCATTTAAATGCAATCACCAAAAATCATATCACTAAGAAGAAAGAGAGTCATTTCCTAATCAAGAGCTCCTAGGTGAAAAACCCTAGGGGCCTAATTGGGGGAGTCCTCTTTCCCTCTTTGAAAATATCTTTTTGGTGGTTCAATGGTAAATTTAGAGAATGGGGGAACAGTATGCACCTCACTTTAAAAACCTCCTAGATTTTATCGAAAGCTGACTATTCTTTGAGTTTGGGAAAAGAGTAGAAAGAAATGTAAATAGAAAAAACATTAAAAGTGGTGATGAACCAACACTTTTAGAAAATTTCAAACCCAAAATTTCCTTTCTATGAATGGCATGATAGACACAAAACACCACATCCCTTCATTCTTGGGAAGAGAATGAGTAACAAAGGGTAGATACAAGCACAGTGCAATCATTCAATCCACCCGTAGGAAGTGCATATTAAGATCTGACCAAACATAGAAGTTCCAAGAGTTAACAAAATAAACATTCAAAAGTTACATAAAATCTTCCTCTTAATATAGAATAACATGAAGAAATGATAATATTAGAAAGGAAAAAGATAATTCTAATGACATATAATCCAATTTCTATAGATTATAACTTTATCATACATACAAACATCATGGAAACCAAACAATCAAACTATTCAAATTAAGAAAGATATAGTGTTCTATCCTAGACGAAGATATAAAGAATGAAATATTGAGAGAGATCATATCATGCACAATTTCAAATATTTCTCGCAAATAACTTATGCTTCAAATACTAAATGAACTTTAAAACAAAGTTTGGATTCCAATCTGACAATAGTTTGAGTATATAAAAGGCATAACATGCCACAGTGAAGGAATGTTCTATAAATTTAAAAAGAAAATACTCCTATAACTATGAAAGCTAAAGAAAAATTTTCCAAAAGGAAAACTTCAAGAATCCTTTTTACATGTTGCCAATTCTAATTTATAGCCACCAAAGAGAGAGAAACATTGACTTCATTCAAAATCAATGAATGTCAGATGTTCATACCTAATAGCTTGGAAATTTGATCCCAAATATTTTAGTTAGGTTGTTGCAATCCTACTTATCAACTTTTCAGTTGCTGCATTAATGTCATTTAGATATTTCAACAAGATTGCCCCTCATAATCACTTGGATCTTATAAAAATAGCCTATCAATGGTCTCATCAACTAGTCAAGTGGATTTAGTGGCACCAAATATTATCCTTTCCCTAGAACAAGGCAAGAAACATTCTAAAAAACTTTGAATGAAGACTCCAAAAGTACAACTTCTTAGTAGCAATGAGATGACCTGTTAAGCCGGTGGATAATCTCAAATTTGTGAAAAGTGGATTTAAGAAATCATCGACCAAGCCAACATGTGGTCTGAGTCCTAGCCAAAAGGAAAGTGATTAATAAAGTGTGCACAACCATCACGTGGCATATTGCACACCCATCGGAAACACAACCTCTTCGCACACAGATCGTCCCATAGAAAAAAGTAAAGCGAAAAATAAAAAATAGATGATTAAAAAAAAATTGTTTCAAAAAGCGATTAGGCGATATGTTGTCATGTGTCACTGGTCCCACCATGGTACCACCCTCCATCGTGCATCACTAAACTTAAACAAAACTTCAACTTTCTTTCCATGATGGATGAGATCAAGTGATAGTCGTTCATTGCTTATTGTTGAACTTACTATGCACTCCAACTAGCTTTCTATGATGTGAGATATCAAGGAGTGACCATTCATTGTGTGTTGTTGAAGTTAAAACAAATTTCAACATGCTTTCATTGAGGTGTGATAACAAGTGGTTTCAATGACCAAATGACAAGGTGAAGGGGTTGGTCACCAACATGGAATGAATGACTTAAGTTGTCACATAAGTGACCCTCAACCTATTGTTGAAAGTCAACATCAAAATAGAATATATGTTGATGATGCCATGACTGTAAAAATATTAGGGTTTATTTGTAAACCCTAATATCACCTGAGAGAAGAAATACAATTTTTTTTGGTGCATCCTTCACTTTCTCAACCTACACAATACCTTTTTGGAAAGCACTTGAGAAACCCAGTTCAAATATGCCACTTATTTCCTCCTTTATTGTATGCGAGACTATCTACAAATTCCTGACAATATTTACAAGATATGTGCTTTAGCATCATCAATCTGCAACACTTCTAGAACTAGATCCACTTCTCTCACATTCATCTTCCATCATTATGCCAAATAATTCCTTTGCTATTTTTTCCCTTTAGACATCAATGAAAACAAATTCCAATAGATATACTATGGGATTTACCCCTTGGTTTAAAGTTATCATCATTAATTACAAATCTACCACCAAGGTCTCCACCTCTGGATGGGAATTTGCTATCGTTTTCCCAGAACTCCCACCTTTCCTCTTCGCTTGAAATTTCATTGTGACTATCAAGACCTTCATCAACTGGTAGACTCTCCTCATTTATACCAAGCAAATCAAATTTATGTGCATCTTCATTTAAATTTTTACTATGAACATTTTCATCTAAATTAGGAGGTGTATCAACAAGATGTTCAATGGACTTACCTTCTTCATAATTATTTTTTAAATCTAAGATGACTTCTTACTTCTGGGTAGCTCAGATTCTAGCTTCTACTCTAGATTCTTCTTCATTTTGCTTCTAGTTCCATGCATGGATACAAAATTTTCCTTATATCTCTTCTTCTCATTTTCTCCTTGGATTTCTAATGTTGTATTGGTACAATAGGCTTCAAATTCACAACCCATAATATTGGGGAATATAAATTGATCACAATTTTGAGACACACTCACAATCTCGAAGAAGACTTTGAACATAACCCAACATGAAATGGAAAATAGCAGAAAAAATTTATCCATAAAATTGGACTTTAACTATACCAAATCTGACCCAGAGACATTGGATTAGCATTTTCACTAGCAAAGTCGCCAATTAGTTGGTTGGTTTTTAAGAACCAAACTTAATCCCAATAATTATCTATGAATTTTCCATAATTTAATGATCAACAATGGTGAGGTTTGGCCAATGACTAGGTGAAAGCTTGCTAGGGTTTCCCTCTACACTTCAAGCTCTACAAGACCTAGGAGGGTGATCCCTACAATGTTTTAAATAATACTCTATGCCAAATTGCCTCAAAAATTGAGAATAATAGATACATTACTATAAACTGCAAATTATATTAAAATCCTAAAGAATCTAGCTAATTTCATAACATATAACTATCTAAAGCAATAAATGGGTAATTTCTCATGAAACCTTAGAATAATTATAGGTGTATGAATTATTTTCATTAAGGATTTTTTCTTTTAAAGGTAGGGCCAACTCAATTACATCAAATATAACCAAAACAATAGATTAATGCTTTATCCATGTGCAATGAATTTAAATATGTACCAAACTATAATACATCAGTAATTACACTTAGCATTCATATACTATTGTGATATTTCCTTGCAATAAAACAACTCAAGATCTCCCAAAATAGAAACTACTTATTGATCCATGTATTTCATCACACAAACCTATGATTTCATTGAAGTATTTTAGTTAATTCCTTGAATTAAAGCAAAGATAAAACCATATATTAAACCAAAATTATTGAATACCAACATAACATCCTTGGTCATTTTATTCCTAATTCAGGTAAAAAAATACAACAGGAGAGAAATTGTTCTAGAATTTTAACTTCTCATTCAAATGTTATTACTGTTGTAAAACTATTATTCCTATTACAAACTATAATTCATACCTAAGAATCAACACTATTCTATTCCTTTGTGCTTGATTTATAAAATTATCTTACATGAGTTCAAAAACCTTTTCCAACCAAAGACATGTGTAATTGGCCTTCAATTCCATTTTATAAGAATAAGGGAGCAACATGATTTAGGCTAAATTACACATTAAGTCACATTTTTCACTTGACAAAAATTTGAATTTGAATTTTAGAACATCTCCAACTGGTTACATTTGCATTTTGATAAGGGGGGAGATATATAAGACAAAAGATTATTTCCATTTTCTGAATAAGATCTCTCCACCTTCCAAAAGGCATATTTAATTGTTGTAATAGCACAAAAACATCTTCTACATGAGAAAAAATGTCTTCCACATGTACACCCAGTTAGCAAAAACTTTAAAACAAGAAATCAATAGAAAGTGGAAAGACCCTTTCCATATCAACACATTTTTCATCTATCTTGATGACCGAGAGGAGATAACATTTTACAATACTTCATCTAAGGATTAATCTATAAAGTTTTTGAGCCATGGTTTATACTCCTCCTCAGTTGGCCATTGTGTATCCAACACTTTCTGTACTTTGGTGTTATGTTGGTTGTATCTCGCATCAATCAATATTCTGTCCTCTTTCACAAATATGTCCATCCTTACTTCAAATCCTGAGATATTATCTACAACAAGGTTCAACATGGTATAATCAGTGAGACTAATCATTTTCATGAAATGTGGGAGTAAACCTCCCAATGCATCCTTCCATACAACAAACTTCTTCAGTTCACCTTTATCATCCAAAAGCTTTGGCATGCTAGGCCCTTCCATATCTCTAAACATATTCAATTTATTCTATATTTGCATGCCCAATTTACCATGGAATGTTGTAATCTCACTTAACAAATCAAATAATTTCAACAAATCAGGGATATTTGTCAGAGCCTGAGGGTCTTCTTGCATATGAGTCATCATTTATTTTTAATGTTCAAACCCTAGTACTCCACTTGCTCCATTATGTTTGGAATGCATTTTAAAGAAACAAATACTTCTTATTGGATTCATGAATATTCTTGTAAATATCCCATACATTATCAACCTTGTTTACTATCTTCATAACCTTGTGATTCAAAACCATAAAAAATATCCTCTGCCACCTTGGTAGTTTCCTCTTTAGATTTTTTAGTATTATCCTTCTCTACTTGCACTTCTTGTTTCAAACTTTGAATTCTAAAGTCCAATGTTTTCCTATTGGCTAGAGAAGCCAGAAGAAGTTGTAGGAGATGGAATTTTTTTTTGAGTTGTAGGAAATACCCTGTTATGTTCATCCATCAAATTTGTATACTTTTCCATCAATTTTTCATACCTGTTGTGTGTGATTTGGTTTGTGTCAAAACTCAACATGATAGCATGCATAGTTAACTATGCAGCTGTAGTGACAATTATTTCAATAGACCTCTTTATTATAATAGGACCAATTTCTTACTTTACTGATTTTCTTACTTTAGGTTTCTTAGTATCTAGTCCCATGGACCAAATAGCAAGAGTGTTTAACTTTGAGCTAAAACCTAAGGCAATTACCTTATTGTCAATTTTTTCCTCAAAAATAGAAGCATCGACGTGTTTTCTTATGGAATCCAATGTAATGATAGATGAGAGCTCCCACCTAGGCAATAATAAGATCCCACTTCCCTTAATCGATTCTCTTTCCTCTTGTGGTGATATAGCTGCAATTGTGTTCATTATCTTGCCCTCTTCTTCCTTCTTGGCTTCTTGTAAGGAGGGATCAACATTTTATTTCTCTTTTTCTATTCTCTTCTTTATTTCATAACTTCTTTAATGGATGAAATTTTTTGGGTATGTGTAGGATCATGATGGGCCAAAAAGTGGTGATATGTAAGTGATATGATGGCCCATGTGGCTAACGACTTTTTTTTTACCCAAAATTGATTAAGCGAAAAGGGTTTTTAAAGGAGATTCTCAAATTTCCACCAATATAAGTTATCTTTACTTTGAATTTAATAAATAATTATTATTCATTTTCTATTTGAATTATCACTAAATTCATGATTGGTATGCTAATTGAAAAACATCTATAGCTTTCAAATGATATCCCATTTTTTTAATCTGAAATATGCGTCACATTCTATGCTTTCCATACTATAGGATTAAAAAAAATTTGAATTTCATGAAGTTTTGACCAAGTTAAGGTGGTCAAACATATAGTTTTTTATATTGTTTTAAATTCGTAATAGAAATTCATAATTAATTATTTACTTGGAAAAAAATTACAAAAAAATATGCATCACATCAGGACATGAGTCATCTACTTATATCTAAAATCTTACAAAAAAATATTATCATTTTATTGTGGCTAGGGTGGTCACACAGACACCTACTTCTTATTTTTCCCTAAATTTTGAGTACTATTGCATTGAAATTTCAAATTATCACCAAATAGATTTTTTTTTTTTTTAAAAACTAGTATTTAAGAAACTACATTCAATTTTCTACAGATTCTATTCTTACACATTTTGGAAATAATATAGATAACTTATTCAAATGTTTACATCAATTTTTCTAACTTTGATTTTCTAAATTTTCATCTCCACTTAAGGGCCTATTTTTTCCATGATGATCTTGCACATACCCGTCTCTAAATTCCTTTGTTTGGAAAAATGGAACATCACATATGAAATCATTACAAGCTTTAATTTTGACATCATCAAATCCTCTACTTCATTATATTCCCATTTTATTATCCTACTAGTAGGACCAACAATGTCTAAATCACCCTCCTTTACAGTGGATGGGAATCTCTTATCCACCTCCTACTCCATTAGAATATATTTTGAAGATTCCTAAGGAACATAAGCCTCACCTCCTTGCTCAATTGTTGAATAAGTAGCCAATGGGGTGACTGTAGGCTGCTCACATGTCTCCTTTATCTGCACTTGATTATCTTGAACTAAAGATTGAGATAGTTGGGTCCTTACTTGTGTATCATGATGTTGTTTGGAAACTTTGACATTTATTTCAGCTTGTTTCACCTTATCAAAGATAATTTTGTCCTTAAAATCTCTTAACATAATTTTAACTTACACATACTTATCTAGTATCTCAAAATAAGGGGTGACATAGAAAGGGTTTTCTTTTAGCATATTTTCTTCAATATAACATATTTATCTCTATGCATACTTCCTTTCTACAACTTTAGCATTAGAAGATTAAAAAATTATTACTTTTTGTTACAAAAATTGATTTTTCCTCCTAAACAATCCTCTTGCTCTTCTTTCTGCATTAATAACCCTCTCAAGATCAAAATATCTTATGATATCTTATTTCATCCTATAGTTGTTTAAAAGAGAGGCAAACCTCTTAATTGTCGAGAAAGATCTAGTTATCTTAGAATGAGACATCTAATAACAACAGTGCCTTAGTGACTTTAATTTCTTTAAATCACCTCAAAGACACAAACTACTATGCCATAAAATGGAAACATGCACATTTATTTTTCCCCATTAAGCCTTCTGAGAAAAGCACATGCAGACTAAGCCTAATTCAACACCATGTACAGATTCAAGTTATAGAATGAAATAACGTGAAAGACAAATATATGAACACACAGATTTATGTGGGGAAAACCCTTTTGGGTAAAAAACCCCACCATCCAAAACACTCAACACAATTGTATTAATCAGCAACAAAACATTTACAATACAATCATAGAGCTATGCTCTTCAAAATTTTACATCTTGTCGATCTGGAGAATAGAGGCAACACCATTATACAAAATCCTTTCACTATTACAATGTCCTCACATGACATACAATGCAGATTCATTTCATCTCATCAACCCACTCATTTAGCCAGCCTCTCAGCTAGCCCAGCCTAATGACCACCACAGGTTCACATATTTGTATGTTCTGTGTGTCTCAATGTTCATGGTTACAATTTCATTTTCATACCACTTGAACACACACCCTTGTAATAGCTCTCCTCTATTCCAACCAATAGCCATCAAGGTATTTAATTACCCCACTGAAAAGCTTCCCTCATCTCTGATTGCATTGCCTTGCAACATGCATCAAGCCACCCTGCATTAAAATGGTTGCCAAGAATAATATCATATATGCACTCCATCAACCACCAACACAAATCATACATTTAATGCAAAAATATCACTAATCAAAAATAAAGCTTTTGGCCAATCAACATTGATTTACAACAACAATGTAAAATAAATGAGTCTTATCATGCCATGTGTCATAACGTCACTCATCCATTGGTTTGACTATCAAAGTAGTCAATTGTGCCCCAAGCTTCTCCTACCATGCTACCACGGCATGGCCTAATGGCCACCATGGTATGGCGATAACCTTTCGATCGCTAGACCGCCAAAGTCCACCAAGACAAGCATACATATCTTGTGCAATTTTGGGGAATCAAAACATCATCTACAATATTCCCAATAAGTTTCTCTAAAATAATGACATGTGTTTGAAGCCTACACACCTCGCATGCCGCCAAGTGTCAAACACTCAGACAATTTTGCTCAATTCACAAGAGTTCCTCAATACTCAACTCAACTGAGCATGGAATAAAATGAGCACCGTTGGATTAGTCAAATGTCAATTGTAGATCAAGATCCATATTCGCCAGTACACTATGTTGTGGTCCCCACCAAGTCACTTCCATCTACCATTGGTCCATCGGCGTAGCCCAGTGAAAGGTTCCACTAATGACCCTAAGTCACATTGATAGAGCATATCGTTCTATCATTGAGACTACTGATCAGGTTCCATTGATGATGCTAAGTCTCACCGACACAACGTTTAACGCATATTGACATATTGGTGAGACAACACATTGACACTCACCAATATGTGATCATTCTTCCCATGAAACCAAGTCCAACATACTACCGCCAAAGAGAAGGAAGGACTCCACGATAAGGAGGTAACTACCAAACCAGACCATCATGGTTTACCACACATCCACACCTCTAATAAGAGCTCCCATTAGTAAAGAGGTAAATCAAAACAAAAGGTATTTCACCAAGTCCTTTTCAGAGGTTCAAGCTAGAAGTTGAGGCACCTGTTCCCAATAAACTCCCACTTGATGAAGACTTCCTAGCTTCCTCTAGGCTTTGAATTTATCGATAGTAATAGGCCCCACATTACCACCACTCCAATGTGATCACCAACCATAATGAAGCAACAAATTCAAGTATCTCAAACGTGAACACAACCATGAAGTCATTCTCCAAAAAAAACAAGATAATCATAGCTAGAATACAACCAGAAGACTGACTGCCCGATCCAACTGACCAACCCACATGACTAAAAATAGCACCCACAACTCATGTTAAACCATCCAATCAAACATACCTTCTAGGTATCCACATTAGTAAACTCATGCTAGCAACACAACCAACCCATCAACTGTAGATACAAGCATTGTGTGCCAACGAATCAAAGAAGACCAAACACATACATGTACTCCCACTACATGGGTAATGCCAAATCTGAAAGATCAATGGTATAACAATTCTATCAATCACAACACATAGAAAATATAACCATGTAGGAACAAGGAACATCCATAATGATATGCACAACCTGCAACCAATTGCTACAAGAAACGTCTCTCACAACAGTCTTCGAGAGTTCCTCCAAGTTCTCCATATCTGATAGAAGAAAGAGGCACAAGAACAACCATGTCATAACTCAAGTGACAACACATGACCAAAAACTAGTGACCATCATGGCTCCACATAGGCATCTCACATCTAAAGTCATATGGGTTTTAGCATATAGGTAGAAGAACCAAACTAAAGAGAAACTACAAATCATAACATGTAGAATTTTCCTACATATACTTCTAAATGCCATTTTTTGAGTATGATCTCCTTCACATCCCAAAGGAAAGCCTCTCAAAGAAGATCAAACTAGCCCATATAAATATCTCCTACCAATTCTCATCAAAAGATGATAAAACACAACATCCCAAAGAGATAAACTATGATGTCTACATTCCACTATGAATCCTCTAGAACCTTAAAACAACAATTCAAGATCCATATCTATAAAAGATAAAGAATAAGACACATCTAAAATATATCATGGGAAAATACCTCTCAAATGAACTTCACTACCGAGAAGAACAAGGATAAGAAACGAAGATTCTCTTCCAAGATATACAAGCCATCGTGACTTACCCAAGAAAAAACTCCTCACTAGTCTCTATTGAACTCGTGTTCAACCTAGGTGTAGGCTACTCAGAATTTTATCTCAAAAAAACACCTTTCTCATCTTATGAGAATCATATCCTCACCTCATTCTCCATATATCCATGATCACCAGCAACCAATCATCTCATGCTAAAATTCCAAATTTCATTTCTGCACTTAACATGAAGTTCTCAAGCATATGACCAATGCACCCAAAAAAAAGAGAATTACCAGACCATTGTCAAAGCTACAAATATCTGAAATAGGAGCTTATCATGAAAAAATGATCTACACATCCCCCTTAGGAGGTACCATGCTTCAAGTGAACAAACAATGGTCTCAAGAGAAATGCAATATGCCAAAACTCTAATGCTCCAGCAAGAGTATATATGACATCAAGAAAACAAAATCTAAACCAACATCACCTATCAAGCATCACCAAAATCTCAACCAAAGACTCCAAAATTCCTTCATGGTTCCAAGATGTTGTACATCCTAAAATAGTGTTCCTGTAAATGCAAAAGAGCTCTTTTGCAGCAACAAGATCTAAGAATGCCTCCTAGAAACATTTGTAACACCAAAGAAGATCATTCACCACCAAGTGATGAATCCACAGTCACTTCTAAAGCTCCCACTGAACCATGATATCTGAGCTTTCCAAGCATCATGACTGAATATCTTCTGATCTCAAAAACCTCCAGGTACAATTGACAACATGTCCATCTGACAAGAAATCCAAACAACACCAAGATTTCCAAACCACATAGACTAGACCATCACTATCAAAATCTTACACTATAATGTGTATCAAGGTCTCCATGAAATCATGAAACACATGCTTCAAGTTCCCATACCCGACTATTTAGGTACTCAAACACCATCCATCCTCTCATCCAGAAGCAACCACACCAATTCACAAGTGACCACTGACAAGGTGAGATAATAGATCTGCACCACCAATGAAACAACCTCATGGATATAGAGAGTCCACTTCTAGGTTATCTCACTACAGCCAATGGGTAGCTAATCCACCAACCACATAACTTGAATATTAATAACAAAAAAAGTGAAAACCCCTCATCGCAAAGGAATCTGCAAAACTAAGATCTCAAAGAGAATAACAATGTAGACAAACTTGACTCAAACACCAAATCACAAAAAAATAGATCCGATTTTCCAATCACGTCCACAACTCAAGTACCATAGTCTAAGAAACCAGCAAGTAAAACCACAAGAATATTAAGTGAAAAATCACATACCAACACTCCCATGCAAAGAAGACATCACACATCCTCAAAACCATGTCGAATTGCAATTATCTCATCTAGTCACACCCCAAAAATCGAGGGTCTAGAAAATAGCTTAACAACAGCTCCACATAACCACAAGTTTTTTTCTCTTGATCATGCAAAAGCTGCAAAACCACTGTGTTTATAAAACACCCATGCACATCCATATCCACTGCTCATCTAGATGACCCAAAATTCTGCACATAACCATCATGGTTAACTAGAACAATGAAAAAATAACATGAATATGCATCATAGACTTTTTTAGGAAAATCTATAGAAAACCTTCAGAGCTAATGAACATGAAACTAAAATATGCTAGTAAAAGATGTAGGTAATATAAGAACTCCAAGCCCATTTTAGAACAATTCCAAAACCACACTCATGCACAAGCATACAAGAGATCTAGGGTATTAAGAAGTTTTTAGACCACCCAGAGATCAACTTCATAACCTTCATGTAATCAGTGTAACAAAGAACAATGCCTTCAATGCTAAGTCAAAAAACCTAGCACAAGCACAATACTCCATAGCTTAATAAAAACTCAAGAATTTCCATACCATCAGGGAGCCTCTCAAACAAACACCCAATATGAATCACACTCTATTGTAACACAACCATAAACATAAACTCACACCCCTTTGATAGGGTAGGGTTGGATGGAACAACCATTGTTCCATGCTCTGGATCTTTACTTACAAGACCTCCTTGGTGTCTTACTTCACCAACTTAACCTTTAGGACCTTCTTCATGTTTAGGTACCCCTAGTTTTCCTAGCCAACCCCACTACCATCACAACTCAACCTACCAAGCCAATCTTCGTGCAATGCCTCTAACTCTTCCTTAGCCCTTAATCTACCCTAAAGACTAACATTCTCCAAGAACTAAAGCTTAGATTTGAAAGGGTGTGGAAATGTTTCCACTGACTTCATTCCATCCTGTTATGGCTCTGAAATATTCACCTAACTCCATATTTTCATCACTTCCACCAAACCCTCATTTAGGGTTAAAAAGGCTACTAGCCGAGGAGCCCAATTAGGTCTCCACCTTTGAGAAAATAGGTTGGCTCTCCTGAATTTTCCAAAGAACACATAAGTTTTCCTTTGGATTCTTGGTCCTTATGCCCATCCCTCAAAGATTTATGGAGGTCTTAATCCTCAACTGACCGTACACAAGCCTAACCCTTAATTTGGAAAACTTAGTCTTTATAAGCCTTTTCCCTGACCTTCCTGCAACTGTTCAAGATTTCCAGTATCAGATGGATTGGTGGAGCTTTCTCCTCCATGTTATGCCTTGGCAAGGCTCATTCCTACCCTCTCTACACCATGATTTTATAGGAGATGAACACCCCTGCAAATCAAGTGCTTTGCACTTCTTGTCTTCCCTATCTGGACTCTTCTTGGCTCGTCTAGGAGAAGACTTCCACAGTGATACCCTACCATATTTACAATCATGGAGTCTAGCCATAATCCCCAAAATCCCGCACACTAGGTACAGTGGAAATGTGAGCTAAACCTCCATTATTCACAGTCTACAAGACATAACAATAACTTAAAAGAAACAAACTAACTACAAAGAATGCTCGAAATGAATAAAATAGCTACCTACTATTCCACACAATGCTTGGAAGATAATTTTTCTATACCATACACATTTCATAGTGTTAGGATCACTCCATTAACACACAATTCAAAGCAAGAACCAGGAAATTTACATCAACTTATCACTGTCTTCTCTTGTATTCATAAATTTCAAATAATGAAAAAGCTTCCAACCTTCCTCTCGGGTTGAGGCATACCCTATATAGGTCAAAAAAAGTAGTTATGTCTCCCCTTGGTCGGACATTGTAGTTACCTTGTGGAAAATTTGCAAAAGTGTACCATTTTGCACTTTTTTTTCCAATTTCTAGTAAAATGAGTTTCAAAACTCATCAGTAAAATGAGTTTCTAAATTCATCCACCCTTTCCACTCCTTAACCTACTAATCACTACTGATCACTACTGATCAAGAAATATGCTTAAACCTCTAGCTCTATCTCAATGGTCAACATGACCTTCATGGTAACATATCAAAAACAAAAATTCATCCTAGACTTCTGAATTGCCTAGTGTTTCCTAGGTGCTCCTGCACCATTGTCCCCCCTCTACAAAAACACTAAGGAACTAGAGGAGAGAGTAGTGTTACATCAATTCCCTACTTTTAGAACTGAGCTTCATCCACCCATGTAGCCTCAGATTCATGTTTGTTCTTCCATTTTATAAGATGCTCCATGTACACCCTATGCCTTGTAGACTTCTTCACTCTTGACTCCAAGATGCTCTCTAATTGTAGCTTGTCTTGAGTAGGTAAGGCTATGTTGCTTACAACCTTGAAGATATCCCTACTGTTCTGATCCATGTCATTGATTGTTCCCTTATATCTGATCAGATCAGCTACATTGAACATTGGTGAAATCCCTAAATCTGAAGGTAACTCCACCTTGTATGCATTCTTCCCATATTTGGCTAACACCTTGCATGGTCCCACTCTTTTCATCTACAATTTGCTTGATGTTCCCTTATGCAACCTGGATTTGTTGAGGTGGACCATGACATAGTCTCCTACTGCAAATTGCAAATCTTTTCTTCACATATCCACCTTATCTTTCAACTTTTGAGTAGCCTTGGTGACTGTCTTCTTTACCTACTCTTGAATCTCCTTCATGGTTTGAGTGAAGTCCTCTGCATTTCCACTCCTATGCTCCATAGCTCCTAGATCCCTGAGCTCACATATACCTCTTGGGTGCATTCCATACACAATTTCAAAAGGACTCTTCCCTATGGTCCGGTTCACACTGTCATTATATGCATACTCAGCCTGTGATATAACCATGTCCCATGTCTATCCATACCCTTTGGTTAGGAATCTTATAAGGTTACCTAACACCCTATTAACCACCTCTATTTTTCCATCGGTCTGAGGATGGTAAGTTGATCCAAAAGATAGGTTGGTACCTAATCTACTCCATAGAGTCTTCCAAAAGTGACTCATGAACTTCACATCCCTGTCTGAAATAATGCTCAAAGGAAATCCATGGATCCTTAAAATTTCCTTGAAGAAAAGGTGAGCAATATAGCTAGCATCATGAGTGGTTTTGCAAGGGATAAAGTGACTCATCTTACTAAATCTATCTACCACCACATAGACACTATCAAACCATGTCTTGGTCTTAGGGAGTTCTACCACAAAGTCCAGGCTAACACACTCCCATGGTCTATTAGGAATGGGTAGGGGTTGATATAGACCATCATTACTAGCTCCTCCCTTAGCTTTCATACACACTACACATTGATCCACATACCTCCTGAAATCCCTTGACAACTTAGGCCAATAGTAGAACCTTTGCACTAGTTCCATTGTTTTGTTGATGCCAAAATGTCCTCTAAGACTACCATTGTGCTTCTCTTGGATGAGGTTTTCTCTCATTGATCCTTTTGGAACACATAACTTATTCCCTTTGAATAAAAATCCACTTTGTAATGTATATTCTCAAAGTCAGAACATACCTTCTAGGCCTCTGAGAAGTCTTCATCTTCCCCATAGAGATCCTTGAAACTCTCTATTCCAATGCTCTTGACTTGTATCTCTTGCACTGTCAAAAAACTTCTACTTAGTGCATCTACTACCTTGTTCAATTTTCCCTTCTTGTGCTTGATGGTGAAAGTAAAATCTTGGATGTAATCCATCCATTTCAAATATCTATTACTCAACTTCTCTTGGGTGTTGATATAGCTAAGTTCCTAATTGTCAGTAAAGACCACAAACTCCTTGGGTAGAAGGTAATGCCTCCACTTCCTAAGTGATTGAACTAAAGCATAAAGTTCTAGGTCATAGGTATAATAATTCTTCTTAGCTTCATTGATCTTTTCACTGAAGAAAGATATAGACCTACCTTCTTGACTTAGCACTCCTCCTACTGCAACTCCACTAGCATCACATTCCACAGTAAACAACTTGTCAAAGCTAGGTAATAAGAGAATAGTTTGAGTTGCCACTTCTTGTTTCAGTTTCTCAAAACCTTTCTCAGCTTCTTGAGTCCACTTAAACTTAGTCTTTAAACCACCTTTGATTGTATCTAGGACTCGTGCACATATGCCACTAAAGTTCCTTATGAATTTTCTATAAAATTGAGCCAATCCATGGAAACTTCTTACCTTTGTCCCTATGGTTGGTGTAGGCCAATTTAGGATAGCTTCCACCTTGCTTGGATCCATCTTCAATGATCCTTGGGACACTACAAAACCCAAATACACAAGCTCTTGTTTAAATAACTCACACTTCTCTAGGTTGATGGCTAACTTCTCTTCTTGCAATATTCTAAGAACCAACTCCACATGCTTTAGGTGCTCTTCTATTGTCTTGCTAAAGATGAGTATATCATCAAGATATACCACCACAAATATCCCTATAAAGTCTTTGAGCACTTCATTCATGAGCCTCATAAATGTGCTAGGGGCATTAGAGAGGCCAAATGGCATAACTCTCCACTCATACAACCCATCAATTGTCTTAAATGTTGTCTTCCACTCATCTCCATCCTTGATTCGGATCTGATGGTATGCACTCTTGAGATCCAACTTGGTAAAGTATTGAGCTCCTCCAAGATAATCCATCAAGTCCTCAATTCTAGGAATAGGGAACCTATACCTAATTGTGATCCTATTTATAGCTCTAGAATCAGTGCATAATCTTCACTTGCCTCCTTTCTTGGTTGCTAAGACCTCTGGTACTGCACATGGGCTGATGCTCTTCCTAATTAACCCTTGATCCAATAACTCCTACACTTGTCTAGCTACCTCTAGATTCTAATTTGGTGTAAGCTTAAAAGCTTCTTTATTTGGCAATGAAGCCCCTGGTATGAAGTTAATCTGATGACTAATGGCTCTCTTTGGAGTTAAAGTTGCAGGTGTCCCATCACTAACTATATCTTTGAACTATTCTAACAACTCTTGGACTGCTCTGGGTATGACTATTTTTTTATCCTTTTCTTCTTCTTTAGGTTGTAACATGACCACATATCCTTCACCCCCTTGATGTAGGTTGTTAAGGAACTCTTTACCACTACTTAACAAGACACTAGGTGTCTTTGACTATCCTTCTTCCTCATCTGATAGTGACTGTAATTTAAATTTCTTTCCATCCTTTTTGAAAGAAATGGTGTTCTCTTTCCCATCATACATGGCACTTATGTCATACTGCCATGGTATACCCAATAGTAGATGGCATGCATCCATGGGTAACACATCAAATAACAACTTATCCTTGTACCCTCCAATGGAAAACTCCACCGTTGTTTGTTCATTGACAAGAACACTTTTCCCTTTGTTCAACCATGTTACTTTGTAGGGGTTAGTGTGGGGTACCTTCAATTTCAAATTCCTTACTACCTCTTCTGAGATGATGTTATCTATTGAACCTAGATCCACAATAACCTTACATACTTTCCCAAGTATTTTGCATCTCACTCTAAATAAAGCTCTTCTTTGTTTTGGCTCTTCCTTGACTGGTTGTGTGATCAAAACTCTCCTAAACATCAGGTTCTCCCCCATTTCTGATTCAATGTGATTGAACTCTAGTGATTTAGTACTCATGGTGTCATCTTGAGCATATGCCACTCTCTTCTCAGTATTTGATGAAGATGCTTTCTCTGGGCACCTATAAGTTGGATGTCCTACTTGACCACAAAGATAACACTTCATATTAGCAAAGTATGAATTGCTCCTGCTTGCTCCTCTTCCTTTATTTGATCCTCCTTGAGATCCTCTACCTCTTCCATAACCTCCTCTAGAAGGTGTTTCACTTCCATGTTCTATGAGTTTAGATTCTCCTTGGTTTCTTTGCTCAGTTCCTCTACCTTGGTAGCCACCTCTATGTCCTCTTTGATCTCTTTGATCTCTACCTTTGCCTCTAATCTTAGGAGCCTGATCATGTTTCCTCTTGATTCTTTCCTCAATCTTAATATATAATTCATAACATTGGTTTACTATCTTAGGACTTAGAAGAGTAATATCCTCTTGAATGTTCCAATTCAAGCCATTAAGATACCTAGCCACCATGAGACTTTCATCTTTTGAAACATTAGACCTCATACAAAGTTTTTGGAACTCCTCGATATAAGTGTTCACATCTTGGTCTCTTTGCCTCAAGCTCTATCTCTTCTTATGTAACTGAATCTCATAATCATCTGGTATGTATGCTTCTCTCACTTTTGCAACCATACCCTTCCAAGTTGAAATAGGCTTCTTGCCTTCCTTTTCCCTCTCTGTCTGAATGAATTTCCACCATGTCAAGGCAGATCCTCTCAATCTAGACTTGGCCACCTTCACCTTTTGTGCTTCAATGACTCCATCACACTCAAGATGGTTTTCCATGCCTTCTAGCCAATCCATGACTAGATCAGCTTCCAATTGTCCATTGAACAGTTGTATGCCTTCAAGTGCTTTCCCACTCAAAGCTTTCAATGCCTTCAAGAAAGGCTCCTCTTGCAAAACAGGGTCAATTTCAGGGGTCTTGTCTTCCTCTGCAACCTCTTCACTCTTTGGTACCCTTCCCTCCAATCTATCACTGACCTCATCGGCCTTGATCTGCACATTGCTCAATGCTTCCTCAAATTGTGCCAATCTTTCTCTTAATCTCCTATTGGCTTCCTCCTAATCTTCGACCTTCTTTTCAAACTCAATGTTTGTCACCATGGTTGTGGAACCATTGGATTCAAGGTCTGACATACAAGATTCTATCCCAAATCTTTAACTTTCTCTAATACCAATCTGATAGGGTAGGGTTGGATGGAAAAATCACTATTCCATGCTCTGGTTCTTTACTTACAAGACCTCCTTAGTGTCTTACTTCACCACCTTAACCTTTTGGTACCCCTGGTTTGCCTGGCCAACCCCACTACCATCACAATTCAACCTACCAAGCCAATCTTGGTGCAGTGCCTCTAACTCTTCCTTAGCCCTTAATCTACCCTAAAGACTAACATTCTCCAAGAAATAAAGCTTAGCTTTGCAAGGGTGTGGAGATGTTTCCACTGAATTCATTCCATCCTATTATGGCTCTAAAAGATCCACCTAACTCCATCTTTTCTTCTCTTCCACCAAACCCTCATTTAGGGTTAAAAAGGATACTAGCCTAGGAGCCCAATTAGGTCTCCACCTCTGAGAAAATAGGTTGGCTCTCCTAAATTTTTGAAATAACACAGAAGTTTTCCTTTGGATTCTTGGTCCTTATGCCCATCCCTCAAATATTATGGAGGTCTTAATCCTCGACCAACCGTACACAAGCCTAACCCTTAATTTGGAAAACTCGGGTCTTTCTAGGCCTTTTCCCTGACCTTCCTGCAACTATTCAAGATTTCCAGTATCCGACGGATTGGTGGAACTTTCTCCTCCATTTTATTTCTTAGCAAGGCTCATTCTTGCCCTCTCTACATTGTGATTTGATAGGAGATAAACACCCCTACAAATCAAGTGCTTTGCACTTCTTATCTTCTCTAGCCGGACTCTTCTTGTCTCATCTAGGAGAAGAATTCCACAATGATACCCTAACTTCTAAAGACTCCTAATCCTACTATATTTACAATCATGGAGTCTAGCCACAATCCCTGAAATACCGTACACTAGGTACAGTGGAAATGTGAGCTAAACCTCCATTATTCACAGTCTGCCAGACATAATAGCAACTTAAAATAAATAAACTAACTACAAAGAATTCTTGAAATGAATAAACTAGCTACCTACTATTCCACACAATGATTGGAAGACAATTGTTCTACATCCTACACATTTCATAGTGTCAAGATCACTCCATTAACACATAATTCAAAGCAAGAACCAGAAAATTTACATCAACTTATCACTGTCTTCTCTTGTATTCATAAATTTCAAATAATGCAAAATCTTCCAACCTTCCTCTCAGGTCGAGGCACACCCTATATAGGTCAAAAAAATTATTTATGTCTCCCCTTGGTCGGAAATTGCAGTTACCTTGTGGCAAATTTGCAAAAATGTACCATTTTCCACTTTTTTTCTAATTTCTAGTAAAATGAGTTTCTAAACTCATCCACCCTTTCCACTCCTTAACCTACTGATCACTACTGATCACTCCTGATCAAGACATATTCTTAGACTTCTAGCTCTATCTCAATGGTTAACATGACCTTCATGGTAATATATCAAAAACAAAAATTCATCTTAGACTTTTGAATTACCTAGTGTTTCCTAGGTGCTCCTGCACCACCCTTGCATCAGGATCATTTGCTTCCAACCAAGAGCCTCAGACCACATCATCACAATATGATCAAATCCAATATTCTCCATATTAAATGTCTTTCATGTTGTGTGTTGTCTCAAGAGAGAAAATAATTTTACTCATCAAAGGATCAATCATCAGTCAATTCCTCTAGATCTCCTCAAGCCTGACAGACTTAGAAATCTTCACAAGAGAAATACCCAGAACCAACATCTAGAAGAAGGCTCTGATACCACTTGTTGGTATCAGGAAATACCTTTACCTCCCTTTACTAGCTTTGATACCACTTGTTGGTAAAGAACGAGACATCTAATAACAATAGTGCCTTAGTGACTTTAATTTCCTCAAATCACCTCAAAGACACAAACTACTATGCCATAAAGTGGAAAAAATCACAGTTGTTTTTCCCCATTAACCCTTATGAGAAAAGAAAATGTAGACTAAGCCAGATTCAACACCATGTAATGACTCTCCTCTATTCCAACCAATAGCGAAAAGGGTATGTAATTACCCCATGAAAAAGCTTCCCTCATCTCTGATTGCACCGCCCTGCATTAGAAAGGTTGGCAAGAATAATATCATATCGGAACTCCATCAACCACTGAATCAAATCATACATTTAATGCAAAAATATCGCTAATCAAAAATAAAGCTTTCGACCAATCAATGTTGATTTACAATAGGGATGTAGAATCAACGAGTCTTATCATGCCACGTGTCATAACATCACTCGTCTATCACTTTGAATATTCAAGTAGTCAACTATGCCTCATGCTTCTCTTACCATCCTACTACAACATGGCCTAATGGCCACCACGGTATGATGATAACCTTTCGATCGCCAGACTGCTAGAGTCCACCAAGACACACGTACACATCTTGTGCAATTTTGGGAAATCAAAAAAGAATCTACAATATTCCCAATAAGTTTCTTCGAAACAACGACACGTGTTTGAAGCTTGCACACCTCACATGCCATCAAGCGTCAAACACTCAGACAATTCTGCTCAGTTCATAAGAGTTCATCGGTACTCATCTCAACTAGGAACAAAATAAAATGAGCACCATTGGATTAGTCAAATCTTAACTGTAGATCAAGATCCCCGTTCGTCGGTACACTATGTTGTGGTCCCCACCGAGTCACCTCCATCTTCCATTGGTCCATCGACGTAGACTAGTGAAAGGTTCCACTGATGACCCCAAGTCACATTGACAAAGAATATCGTTCTATTATTGAGACTATTGATGATGCCAAGTCTCACCGACACAATATCGCATATCGGTGAGACAACACATTGACACTCATCGATATGTGATCATTCTGCTGATGAAACCAAGTCCAATGTGCTAACGCCAAATAGAAGGAAGGACTCCATGGTAAGGAGGTAACCACCAATGTTGAGCGTCGTGGTTTACCGTGCAACTGTGCCTCTAAGAAGAGCTCCCAATGGTAAAGCGGTAAAGACTAGAACATAAGGTATTTCGCCAAGTCCTTTTCAGAGGTTCAAGCCAGAAGTTGAGGTACCTATTCCCAACATTAATTCCCTCCTTTAATGTGCATGTAAAATATGAAAATTCATAATTTGTGTTTACCAAAGATGCTTTCATTGAATTTCTGAAATTTTCTTTATTCATGGCATCAACCTACCACATTATTTCCATAAAATCTTGTCTATCACACACATACATAGGAAACTAGTGAGGTGGCACTAGAGATCCATAAATCTTGATTGTAGTGTAGCCAATATGAAGATACTATTCCCCCCAATTGAACTATTCTGTAGTGTTTTTCTCATATTTTAGAGGCCTCAAGATTTCATTTACATATTTTGTAAATAGGCTTTAATCCCAACTCCTCTAGCACTATAAACTTAAACCCATTACAAAATGCAATATAGTTAGAATAAGGATATTGTATATCCAAGATATACATCCAAATTTGTATAGGAAACTCATTGTTTATATTTACCCTTTCTCTCAACTTCATAAAATTCCTCATTACCTTCCTATCCTTACATAATAACATACAAATTAACAAAGAATAGTGTCTACAGGACAATGGAGGTGTTGTATCCTTTAACCTTACCAAATCTTCATGAAAATGATCAGTGATATAAGAAGCATAATAAAAAAACCTATTTTGTTACTTTTGTTGAATATCAATTGCCATGAGCATCAAAGCAACATCCATTTTGATGTCAAACTTCTTATGCAAAATTTAACACAATGCATAGTCAATATTCTTGAAATAATATTCAAATTCATCATAGTCAAATTGATTAAAGTAATTTGGTCCAAATGACACACCATTCATCTTCATGTCATGCCTTCTATGCCTTAGAAGAACATTTTTCCTATATGCAAATTTGTTCTACTCATATTCATTGTATAATGCACAAAATTTGATTGACTTAGTAGAAGATAGGTTCAAGTTGAAAACTTCAACTATTTGACTTCTTGTAATCTCTAGCATGGGAACAAAGTCTTGAAATCTCTCGATTTTCCTATCAGTAGGATCATTAATCCTAGACAATTCAAGCATTAAGTCCATCTCCACAAATACATTAGGAAAAACCAATTTTCCAACATCATAGGTCCATAGATGATAGGTGGGGTGACTAGAAAACCTCCATTGGAAATCATATAGAAAGAGATCCCAACTAGTATGTGGAAAAACCACATCACCAACTCTAGAAGTGGCTTTTCAATTCTCCTTCACCAATTTTCCTCTTTCCAACTATTTTAACTTCTATAGCTGGATCTTTAGAAGTTTCTTTCATAAAATGAGAATAATCTTTCTTCACAGTTCTCTTTTTTGCAGATGCTTTAGGTACCTCTGGATTAGGATTTTCATCCAGAGCTTTAGGTTGTTTATCCAATTTATGCTTAGGTTTTCTCTCTGGTTTGATGGAATATTCAATAGGTTCACTCATTTTTTATGGTGCAATAGAACTAGGGTTTCAAAATAACTAGGAATTATAGTCTTCATTCTCTAAATTCACAAGGCTTAAACTCAATTTTTTTTAAAAATTCACTGTCCTTCCCCAAACCCTATGTGAAAAAAATGTAATTCCCCTTTTTATATAAAGAAACAACCATAACCCCAAACCCTAGCAATCTACTTAATTCCTAAACCACATAGTGCTACAAAATTACTCATACAGGCATGAAATTCGACTTACCCAAGAAAATCCAACAATTTTTTCTTCAAATTCTCTTTGCTTGGAGCTTGTCTTCTCTTTTCTTCTAAACTTGACCATTTCTTCAGCTCTTGATGATTGAAATTATGACCCTCTTAATGCCTCAAAATTTGAGCATTTCCTCCCTTAATTTCTGAAAGATAGCTCCCGTGAACAAGCTGACAAGTAGTCATTCAAGTTTGAATTCCTATCATCGATCCTTTTGATTTAAAAAATTATCTATAGCTCTCCTTGACTACTAATTTTTTCTTTCACAAGTGTGGTTTAGAACAACGATGACACCATGGGAATTTTCCACATAGCCACTCCACATTTCAATAATCCATTTGAACTCCATCCCTCATCGCTATAATGTTTCAAGGTTAGAACCAAACTTCAGTGATGAGAAGAAAACCTCTGATGGAAGGAATATTCACCAACACATACTCCATCACTTGTCACTGAAGTGTTTCAATGTTATACTTATACTTCAACAAAGATAAATCCACATCAATACAAAGAGCCTACTCAAGTCCATCACTCATTTCTAAATTTGATTTGGAAGTGAAAAGGTCTTCGGCAACAAGTGATATGAGCGATGGTATAAGATGTCGATGGGTGTCAAGATTATAGCCAAGAGTTCCTTACATTGCTATCGCTCATCAGTGAAGATGAAATGAGTGACCAAAGTCTTCTATGATGCCAATATTTAGCATGATACAAGGAAAATATGAAGGACATCATGTGTAGCTAAAGTGGAACCAAAGAACCAAAAGTATTCAATGAGAAGTGATGCAAAGGAAACCTAGTTCATCACTCATAACAAAAGAAAAACATAAAGGCTGAAAGCTTTCCATGATGTTTGATACAAAAGAAACTCAAAGGTTCATCACTCATCACCATAATGAACCTGATGAGTAAAAATACTTATGTGATGAGCGATACAATAATTTTAAGTGGTATAATTTAGCACATGCTTAAAAGGTTATTTTTAAAGAGGGAAAAATTAGGGAGAACATGGGAAGGGGCCTTAAAGTGACTTAAAATAAATCTTTCAAAGGATGTATAGGAAAAAAATGTTTAAAATTTTATTTTTATAGAATATCAACCCTGAACCAAAATAATAAGGTGAATATTGTGAGATGGGTAAATGGGGAATCCTAATCACAAGGGGTTGGTATCCAAATGAATTCAAAGTCTTAAGATATAACTAACAGAACCTAGACCTAGCAATAGCAATTCAATGAAGGATTAGACTAGAGAACAAGGATTTAGACAAGGGAAAAATATGCTAAGTAAAATCCCAGACATAGCATAAACCCTAACCCCTATTTTTAATTCAAACCAAAATCCACAAAAGTAAAGGCATTTTAGATAAGTGGAACAAGAGATTTTTAAAGTTCCACCAGGAGGTATTCTTAAAATCTTATATTGATAATAATTTATAAGTAAATAACAAAATATAAGTGTACCATAAGATAATAATTTACATGGGGAAAGCCCTTCCAAGAGGAAATTCCATCCATAAGAAAATAACATGCATTATGTAGTGATCAACATAATTAAATTACACTTTTAGTATATAAGACTTTATAAGAGTATTAATAGCGTAGATATTTGGTGTAATTCTAATAGAATAGTGACACCTCCAAATATTAATATGAAGCCCCCATCTTTAGAATCTCATAAATATTCAAATTTCAAACCACACACCAACTATCTTTTATAAAATCCATGCACCAAAACTATGACCCAAAAGTGGTTGTGTTTTGCAAGGCTAATAATAGAATATGTTCTTACAATTTTCATATATAAGTCTTCATTTTTGGTGCTTCATATAAGTGTAATAAAAACCATTAAATTACTTCTTATTACATGTGTCATAAACTATGATAATCTAGTGAAGATTCCAATGTAAGTTTTTTTCTTACATGCTCTTATTGAAGAGATTAAAAATAGGTGTGTCAATGAGAATAAAGGAGAATAGGGTTATGATGGACCTATCTTCCTCAATTTCATTAATAAATGAGATCCAAAAAATGAAAGGAATTACAACCTTAAGGTGAGTCAAGTCAAGGTGTGAATCTACTAATTTCCCCTTTTTTACAAGGATGCGGGTCCTGATTAAACAACACTTTGGGGAGAAAGAATAAAAATTGAAAAATAACTCTAAAATGAAACCTAAAATATGATTTTGGAAGATTAAACTTAATTTTGATCGAGCCATAAATCAAAACTAAGATTTGAGAAAGGTAAAATGATGTGTGCGAGTCACCAAAAGTGTTTTTCAAATGTAATTAAGGACTCATTCGCCCTATGGTGAATGGGTCTTGGTCAGGGCTCTACAAAAATGATTTTTGGATTATATTATAGTGTTTGGACTCCAAGATCCTTGATTTTCACAGTCGAACAACTAGAAATTAATCCTATAGGCGAGTTTCCATGAAATTGCAATAATGATGACAACAAATGCAACTTTGACAAGTTTGCAATTTTTCTCTTCAATAGATCTTCCACCTAAAATCTACAAACACAAATCAAGTGGGAATTTTTGTTGTTGTTGTTGGTGAATGGGGTTTTTCCTTGGTCAAACCCCATTTTGGTAATTAAACCTTGAAATGAAATGAAATAGCATGAAAGGAATGATGGTGAACAATCCTATCTCACAACTCATAAAAACCTTGTTTGAACCTTCGAATGTAGATCTGCAATTAGCATGAAATTGCTTCAGTGGATGTAGATCTAGATCTTGAAACTTGATTTGAAACAATTTCTTTAAACACTCAAATGGATCTTGAACACTACATGAACATATTATCTCAAATAACATGCATGATGCAAAAATAATTTGACATGATAATGGATCTTGATTGCTGTAATAATTCTTCACTAAATCTGCCTTTGAAAGCCTTGAGATGCTCTTGATAATTCTCCCTTGAATGCTCTTAGCTTGCCCAAAAACCTTAGGATGAAATTTCTCATAAAATTTTGCTAGGTGAAACATAGTGAAATGATCTCTTATTTATACGCATGCTAACATTAATTCTTGAAATTCAAATAACACAAGTTAACATGTGAATACACATTTGAAATCTTTGAAATACTACCATAAACATAATAAAAATTTAGGTGTTAAGCCTAAGTGTGGACCTTCCTAGGTCAATTAACTAGGACACACATTCTCTAATGATAAATGTTATGTCATGGAATTAATAAATGTTGGGTTTTCCTCTTCAAAAATTGCAATTACTTAGGTTTGGATTTGAATTAAAGGGTCCAGTTAAGGAAAATTAACCTCAATTACTTAATAAAGCCCTAGATGAGTGTGAAAGTGCAAAGATACACTCTACAACACCAAAAATAAGGCACAATTAAATCCATTTTATATAACTTGGGGTCATAAACTTGATGTGAATATGTAAAATACAAATTACAACACTAAATTAAGGAATAATCTAGTTATTTTTATTATTTAATTCCCAAATTAAGTGTGAAAAGCAGATACTTTTTCCCACACTGCATTTAGCCCCCACTTTAGTGGGAGTATGACCCCATGTAAAAATCACACTAAAGTATACATTAAAGAAACATATGTATGCAACAATGACACAGATAATCAATCATACAACACCAATGTCTAGAAGAAAGGGAGGTGGATCAAGCTTTGACTATTTATCCAACTTAATGTGGATCACGTCTAGGCTACCTATCCAATACGTTCACAAGGATAACTCAATTTCCACTATGCAAACAACAAACAAGCTTACATGGGCTAATAGAAAATTAGGACATCTACTAGGTGAGCCCCTAATGGGTGGAAAATAGGAGAATATTATTAAGCTCCCATACCATATCAAAGTTATCCTCCTGACAACTTCAATAAGGCAGCACAATACAAAACATCAAGCTTCACAAGGCCTAAAAGGCTACATTATTCTAAGAACTCATGAACATGGACAAGGCTCTACTAAGCAAGGTGTGTTATACTTGGTGTCCTTGAATTTAGGGGTTCGATCTTCACAAGGTTAATAGGTTGTATTATGCTAAAAACTTATAAACATTATATTTATATATAGGTTTGTTCAAAGGGACTTCACTTAATTCATGATCAAGATCCTCTTAGTGATCATCCTACCTAACGTATCTAAGAGAGGAAAAGTATTGAATAAGAGAATTGCAACTTAGAGAATGTAATGCATAGCATCACCACTAAGACAAAAGTCATATGCTAAGAAATATCATGCTCTTAGAGCACATAAAAATCAATGAAACCACCAAGAAAATGACACATTACAAGAATAAATAAAATCACACAAAGAAACATGAGATTTAATGTATTCCATAACTTGAAAGTTCTTTCTAACACAATTACTTTGAGTAATAGATTTAAAGTAGAAAATATTCAATGCTAACCATAAGAAAGACATGAGAGCTTACTTTGAAAGCCCTATGCCAAGTCAAATATGTTGCAATTATGAAGGTGTTGTCATTCATTTCATTAGGAATTCTACCAATTGGTCTTGTCATTGATGTCAACTATGTGTTAAGGAAGTTGTTGCATTATGAAAATGTCGAGGATATTGAGAACATTGTGGAAAAGAGGAAAATAGGTTGTTGCAGGTTGTACATGTGTAGTTGAGTTATTGAGGAAGTATTGTGAGTACATGGAGATATCCTTTTTTGTATTATCTAGAGATTAGTTTCAATGAAGTAATGAGCTGAGATGATGTCTCTCGTACTTGATTTCCAAGTGATTTTGAGGAAATTTGATAAAAATAAAAAATCGTGTTGTGCAAGTGTTCAAACTGTGCTCTAGATCATGCTACATGTTTCTCTTATATTGATGTTATTCATGTGTGGATTTGATATGTTGTTCAAGGTTTTCAAAGGTTTCTATATTAAGAATTTTGGGTTCTAGATCGTTGGTGAAAGGAAGTTGTGATCACCATTATGTGAATTGGTTTTGTAGTGTTGTACAAATGTGTTAGGGTGAAATTTATTTTCTCCACATTTCTCTACAATTTCTTTTTAGTAGTTATGGTTTTGAACGAGAGTTAATAGTGTTTTTCTCTTGTTTATGTAAAGAGGATTCATGGTTAGGTGTATCGAAAGTTTTAGAAGCATGTACTTAATGTATAATGTGTTTTCATGGGTAACAATCGACTTGGTGTCTACACTACATTCAAAAATGTTTAAGTATTAATAGATGCATAGTATGGCATGTGAGACTTAATTTTGGGTCTTGGTTAAGTTTTTTTTTAGCCCAATTTCATTCCTATCCACCATGGGAATGTTTAGGTGTTGACCTAATTTGAATTTGTAAATATAATGGATAGAATGCCAAACCTTGGAGAAGATGTTTAAGGTTGAGGCTGATATAAATAAGAGTAGATTTATTGAGAATTGAGGGGAAAGAATCAAGAGAGAAGAGAGATAGATGTGATATCAGTGCAAGGTATGTGTGTGATGTGAATTTGAGCAGAGCAGTGCAAACTTGAAAGTATTGGATTCCTAAATGTATTGAGCCAAGGGTGTCCAAAATATTTCATGCTAGACTGAAAAATTGTTGGAGCATTGTGGTGGATTCCTTGCACTGATAAAGTGTTCTCTATGTAACATTTTTGTTCTATCTTCTTGTATTTATTTATGTGGCAATGAGCCCTAGTTGTGAGCCTTTTTGGATAGTGTGTCCTATTCTATAAATGAGTCCTTGTAGTACTTTTATAATTACTTATATTGTGAGATAATCCTCACCATGGTTTTCCCCTCATTAGGTTTTCCATGTTAATCTAGTGTTCTCTTGTGTATGGTGTTGTTATCTTAGTTTTTGTTATTTTCATTTCATGTTTTATCATTATAACATAATAAGAGTTTAATGAATGCATTTGGATCTGATTACTATTAAGGGTTTTGATGTTCTAATTAGATACAATTGATTCACCCCCTCTCTTAGTTATCCTATTCATTTAACAATTGGTATTAGAGAAAGGTTCCTTGGAGAAGAGATTAACCACATGAGGTATATCAAGGATGGTTAAAAAAATTTCTTTGGAATTCCCTAGATTCAATGGCATAGATTATGCATTCTAGATGAAAAAGATGGAAGGATATCTAGCAACACACCTACTTTTCCAAAATTAGGAAAATTGTTGTATTCTTTCCCAACAGAGTCTTCACCCTCTTGATGTTTGAATTGAATCTATATTGGAAGGCTTGGGTTTAGAATTGGCTCCCAAGCGGAGCTACCAAACTGTTAAGTCTCAAAAAAATAGGTTTGAACCACAAGAGGTTGCCAAGCTCGTGACACGTTTTTGGATAATGTACAAGGCCAATTAATGTAATTGAACCTTCTAATATTTCGGCTCTGCTAAACCTAGGTAGATGTACCTATGTAAATGATGTAGAGTTGAACTGTATGATTCCTACTTGGGAAATCTATCCCCAATGGAAAATATTGAGGGATAGATGAAATCTTAATAACTACTTCTACTCCTAATGAAATTAAAAATATGAATGTATGGATAATATTTTATGAAATTATAAAATAGAATTGGTATGACCAGTGATTACTTCTATTGGGTAAATGGATTCAATATGTAATTGACATGTGGCTTACTAATTGGCTACAATTCTAATTGTTTGGCACTTATACTTGTTTATACTTGATATAAACGTGCAAGTATGTGACTAACAAACTTCTTATTGATCCAATCAAGGCCTAATAGGTTAATATGATCTATCTAAGAGTATTTTAATCCTTCCGTGAAGGAACCAGTTAAAAGGGGTCACACAATGACAAAACTTGTGTAGTGACAAAATAAAAAATATACTTGATATATCCAATTTTGAATAACTTAATAGGATTTCCTGGAGCCAATATGGCAACCTTCAACTATAGACTCTTCTTATTCATCCAATTGATATTTCAAAATTACTGTAATTTATTTAAAAGGATTTTAATTCCTACATGAAGAAACCAATTAAGAAAATATCACAAGATCAGCAAATGTGTCTGATGAATTTAGTATTATGCTTGGAATAAATTCACATAATAAGGAACACTAGCTTGGAGACAACCAAATAATTGTTTAACTTAACAAAAAATTGAGACCAATATTTGAGTTAGGAGATTGAATCTTCTTGTCCATTATATTATTCCAAAATATTTTGAAATACATAACATAACACTTTGCTTTAGCAACTAATCACCCTATCTAGCTATTGCAAATTTCCTAACCTACTCCTTTTTTTCCCTCTCTTTTTTTACTAATGATTTTATTTCATCTTACTTATATAAATTATTCAAGGGTTACAACCCTTCATAGTACCCGTCTCGTGTAATTCTTATTTTCAGTACAACCCTTCGATTTAATTATCTTCGGTAAAATATTTAATTAGTTTCCTTTGGAAAATTAAATATTCTAATATTCATCATTTCTGTGAAATTTAATTCAATATTAATATCTTTTTGTTGGAGATTTTCACTTCACTTTGAATATGATCTTTGGGTAAAAAAAATTTATCCTTTTTATAATCCTTTGGTAAAAATTGTTTCATTTGCCCCCTTGAACAATTTTCTCATAAGAGTGATAACACCAGATGTATCAATTATTTTCATTTCTCCAAGAACACCACTTTATTCATCACTTTATCATTATTCTTGAGAAATTGGTTAGACTCGGTGTCAAGCTCAATGAGATTGAATATACTCCTTGATGAATTGTTCCATGTTGCATCGGGGGGAATTTACCCTATCAGGGACCTCAAGATTACCTCTACCGATATAAACTATCCCACCGATGAAATTCCTTAATGGGATAATGCTATGAGTCTCTTAAAAAGCTTCTCATCGACATGACCCACATGGTTGCAGAGATTTGAAAAAATTCCTCCGACTGCACATGTCTCCCTGATATATCTTTTTCATTGCTTTCACTATTCGGGTGAATCAGAAAGACTTTCACAAAAACTTCTTTATCGGTGTGACTGATCAGGTTGGTGAGACCTTAGGGATTCAACCTGATCATACATGTCTCCTTGATGAAAAGTTTATTACCATTGTGTTCACTAGGGCAGTTCAGTGAGACTCTTCCCAAAAATATTCCCATCTGTGTAACTTATAAGATTGATGGGATCCTTGGGATTCCAATCGATAGTATTTGTTCCCTCGATATAACTTTTTCATCGCTTTGTTCATTCGGGTGGATCGATAAGAATTTCACCAAAACTTATTTCATCCGTGTAGCTTATGAGATTGGTGGAACCATGGAAGTCTTGGTCCAAGTTTACAATTTCCACTAATGAGTTTTTCTCCTTCTTCATCGGTGAAAGAAGACATGTTTCTCATTGATGATATTTCTATCAGTGTAACTAATGTGACTAAGATGACCTTGAGGGACTTGGTCTGATTGTATAAGTTCCACCGATAAGTTGCTCACCCACTTTATTGGTAGGAGGGAATATATTTCTATCTGAGGAGAAATCTATCAGTCTGATTTGATAATTCTACTCCGACAAGCTTACTTTCACCGATGAGTCTTCATGTAGTTTGCCTATTGGTGAGACTCTCCTTGAAGAAAAATTAAGAAATGTAACTTACTCTATTAGGGACATCAAAATATTTCCCACCAATATGGTATCCCTCCTCGATATTCTTCCATCAGCATAGCTTGTACAGTTGGTGTAATTCAAAATTTGTTCTCTGATTAACCTTCTTTCACCGATATAGTCTCTATCGGCATAACTTTCATGCTCGGTATAACTTTGAAAATTTTCCCTAATTGTTTTTCTTAGGCTGATGGACCAATATATGTGGAATGATAGGCTCTATCCTATTGAATATGCGATCCCCATAAATTATTGATTGATGTGACAATATGAACCTTACACTGATATGCTAGAAATGCTTGAATTGAGAGGCTATGATTTATGTGTCGGAGAGAGATATACTTAGTCACGCTGATATAAATTGTTTGTCTAGAAGCTCCTACTCAATGATGAATGGAGGTATTTTTTTGTGCCAAAAGGTCAAATCAGATGGGACTATGGATGAATATGGCATGTGCAATGGATTATAGCAATTTTACACTCAAAACATCGTAACCTTGTTGAATTCATGAATCTAATCTATTAAAAATGTGAGAAATTTTTTTAGTCCCAATAGTGGCTCTATCTAGGGATGAATGATTATGAGATCATTGCAAGAATCTATAAAATCTCTAGGAAAATAGAACAAGCAGTATGTGACTAGAATGGTGGTGGAAATGAGGAAAATGAAGAGTGGTGGAAGTGGTATGAAGTCCTATTCTATTGTGCATGGAAATTTTTTGATTATTTTTGAAGGTTTTCCAAGAATCTTCCATACACTAGAAATTCCTAACCTTCACCTATTCTATTGTGCAAGGAAATGAAACCTTTTAAGAGGTTTGTCAAGAGTTCTCTAGGAACTGACAACCCTTAATCCTCTATGTTCCTCAAGAAAATAAGTTCTTTAGGAACTTCCCATGTATAGGAAATTCTTGTTCCTCTCTTGACATGTTTTGCAAATAATAGCAGTCCTCCCCTCCTTTCCCAATGATCACAAAGGGACCTAGCCATAAGGCTTCAAAATTTCCATTATTTCCCTTCTCCCAACCTCTAGCATTCCGCATTAGTACAAGATCATTCTCATCAAGTTTTCTATCTTTTTCTTTCTTATCAAAGAGGTATTTCATTTGTGATTCTAGCTTCACATTTTTCTTTTCAGCCATTCTCCTTATTTCATCAAGTTCAGCAAGTTGTTTCATCCTTCCCTCCATTGGTTCTAGAATGTCTAAATCCTCTTCAAGGATGAAATTATAATATTGTAAAAGGTCTTCCAATGGAATCTTGGCTTATGTTCCATACACCAGTTCAAATGGAGGCTTTCCAATCACCTTTTTCATAGTAATCCTATCCACCCACACAATCATTCTAAAATTTGATTCCCATGCCTTGTTGTTTCCATCTAGCATCCTTCTTATGATCTTCAAAAACTTTTATTATTGGATTATGTCTAACTGTTTGCTTGTGGGTGGCATAAGAAATAGCTATTCCATATGTGTTGTAGAATTTTTTGAACTCATGAGACCTAAAACACATCGCATGTTTGTAAGCAATCTTACTGATGTACCAAATTTGGTTATGATATTTTCCATTAAGAATTTTATTACCAACTTGTTTGTTTCTTGTTTAGTTGGGATTGCCTCTACACATTTATTCAAGTAATAAATAGACACTAATATCCATTTTTGTCCTCCACTTGACTTTTCCTATACTTCGCCAATAAAATTAATTCCTTATTGCTAGAAAGGGGCTTCTATTTGTAAAGATATAAGTGGTAGGGCTCCTTGATATTTTAGTTTTCCTGAGAACTTTTGAAAAGCTTCACACCTCCTTACATGTGAAAAAGAATCATTAAAGACCTTAGGCGAGTAATAGCCTACTCTGAGAATCTTATGTGTAGTGGTTTTGGTAGAATAATGACCTCCACACTCTCCTTCATTCATCTCCCTCATGACATGTTCTTATTGTAATTCATATAGACACATTAATAGCATTCCATCCTTATTTTACCAAAATAGGCCCCTTTCTATGAATACATACTTGGATGCCTACAAATTTAGAGTCCTCTTCTGATTATCATTCAAACCTTGAGGGAAATTCATGTGTCAGAGATAATACACTATGTTTTTGTACCAAGAAGTGTGTTCAATGCTTGCAACTATACCATCTTCATTTTCCACATTACAGATCTCGTTAGCCTCAATGTTTGCTTCTGCCATTAGCTTGGCTAGGCCCTGTCCCCTTACTTGGTAATCTGAACTTCCATATCAAATTATTGGATTTTATTAATACATCTACATCGCTTCCTTGTCACCTCTATTTGTACTAGAATATATTTAACAGCTACATGTGGTACATATGCAACTACCTTGGCTCCAACTAGATATGGTCTGAAAGTTTTTTTTTCTTTTACTAATGTAAAAACTTATTTTTCCATAATATCATATTTCAACTCTGACCCTTGGAATTATTTGGTAAAGAAGGATACCAGATGCTCATACCCTTCATCATTTTTTTGTAACATGACAGCTTTTAAGGTATGAAATGAGGCAAATGAATTTATTTGGAAAGGCTTGGTAAAATCTAGTGATTTTAGAATAGGGGCTTCTTTGATGGATTTTTTAATGGATAGAAAGGCTTCCAAGGCTTCTCCAGTCCAAAGTACCTTTTCTCCTTTCTTCATCAATTGGGATATAGGTTTAATAATCTCAGCAAAATTTGATACAAATCTCCTAACAAAGTTAATTTCTCCAAAAAATGATTGGAATGACTTGATAGTTTTGGGAATGGGGATTTTTTCTATGGCTTCTACTCTTTTAGGGTCTATTAAGATTCCTTTTTTGATACAATATGCCAAAATATTACCCTCTATGACATCAAAGTGACATTTCTTTGGGTTGAGATTGATACCATATTCTAGAGCCTTGATGAATATTTTCTCTAGGTGTTCTACATGGTCTTCTTCCCTTTTGGAATAAGCGGTGTGGTCATCCTAGTACACCACCATTATAGCATTGGTCAAATCTGAAAATGCCACATCCATGACCCTTTGGAACATTTCCCTTGAATTTGTGAGACCAAATGACATTCTCACATAGACATATCTCCCCCATGGCATAATAAAAGTTGTCTTATATTGCTCATATTCTTTAACTTTGACCTGATTATACCCAAAAATTCCATCCATCGTTGAAAAAAACTCACATCTTGTTACTTTGTGCAATATGGCTTCCATATTTGAGAGAGGGTATTTATCTTTAAGGGAGGTGGCATTTAAATTAATGAAATCCACACATAGTATAATGTCCCCATTTTCATTTCTTACTGGAACCAAGTTTGATACCCATGTTTAATGTCTAATGAGTTTGATTATACCTCCATCTCTAAGTTTTGCTAGTTCCTCTTGCATTTTAGGTTCCAAAGTTGGGTTGATGGGTCTTTGTTTTTGTCTGAATGGTTTTACACCTAGCTTTAATAGAATCTCATTTTGAAAAATATCTTCTTTATATGCTTTGAGATCCTCATAAGACCAAGAAAAAACATGTTTGTATTTTCTCAACAATGCAATCAGAATTTCCCTAATTGTTGGACTTATCTTCTTTCCAATGCAAACTCTTTTTGGTGCTAACTCAGTCATCAGATTGATTTCTTCAATATATTCTCTATTTACTAGTTTCTGCTTCATGAGAGAATGATCATTTCCATCATACACCCTTTCTAGTGCCACAAGTCCTTTGGGAAGTTTTTTAGTTTTAAGCTGCAAGACTTCTTTTCCAAATATAGTTTGTTTGTCTTCTACTTCCTCAAAAAATGCATTAAATTCAATCTTTTGGGCCTCATATTGGTCTATGCAATGAAGAAATTTTATGAGATCAGTGTCATCATTAAAAAATTTCCAACTATAGATATTATGAGGGATAGCAAGTCTTGTTTTGAATTCAACCTAAGATACTCCAGCCAAGGTGATATCATCTCTTTTTAGGGCTACATTGGCTAGGAAATATGCCATTAAATTTTTTGATCTGTCTATCCATTCAATTAAAAAAGAATCAAATAATTCAATTATATCCCATAAAAAATTTCTATATTGTTTTAAACTTTTTTTCTTTGCAGCATATTTTGACCTAACTTGTGAAATGATCAACTCAGAGTCTCCAACAATAGTCAGTAGTTTGATCTTTTCTTTGAAAGTCATATTTAAACCAATTAGCAGGTCTTTATATTTTTCTATATTATTTGTGCATTCAAACATTAGCAAAAATGAATACTTGAATGCGGTGCCTATAGGTGAAATAAAAAATAACCCAACTCTATTTCCTTCTTGGTTGCACACTCTGTCAAAATATATTTTCTACACACCATGTTGATCTTTCGAAACATGCTAATCAATTGGGTCAATATTCACCAATTTAGGTTGGGAAGGCTCTATCCTAAAACTCCATAAATTCAAATCAATGAAGAAATTTAGTTTCTCTTGAGGAACATCATCCACAATCCGATTCATCTTTGGTTCTTTATATAACTTGACTTCTTCACCATTTATAGGTATTGTGGCATAGGACAAGTCGAATTGTATATTTCCTCCAATAGCTGTAGTCCATTGTCTTGATAAAATCATTCCAAATTGAGGAGCTATATCAATCATAGTTATGTTAATATTATAAGTTTCTTGTGGATAAGCAACCAACTTCACTTGTACATCTTTCATAATTCCTATAACTAGGACAGGCCTATCATCCATAGCATAACATTTTCCACTAGCAATATCTATCCAAATACCAAGTTTTTTCATGACCCCTACTGGCATGATGTTGATAGAAACACCTGAATCTATCATACAATTCCTTACTTGCTTGTTATTTATGAGTAATGTGGTGAAGAATGGATCAACTTGCAGAAGATTTATCAATGCATCACTTATACAAACCTCAGGAACCTTCGCCTGATCCTACTTATTATTGGTCTTGGCATTTCCTTTGCTCTCAGAGTTTATGCTTTCATCATTTCCATTATATATCAATTGAATAGCACTATCCCTATATTCTTTTATTTTCATCGTTTCAAGTAATGGGACTGACATCTTTACCTAGGATAAATTTTATGTGAAATCAAAAGAGGCACTTTCTATTTTGATCATCTTCCTTTGCACTAGTGAATCCCCTTTGTTTTCCTCTTTTTTTTTTTTGTTTGATCAAAATTTTGCTTGTCTTTATGCAATTCTTTATTTTATTCCCTATGAACATGCTTTTGTTTATTCTTATCAATTTGTTTATTTTTTTTATTTTTTGAGATCCCTATGTTGCTCCTTTATCTTTCATAAATATTCCTCTTGGAGCACCTTCATTTTCATTCACTATTCTATTTCTTAATGGTCAATATTTTCTTTTGGCCCGTTCTACTACAGCGATGGTTAAATTGTTAATTTCTTCCTCAGTTGGTCTTCTTATATTGCATTTTCCTATTTGAGATGATGCACTAGGAGGACATTTTCATCATCTCTTTCTTCATGATCATAAAAGACTTGCTGTTCTACCATATGGACATTGTTCCTTTGGTTATCAACATCATATTCATAGCCTACTTCTTCTGAAGATGAATATCCTTGCTCAATAGGATGAAGAGTGTTGGAATTTAAATAGAGTGTATGATCCTCTTCATTATTTTCTGCTAGTATCTCATCTTCTTGTATTGATTGGGCTACAATACAATGATAAGGGGAATGTGACAAGCTGCAAACTTGACACCGAGGATTATGTTTTACCATATGTGCCCCTCTCTTCTTCAAAGGATTAGGTGTCTCCTTATTGCTAGGCTTATCCATCATAGGATTTCCATCCTTCTAGTTCATATGATAAGGAATATCATGCAACCTTGGCCTTTCATTTTTGTATGTATTTTCTTGCCTATTCAGAGGGTTACTAATATTTTGGGGAACCCTAGGATTATCTCTCTTACCAACCATCCATGCAAATTTTCTATTATTTTAAATAGTCAGTGCTATTTTTGTGCTTTAGCTAGATTTCTAGGGCACCTATTTCTAACCTCATATCTTGTCTTTGGATCAAAATCTTTTAGATAAATACTTAATGTTGTAGGTTCAGTCAATTTGGATCCAAGAGGTATCTTATTATGCAATTTGGAGAACCTATGGTTGAAGTCATAAGCTGACTCATTCTGATACTTCTAGATAATTACCGATTCATATAAGGAAAGCTCTGGTGCACATTGATTCCCATACTGCTCAAGGAACTGCTCATAAAACTACTAAATGGAACCAATAGAAGTTGTTGGTAAACTATTAAACCAATCTCTAGCATATTCAATTAATGACATCATAAATAGCCCCATCTGTACATCCCCATACTACATATCCAAATATTTAATGAAAGAATTAAAAATCCTTAAGTGTTCCTCAACTATGACTACACTACTTCCTATAAATTTTGGGACAAGACCTCTCCAACTGCTATCCATAGGGTAGGGATACATTACGAATCCTGCAAAGTCAATTTGTTTGATCATAGTTGTGTAGTGTTGAGGAGGTGGGTTTTGAGGATGTTGATATTGGTACAATGGATTATTGTATTGTATGTGGGATGGTGGCATATATTTTTGGCCATGTGGTGGTATGTATTGTTGGCCAGGGGGTGGCTGAGCATTTAGGTGTTGTGACAAATTTTTCAGTTGGAGAATTTGATGATCTGTATTGATTTCCTGATTTATTTTGTGGCACTTTTGTTACATTTGAAGGTCCTACATTAATATTCCCTTTCTTGTGAGGAAATGTGTATTTAGGAAGAATAGCTATTTGAGAATTAAATTGGGCTCTTTGTAGCTTCAAATCCTAGAGTTCTTTTATTGCTTGTATACTTTGTTCATATGTTGTTTTCTTTCTTTCCATATCTTGTCTTTAATACTCCAACTGTGCATTTAGTTCTTCTTGAGTCTCGTATTCATATTTGTCTTTAGAGGCTACATCATCACTAGGTCCATTCTAATTCCCTTCGATTAATGCCATTTTATGGTCATATTCATGTTGTCCCTTGTCTATTTTAGCATTCAGTCCAACCATGAATTCCTCATGTTTCTTAAGGTCTAACTGATAGAAATGATTCCTCTTTTCTTTAGGATTATGAGGCTCTCTAGTTGAGATATTTTCATTTAAGGTATGATAGTGATTATATGTCTCAAGGTGTGATTCTAGTGTTTTGTCTTTATTTGTTAAACACATGTCATCAGATTCCTTCTTACCCTTATAATTCTTATGTGTCCATTTTTTATTGTCATTAGGACCATCTTTATACACAGGCCTTCTGCCCTACATGTTGTGAACTATTGTGATGATCTGAACCCTACGGTGAGTTTTGATGTATACTTTATTTTATCAATCTCAATGCACTTATCTCTTCAGAGTTGCCACTCACTTTTCAGAGAAGTGAGAAAATTTTGTAGTTTCTTGTCCCCAGTAGAATCACTTTTCCTACTATAGACATGGAAAATGTGCAAGTTCGTTTCAGCACACCTGATCACGATTTACTGACAACATTTCCTCTTAAATAATTTCCTCAACATTGCATCAATATTCTATCTCTTAAGTTAATAAATCATTATTTATTAATTTAAGTCTTCTTCTAGTGATTAAATTAATCAATTTAATTTAATTAACCTTGCATCCCTATTTAATTAAATAAATTATTTTATTAAATTAAATAATCTAAATTCCTCTTATTAAATTAAATAAATTAAACCTTATTTGATTTAATCTAACATGTTCCTTCTAGATTAAATAAATCAAAACATTTATTTAATAAATAATTTCCTCTCAATTCTTGACTTAAAAATTATTCATAAACTTAAGTCTAAATTGTCACATCACCTAATTCTTCATTAATTTAATGAAAACCATGATTAAGTTAATCCCTTCCACTAAAATTCTCTAGAGAATGCAAGTTGGACAATAAATCAAATACTTTGATTTATTAATTCATCCTTTTTTCCTCACAAAGCATCAAAAGGGAATATTCCTTCACTTGAATTCAAAAAGCCAAGTTGTCTTAGTCCTTCAAACAAGGAATTTAAGACCTCTTACATGTCCTTGGCCTTCAGCCAAGTGACATTAACTTCATTTCTTTTCCCTCTTCAACAAGTCAACTCACAATTTCAAATTCAAATTTATGCATTTATCATGCACATTGACCAAAATGTGCTCATTCCTCCTCCAACCACATGTGGACAAGTGGCACAATGCCATTGGATTATCCTTTGTCCCACATTGCTTAATCTTGCTCACTTCTTCCAAATTGAAGTCTATAAATTGGAGACTCCTCTCCTCACTTATCATCCACAATCTACATGAAAAGTTACTCTCTCTAGTTGAGAACTAATTTTTCTCATTTCATCCAAGAATTCACCATATTTCACATTTTTATCAAGGTTATGCTCAAAGGTATGTGCAGGATCATCATAGAAAAAAAGAGCCCTTAAGTGGCAATAAAAAGACAAAAAATTAGAGTTAGACAACTTGACATAAAAATTTGAATAAGTTCTCTATATTATTTCAAAAAAATGTAAAAATAGAATCTCTAGAAAATTGAATATAGTTTCTAAACTACTAAACCTTTATTTAAAAAAAAATCTATTTGGTGAAAAATTAAAATTTCAGTGCAGTAGTATTTAAATTTTAGGGTAAAAATAAGAAGTAGGTGGCTATCTGACCACCCTAACCACAATAAAATGATAATATTTTTTTATAAGGTATTAGATATGAGTAGAGGACTCATGTCCTGATGTGATGCATATTTTTTTATAAATTGTTTCCAAGTAAATAATTAATTATGATTTTTTAATTACAACTTAAAAAAAATATAAAATCTCATCTGTCTAACCACCTTAACTTGGTCAAAAATTCATGAAATTCAATTTTTTATTTTTTAATCCTATAGTATGTGAAGCATAGAATGTGACACACATTTCAGATTCAAAAAATATGATATCATTTGAAAGTTATAGATGTTTTTCAATTAACCTATCAATCAGTACTTTATTCGTAATTCTAATAGAAAATGAATAATAGTTATTTAGTAAATTCAAAGTAAAGCATAATTTATATTAGTGGAAAGATGAGAATCTCCTCTAGAAACTCTTTTCATTTCATCAATTTTGGGTAAAAAAAATGTCGTCAGCCACATGGACCATCATATGGCTTACATATCGCCACTTTTTGGCCCATCATGATCCCACACATACCCTCAAATTTCTTTGGAGATTTGACCATTTCTAGAGCATCTCCATTGCAACCTAGGAATTGGGAAAGGGCCAATTGCAACACTCCATTGGCACCAATTCCCCCATGGGATCATCAATCTATTGGCTAGATTAGGATTTACTTTTATGCTATTTGAGTTTGTTCTTCATTTCCTAATAGTTAGTTTAAATAGATAGATTTCATGGGGAATCCCTCACTCTTATATTGCATTTTGATCTAAAATCTAACCATGTTTGTTGTCTTTGTGCATTTGTTGGTTTAGGGGTTCACACCTACTACAATTCCCTCTTCTTATGGATGCTAACTATTAGGTCTCAAAAATTTAGGTTTGAACCACAAGAGGTGGCCAAGCTCTTGACACATTTTTAGCTAATGTACAAGGAAAATTAATGTAATTGAACCTTATACTCTTTACTCTCTATTAAACCTAGGTAGGTGTACCTATGTAAATGATGCAAAATTGAAATGTATGATTCCTACTTATGCAGTCTATCCCCAATGAAAAATAGTGAGGGATAGATGAAGGCTTAATAACTACTTCTACTCCTAATGAAATTTGAAATATGAATCTATGGATAAGATTTTATGAAATTCTAAAATGGAATTGGTATGACTAGTGCCTACTTTTTCTAGGTAAATGTAGTCAAGATGTAAATGATATGTGACTTACTAACTGTCTACAATTATAATTGTCTGGGACTTATACTTGTTTATACCTGGTATAAATGTGCAAGGATGTTACTAAAAAACTCTTCTTATTGATCCAATCAAGGCCTATTAGGTTACTATGATCTATCTAAGAGGATTTTAATCCTTCCTTGAAGGAACCATTTGAAAGGGGTCACATAGTGACACCAAACGTGTAATGACAAAATGAAAAATATACTTGATATATTTAGTTTTGAATAACTGAATAGGATTGTCTAGAGACAATATGGAAGCCTTCAATTATAAACTCTTCTTATCGATCCAATTGATATTTCAAAATTATTATAATCTATTTACAAGGATTCTAATTCCTACTTGAATAAATCAATTAAGAAAATTATACAAGAACAAAAAATGTGTCTAATGAATTTATTATTATGCTTGGAATAAATTCAAATAATAAGGAACACCAACTTGGAGACAGTCAAATAGTTGTTTAACTTAACAAACAATTGACACTAATATTTGGGTCACCACATTAAATCTTCTTGTCCATTATATTATTCCAAAATATGTTGTAATACATAACATAACATTCTATTTCAACAACTAATCACCTTATCCAACTACTGGCAATTTCCTCGCCTAGTCCTACTTTTCCCTCTCTTTTTTTTTTATGATTTTATTTCATGTTACATATATTCATTGTTCTAGGGTTACAACAATTCACAACACCCATCTTGTGTAATTATTCTTTTCAGTACAACCCTTCATTTTAATTATCTTCGGTAAAATATTTAATTAGCTGCCTTTAGCAAATTAAATATTTTAATCTTCATCATTTCCGTGAAATTTAATTCAATATTAATCTCATTTTGCTAGAGATTTTCACTTCACTTTCATTATGATCTTTGGGTAAAAAATAATTATCCTTTTTATAATCCTCGAGTAAAAATTGGTTCATTTCCCCTTTTGAACAATTCTCTCATGCGAGCGATAACACGAGATGTATCAATTATTTTCATTTCCCCAAGAACACCTCTTCAATGATTGTTTTTTAATTCTTCTAGGGAAATCTGCAAAACTCAATGTGACTCTCAACAACATTGAAGATACTCCTTAATGAATTGTTCCATGTTGCATCGAGAGGACTTTACCCTATTGGGGGCCTCAAGATAACCTCTACCAATATCAACTATCCCATCAATGAAATTTCTTGTTGGGTTATTAGTGTGATTCTCTCAGAAAGATTCTCATTGGCATGAACCACATGGTCAGGGAGATTTGGAAACCTTGCTTTGACTGCACATGTCTCCCTAATATATCTTTTCCATTTCTTTCACAATTCAGGTGAATTGATAAGAATTTTACTGAAACTTCTTTATCGGTGTGACTGATCAAGTTAGTGACACCTTAGGGATTCAACGAGATCATACTTGTCTCCCTCACACACATTATATTACCATTGTGTTCACTAAAGCAGGTCGGTGAGAATCTTCCTGAAAATATTCCCATCGGTGTATTTGTCCATTCAAGTGGAACGGTAAGACTTTCACTAAAAATTATTTCATCAGTGTGGCTTATGAGATCGATGGAAACTTGGAAGTCTTGGCTCGAGTGTACAAGCTCCACTGATGAGTTTTTCTCCTTCTACATCAGCGAAAGAAGACATGTTTCTCGCTAATGATATTTTCATCATTGTAACTAATGTGATTGGGACGACCTTGAGGGACTTGGTCTGATTGTATAAGTTCCAGTGAAAAGTCGTTCACCCGCTTTATTGGCAAGAGATAATAAATTTCTGGTTGAGGAGAAATCTATCTGTCAGACTTGAAAATTTTGCTCTGACAAGCTTACTTTCACTAATGAGTCCTCATGTAGTTGGCCTATCGGTGAGACTCTCCCTCAAGAAAAAATATTGGTGTAACTTACTCTATTGGGGGCTTCAAAATATTTCCCATTGATATGGTATTCCTCATTGATATGCTTCCATTGATGTAGCTTGTATAGTCGATGTTATTAAAAATGTATTCTTTGATTAACCTTCTTTCATCGATGAAGTCTACGTCAATGTAACTTTCATGCTTAGTATAACTTTGAAAATTTATCCCAACTATTTTGCTTTGGCCAATGGACCAACATTGATGGAACAATAGGCTCTGTCTTTCCAACTATGCAATCCCCATAAACTATTGATTGATGTGACAATATCAACCTTTTGTTGATATGCCAGAAATGCTTGAATTGAGAGGCTATGATTTATGGGTCAGAGAGACATGTACTTAGTCACGCCAATATGAATTGTTTATTTAGAAGCTCCTACTCAATGATGAATAGAGAGATTTTGGTGTGCCAAAAGGTCAAATCGGATGGGACTATGGATGAATATGGCATGTGAAAATGGATTATAGCAATTTTGCACTCAAAATGTGGAAACCTTGTTGAATTCATGAATCTAAGCTATTAAAAATGCGAGAATTTTTTTAGTCCCAATAGTGGCTCCGTTTGGGGATGAATAATTGTGAGATCATTTCAAGAATCCAAAAAATCTTAGGGAAAGTAGACCAAGTAGTATGTGACATGGAATGGTAGTGCAAATGAGGAAAATGAAGAGTGGTGGAAGTGGTATGAAGTCCTACTCTACTATGCATGGAAAAGTTTTTCTTATTTTAGAAGGTTATCCAAGAATTGTCCATGAACTAGAAATCCATAACCTTCATCTATTCTAGTATGCATTGAAATGAATTTTTTGAAGAGGTTTGTCAAGAGTTTTCCATGCACTGGAAACCCCTAATCCTCTATTTTCATCAAGAAAATAAATGCTTTAGGAACTTCCCATTACAGGCAATTCTTGTTCCTCTCTTGACATGTTTTGAAAATAATAGGAGTCCTCCCCTCCTTTCCCAGTTATCACAAAGGGACCTAGCCATAAGAATTCAAAATTTGCATGCTTTCCCTTCTCCTAACATCTAGCATTCCACATTAGTACTAGATCATTCCCCTCAAATTTTCTATCTTTGGCTTTCTTATCAAAAAGGTATTTCATTTGTGATTGCAGCTTCACATTTTGATTTTGGGCCATTCTCCTTATTTCATCAAGTTATACAAGCTACTCCATCCTTCCCTTCATTGATTATGGAATGTCTAAATCCTCTTGAAGGATGAAATTACAAACTATTAAAAGGTTTTACAATGGAATCCTAGCTTGTGTTCCATACACCAATTCAAATGGAGACTTTCCAATCACCTTTTTCATAGTAATCCTATCTGCCCACATAGACATTATCAACTTTGATTCCAATGCTTCTTGTTTCCATCTAGCATCCTTCTTATGATCTTTAAAATAATTTTATTACTGGATTATGCCTGACCATTTTCTTGTGGGTGGTAAGGGGTGGTAGAAGAAGTTCAATAATGACATATGTGTTGCAAAAGTTTTTGAATTCATCAGACCTAAAACACATCCCATTATTTGTAATCAATTTTACAAGTGTACCAAATCTGGCTATGATATTTTCCATCAAGAATTTTATTACCACCTTTCTTGTTGCTTGTTTAGTTGGGATTTCCTCTACACATTTAGTGAAATAATCAGTAGCCACTAATATCCATTTATTTCCTCCACTTGAATTTTCTTGTACTTCCCCAATAAAATTAATTCCCCATTTGTGGAAAGGGGATTCTATTGTAAAGGTCTAAGTTGTAGGGCTCCTTGATATTTCAATTTTCCTACAAACTTTTGACAAGCTTCAAACCTCCTTACATGTGAAAAAGAATCATGAAAGACCTTAGGCCAATAATAGCCTTCACTAAGAATCTTATGTGTAGTGGTTTTGGCAGAATAATGACCTCCACACAATCCTTCATGCATCTCCCTCAAGACATGTTCTGCTTGTGATTCATCTAGACACAGTAATATAATTCCATCCCTATTTTTCCAAAATAGGTCCCCTTCTATGAATACATACTTGGACACCTGCAAATTTAGAGTCCTATTCTTATTATCATTCAACCCTTGAGGGCAGTTCATGTGTCTAAGATAATACACTATGTTTGTGTACCAATAAGTACATTCAATGCTTGCAACACTACCATCTTCATTTTCCACATTATAGATTTGGTTAGCCTCAATGTTTGCTTCTTCCATTAGTTTGGCTAGGCCCTGTCCCCTTACTATCTTGGTAATCTGAATTTCCATATCAAATTCTTGGATTTTATTAATCCATCTACATCGCTTCCCTGTCACCTCTATTTGTACTAGAATATCTTTCACAACTACTTGTGGTACATATGCAACTACCTTGGGTCCAACTTGATATGTTCTAAAAGCTTTTATTACTTTAATTAATGAAAAAGCTTGTTTCTCCATAATATCATATTTCAACTCTAACCCCTACAATGATTTGCTAAAGAAGGATACTCGCTCCTCATACTCTTCATCAATCTTTTGTAACATGATAGCTTCTATGGTATGAATTGAGGTAAATGAAAATATTTGGAAAGGCTTGGTAAAATCAGGTGATTTTAGAATAGGGGCTTCTTTGATGGATTTTTTGATGGATATAAATGGATGAATGTTTCTTTAGGGAGAGTCTCATTGATAGGCCAACTGCATGAGAACTCATCAGAAAAAGTAAGCTTATCAGAGTATAATTTTCAAGTCAGACTAATAGATTTCTCCTTGCACAAAAATATGTTGCCTCTTGTCGATAAAGCGGGTGAAAAAATTATCGGTGGAACTTATACAATCGAACCAAGTCCCTCAAGGTCACCACTATCATATTAGTTACACAAATGGAAATATCATCGGAGAGAAATATGTCTTCTTTCACCGACAAAGAAGGAGAACAAATCATCAGTGGAACTTGTAAACTCAGGCTAAGACTTCCAAGGTTCCACTGATCTCATAAGCTTCACCGATCAAAGAAGTTTTAGTTAAATTCTTACTGATCCACTTGAATGGACAAAGCGATGAAAAATTATATCGAGGGAACATCTACTATTAGTTGGAATCCCTCGGATCCCATTGATATTATAAATTACAACGATGGGAATATTTTTGGGAAGAGTCTCACCAACCTACCCTAGTGAAAAAAATGGTAATAGAATGTGTGTTAGTGAGACATGTATGATTGGGTTGAATCCCTAAGGTCTCACTAACCTAATCAATCACACCGATAAAGAAGTTTCAGTGAAAGTCTTATCGATTCACCTGAATAGTGAAATAATTGGAAAAGATATATCAAGGAGACATGTGCAGTTGGAGAAAGTTTTTTAAATCTCCCCGACCATGTGGGTCATGCCAATCAGAGGGTTTCTGAGAGAATCAAACCAATATCCCAAAAAGGAATTTCATCTGAGGGATAGTTGATATCAGTAGAGGTTATCTTGAAGTCCACAACAAGGTAAAGTCCTCCCGATGCAACATGGAACAATTCATCGAGTGTCTTCAATGTCATTGAGAGTCACACTAAGTCTCATCAATTGATCAAGAAGAATGAAAAAACAATGACTGAAGAGTTGCTCTTGGAGAAATGAAAGGAACTGATACATTTGATGTTATCACTCACTTGAGAATTGTTCAAAATAGAAAATGAACCAATTTTTACCAGAGGATTATAAAAAGGATAATTATTTTTTACCCAAAGATTGTATTGAAAGTGAAGTGAAAATATCTAGCAAAAAGAGATTGATATTGAATTAAATTTCATGGAAATGATGAACATTAAAATATTTAATTTTCCAAAGGAAACTAATTAAATATTTTACCGAAGATAATTAAAATGAAGGCGTGTATTGAAAAGAAGAATTACATGAGATAGGTGTTGTGAAGGGTTGTAACCCTTGAACAATGTATATATGTAAGATGAAATAAAATAATCAAAGGAAAGCGAGGGAAGAGTAGGAGTAGGTTAGGAAATTGCGATTAGTTGGATATGGTGGTTAGTTGTTGAAACAAAATGTTTGTTATGTATTGCAAAATATTTTGGACAAGAAGATTTAATCTGGTGACTCAAATATTGGTGTCAATTTTTTATTATGTTAAAAAATTATTCGGCTGTCTCCAAGTTGGTGTTCCTTATTATTTGAGTTTATTCCAAGTAGAATACTAAATGCATTAGACACATTTTCTATTCTTGTGTAATTTTCTTTATTGGTTCCTACAAGTAGGAATTCAATTACTTTTAAATAGACTACAGTAATTTTGAAATATCAATTGGATCAACAAGAAGAGTCTATAATTGAGGGCTACCATATTATCTCCAGACAATCCTATTAATTTATTCAAAACTAAATATATTAAGAATATTTTTTATTTTGTCAATACACATTTGTTGTCACTGTGTGACCCCTTTTAACCAGTTGCTTCAAGGAAGGATTAAAATCCTCTTAGATAGATCATAGTAACCTAATAGGCATTGATTGGATCAATAACAAGAGTCTGTTAGTCACATCATTGCACATTTATACTAGGTATAAAAATTATAAGTGCCAAACAATTAGAATTATGTCCAATTAGCAAGTCACATATCATTTAAATCTTGACTCCATTTACCCAATAGGAGTAGGCACTGGTCATACCAATTCCATTTTACAATTTCATAAAATCTTATCCATACATTCATATTTCAAATTTCATTAGGAGGAGAAGTAGTTATTAATATTTTATCTATCCCTCACTATTTTCCATTGGGGATAGATTGCACAAGTAAGAATCATAAAATTCAAGTCTGCATCATTTACATAGGTACACCTATCTAGGTTTAGTAGAGCCTAAAGAGTAAAATGTTCAATTAGATTAATTGGCCTTGTACGTTAGCCAAAAGTGTGTCAAGAGCTTGGCAACCTCTTGTGGTTCAAACCTGCATTTTTCAGACCTAATAGATTCAATGGAATAGATTATGCATTATAGATGACAAAGATGGAAGGATATCTAGTAGCTCAAGGATTTGAGGTTAAAAAGGCTTATCAGATTACATATAATCCTCATATAAATGGTCCAAATACAAGTGAAAAGATCAAGACACATGAGATCAATGCTAAGGCATGATTTATTATTGTGAATAGTCTTTCAAATACTAAATTGGTAAATGTTATGAGTTTGAAGACTACCAAAGAGGTTTGGGATAAGATAGAAAGCATTTATGGAGAAGATGAAAAATTAAAACAAGTAAAGCTACAAAATTTAAAGGCACAATTTGAGACCCTACATATTTCTAAAGATGAAACAATCAAAATCTACATGCAGAGCATTGATGATTTGGTGAGTGCAATGAGAGGTCTTGGTGAACAAGTCAAATAATCTAAAGTGGTAAATAAAGTTGTCAGATCTCTTCCTGATTGTTATAGTAAAAAGTATCTAATATAGAGGAAATTCCAAATCTTGATACTTATTCTAGAGATAAGATGATTTCTACACTAACTTCTTTTGAAAAATTTAAAAAAAGGGATTGAAAAATGGTATAAATGTAGAGACTGCTTTCAAGGCTGGAGTATCACAAAAGGTTGATGATTCAAAAAAGAAAGATCTTGATGATGTGGGATATAAATTTGTAAGAATAATGAAGAAGAGCACTAGTAAGTACCAAGGTAAACTACCTTTCAAGTGTCTTAGTTATGGTGATATAGGTCATTATGCTTCTAGATGTTCAAAAAGAGCTATAAATAATATGAATAAAGAGAACAAAGGAAAGATGATTAAGAGAGCTTATAGATGTTAGAGAAGATGTTGTTATTTTTTATTATGAATATAATTATGGAGACATCTATGATGATGAATGCTTGTTCCTACCTATAAAATAAGAACATAGTTCTACTAACTCCAAAAGGTTTTTGAAGGAAAGTATTCCAAGGAAGAAGGATACGGTTGAAGGTACTTTGGTATCTTATTTTCATGTTAAAGAGGACAATAATTAATAGGTTTTTGGTAGTTGCTACTCTAATCATGTGACTAGAGACAAGATTAAGTTTGTTAAAATTGAAAAATATGATGGAAGACTAGTTAAATTTTGAGATCATTTAGGATTTAAGATTTATGGAATAGATGTTAAATCAGTTTTGATGGCAAGCATAACACTTATAATTCTTACTATATTAAGGGTTTAAGGAATTACCTTTTTAAGTGTTGGAAAAATGTGTAGCAAGGGATATAATATTGCATTTAAGAATAAATCATGTGACATCATAAAAAGGTCCTTAAACTATGATTGGTGTTGGTAAGAGAATAGATGGAAACATTTATTAGCTTAAGGGTGCTAATGGCCAATTCTTTATATCATAGATTTGTGATAGTTGGTTATGGAACTGGAGGATGTGTCATATGAAATTTGATAACTTGGTGAGAATCAGTTCAATTCATGCAATGAGAGACCTACCAAGAATCACAAAGCCTATCAATTTTGTCTTCCAAGATTGTAAGTTTAGAAAGAAAGTAAAGAGTAGTTTAAAGTGAAAGGAATTTTTTTCTATTGGACTATTGGAATTAGTACATATAAATATCTTTTTGGTCCTAAAAGAGTGAGAATTCTACAAGGCGATAGATATTTGATACAAAAAGGATTTGGTAAAGGAACAATAGATAGTAATCTTTACTTCAAATTTGAGGAATATAAGATCTTGATAGTGGTTGTATATGTGGATGATATTATCTTTGGAGGAAATGAAGCTATGTGTAAGAAATTTGACCAAGAGATGTATAAACAGTATCAAATACTAATGTTTTTGGAGATTAATTTCTTCTTTGGTCTATAGATTAATCAAATAGATAAAAGGATTTTTATTTCACAATCTATTGTTGAAATGCACAAGACAACAAAGAGGTGGGGGGTAAATTAGTTGTACCAAATTACGTTTACTTTTCACCTTAATCAATTCCACTTTAAATTTAATATGTTATTAAGTATAAACATGAAATACAGATAATATAAAGCAAATACGAGAGACACCAAATGTATGTGGAAAATCCAATGAGGGAAAAACTGCTATGAGGATTAACTCACAATATAATAATAATGCAAAAACCAAATACAAAGGTTCACTATCCAGAAGGAGGCTCACTACCTATGAAAAAAGAAAGACAATAGAAAATATACAACAACAAGCTCCACACATTCGTAGCTTGATGAAAGGATTACAGACACCATCATCTCACTTCTTTCAAGAATCTAACACATCAAAGTACTATTGCCTCAATTCACTTTCACACACTCTACTTTTTGCAATTTTTTTTCACATTCCACACTTCATTCTTCCAATTCACAACATCTTGACTTGTATTTATAGCATCTTTGATCTTAAAAACTCTCGCCAAGGTCTACTATACATCCTTTATTTTATAAATTCAAATTAGGTTGATGACTCAATATTCCCATAGTGGATAAAAATGAGAGTAGAACAATTACATACTTGATTAGGATGCAAATAAAATATTGGATCAATCAAATGCCTCCTTAATCAATGCTTATTATCCATGTAATGTGTAAACACGACATCAGCCAAACCTGATGAAAAAACCAATGCACTTTGAACTACACATCCACAGTGAAATGATGACACATGGATCACATAAAATGATTCACTAGACACTGAAACACTTCTTAGAAACCTATAGATACATCGGCAACAAATGCAACAATATTTATACACAAAACACTCTTCAACAGTCCAATCGGACTGTGTAGACACACAGAGTAGCACTAGAAAAATTCTTATGAAGCACTAAACCATGAGTGCATTTTCCAAAACTTAGATAACATCAATATTAAACTTCTTCCCAATCTACAGGATCTAAGACAAACCACCAGAAGACTATAGAGCAGAGACATCTCTCCCAATCCATAGAAAAATTTGTTCTACCAAATCAGTTCACACGCTAGTGAGCACATATTTCACTCTCCATCAACCCAAATGCTAAAACTTGGGATATATTATCCATTTAAGACCATAAATAGTACTATAGATCCACATAGGTATAGGATCAACATAAATTAAATTTAGAGCACATTACGAGAGCACACTTAGAACACACACACAACTCTATCTTCATTATTTATTTATTTTCTCAAAATAACTTGGCATTAGCACACCTACAACACCATAAAGATAACTCCATGTAATCTCACACTTCTAAATTATCTCAAATATGCATGTCACACCTACAATCACTCTGAACTATGTTGGCATTAATGACAATATTAATGACAACACCACCAAACACATTCATACTTGCAACAATCTCCCCCTTTGTCATTGATGGAAACACATGATGTGAAAAACCATCAAAGACAACATGCACACTCTCCTTCTTCTTCTTCCCTTTCTTTTTTGGATTAGACAACTTGCACAACATTTATGTACTCTCTTCTCCTTGCAAAATTCTCTCTCCCTTTCAACTTTTTCACATGACTCTCTCTCCCCAAATTTAAATAGGATTTTTCACATGAAACTCTCTCCCCCTTTGACATCAATGGAAAATAATTTTTTTGCATGAAACTTCTACCATATAAAGCTCTGATCACTCTCCTATGTTAGGAGTGCACCCACATCTCATACTACAACAATGATACTCTCTACTCCCCCTGAGGAATAGACCTCAATCATCAGTCTAGACAAATGAAGAATCAGTAGATCCACTAGACTAATGCACCTCCATGTGCACCTAGTTTAATGAAGGAGGGCTAGTAACCCCTAACTTCCTCATGAGATACTCAAAAGTATCACTCATAAGAGCCTTAGTAAATATATCTACAATTTGATCCTTATTAAACACATATTCAAGTCTGAAGTTTAATTTTCTAATACCTTCTCCCTTAACAAATTATATTCGATAGATATATGCTTTTTCCTAGAATGCATCACTAAAATATTTGAAATTTTTATTGCACTTTTATTGTCACAAAATACAGCGATAGGCTCATGACATATCACACATACATCCTTCAATGTTTGCTTCATCTAGAGTACCTATGTACAAAAAGATGTCGCTGCAATATACTCAACTTTTGTAGTGGACAAAGAAATTGAATCTTGTTTCTTGCTTAACCATGAGACCAATCTTCCTCCAAGAAAAAATGCACCACCACTTGTACTTTTCTAGTCATCTACACAACCAACCCAATTTTAATCAGTGTAGGTATTCAAGGTGAAATCAATATCCTTACAATACCATAGACCATAATCTAGAGTCCCCTTTAGATATCCGAATATCCTCTTCATAGTTGTAGCATGTGTCTCTTAAGGTTATACTTGAAATCTAGCAACCAAACATATTGCATGCATGATATACGGTCTAGTAGCAATATGATATAGTAGTCCACCAATCATAGATCTATACATTCTATAATCAAATTTAGAGGAATCATCATCCTTACTCTATTTGCATTAGGTTACCATAGGGGTACAAACTGGTTTGGAATCATCCATTCGAAACATCTTCAAAACTTATTTAACATACTTAGATTGTGAAATGAATATTCCTTATTAGTTTTATTCACTTAAAGTCTAAGGAAGAAATTCAACTCACCAATCATAGACAACTTAAACTCTTTTGCATCTCCTTTACAAATTTCTTGCACATACCTTCATTTCCTCCAAAAATAATATCATCAACATACACAACAACTAACAAAATTTTGTTTCCTTCAAATTTGAAATAGAGTTTGTTGTTCACAAAGCCTTTATTAAACCTTTGTTGTGTCAAATATTTTTCCAACCTTGCATACCATGCTCTGGGAGCATATTTAAGTCCATATAGTGCCCTTTTCAACTTGCAGACCATGCCCAGTATTTTTGATAACTAAAATCCTTCTACTTGTTCCATGTACAACTCTTCTTATAATTCTCCATTCCGGAATGGAGACTTGACATCCATCCAGTACACTTTGAAATTTTTATGAGCAGAAAATGCCAAAAACATCTGAATGGCCTCCACTCTTTCCATTGAGGCAAATTTCTCTTCAAAGTCCATTCCTTAAACCTGTGAATAACCTTTGCATACAATTATTTATTTATTTCTTACTACTTCACCATATTCATTCAAATTATTCTTGAACATCCATTTTGTACCAACTACCAGTTCCCATGTCCAATTCTTCTCTATTTTTTGCAATTCATCTTTCCTTTCTCTAACCCAATTCTCATCTTTGCATGCCTCACTCATAGTCTTAGGTTCTATCTAATAAAGTAAAGACAAATTTACCTCTACCACTTTACTTCTTGTCTTTACACCTTCACTTATATCTCCAATTATTTGTTCCTCCTGATGATTCTTCTATACATATTTAGGAGTCTTAGGAGCAAGTTCCAAAATATCCTCTTCTTCACTTTGTTCTTTCTCTTTATTTTCCTCTTCTTGTACTTGTTTGCAAATAGGATAATCTAGTTCAACTTCACTTATTTAAACTTGTTTGTGCATAGCTTCATTGAATTTTATATTTGAACTTTGAAATATTTTGTCCAGTATTTTATTGAAGCATCTATATTCTTTGCTGCTAGTTGAATATCCAAGAAAAAAACCTTCATCACATCTTACATCAAACTTTCCAAGGTTCTCATTATCTCTTTTAATGTAGCATCTTCTTCCAAACACCTTAAAGTAATTAAAAGTAGGAATATTACTAGTCTATAGTTCATAAGGTGTCTTTGTGTTGTTACCTCTAATTTGAACTCTATTAAGAATGTAAATAGTAGTTCGGATTGCTTCTCTCTAGTATACATCATGAACATTTTCGTCTTTCATCATAGTTCTTGTAGCCTCTTGAATGGTTTGGTTCTTCCTTTCCACAACTCCGTATTGTTGAGGGTTTCTAGGAGCAGAGTAATGAATCTTTGTACTATTCTCTTCACAACATGAATTAAAATCACCAAAAAACATTTGATTCTCAGGTTTACTTCATTCTCTACTCTTGCTTTGAACACTTTGAATCTATCTAGTTCTTGAGATTTGTCCCTAATAAAACTAACCCATGGCATTCTAGAGCAATCATCAATAAAAAGCATAAAATACTTGTCACCATTAAAGCTTCCTATTCTTGTGATACCATAGAGGTATGTATGCATAAATTCCAATATTCCAGTAGATGAATTTTCGTTTCCTTTAAAACTACATCTTGTTTTTTCCCCAACTAAGAACTTCTGCAAATAGAATTGGTAGGCTTTGTGATTATAGGTAGATACCTAATAACTTCTCTTGAATTGATCCTGATTAGGTTGTCAAATTTTACATGTCCCATCCTCTAGTGCCATAGCCAACTTTAATTAACTTGAGAAACAAAGCACTAACCATCAACACTCTTAAGTTGATAGATGTTTCCATAAGTTCTTCCTGCAACTATGACAATTTCAGACCCTTTTCTGATCTCATAGGTTTTATCATAAAATAAAAGCTTATAGCCTTTGCTACAAATTTTTCTAACACTCAAAAGATTATGCCTTAAGCCCTTAACATTCAACCACCAAAAATAAAGGGAAAGATGAATTCCACCAAAAGGCTCCTAGGGTTTTTCACCTAGAAGCTAGTGAGAGAATGCATTTCTTTCACACCTTATTTCTATGAGTTAATTCAATATTGAGGGTCTAATGTGTGATGTGTGTGTGATTTGGCATGTATCTAAATGTTGAAAACTAATGAAATGAACTATATTTTTACATGCAAACTAATATAATCCAAATGTATTGAAAACACTATGTAAAGTAACCTTAAATGTAAGAAAATTGTAACATAACTTAATAGGACAAAAGTGGTGCACCTATAAGTGTGTTGAAGACTTGAATCAAATCTAAGATTCTGAATATATTTATTTTTATATGTGATGAGACACTTGTGTCAAGTTGGGCGACTTAGTCCTTTTTAGGGTGATTTCAGAAAATTGCTTTAGGAACTATTTCAACCAAATGGGTATCTAGATCCACAAAAATCTCTGAAAAATATGCATAGTGGAAATAATTCACTACAACATGGGGAAGTGTCCCTTTTTTCTTTTTCTAAAAATATGAAGGTTGAAATGGAAGCTCTTGATCTGCACTTTCTATTCCTCCAAGTGTTCAGACTAGAAACCTTGATTTTCCATCTGTAGGTGTCCTTTTGTGTAGATTATTTACCTAATCAACAAGAAAATTCCATAAACAAGTCTTCAACCCATTCTTGAATGGTCTCCAAGCTTCCAAGATACCTAAATCTGCAAACAAACAAAGAGAGAATGAGAAAATGTTGAATATTAGGGTATGGGGGTTTGCCTTGGTCAAACCCCTATTAAATAATCAAATTAAGTGAAGAAACAAGATAATGAAGCATGAAATATGAGACAATGGAACTAGTACATCACCATGATGATTTATCTTCAATTATTGTAGCAATGGAGGAAGATTCATCCCATGAATGCTTCATAAAATATGTCTTCATGACTTAGAATACCAAAAACACTAGCTTGCTTGAGAAGAATAGTGAATAATGAGTGATGAATAATGAACTAGTTAGGGTGAAAAAGATGAAAAAAACCCTTATTTATACATTTTGTGCCCTAATTTACCCAAAAATAACACATCAAAGACTGACCTTAGAGTTTAGAAGACAATACCCTACTAGAAATTTGAGTTAATTTTGATTTTTATGCCACATGGGACTAAGTTTCACAAGGTGGTGACTTAGTCCACTTGGAAAAATTTAAGTGGTTGTCAAGAATTAAAGTGTGATTATTGATATTTTTTGGTATTTTCATCTGAAAGACAGTTAAGTAGGGATTATAAGTGCATTAATGGGTCATTATGCCATAAGAAAGGGTTGAATTAGTGATGAAAAGCCTAGAAAAGTGTGAGGGTTGGTTACAACATCTTACAACACTTTAGACTAAAGCTTGGAAAGGAGTTATTTAGGTGAATTATGATGAAAGTGTCTTAGAGAAGTGGGAAAATGTAATGCAACACTTCAAAACACCTTTGGAAGACACCATAGAACCTAAGCAAAACTAAGCCAAGACCACAAGAATGAGCCCAAATGAATGAAAAGTGTCAAGGCACCACTTTTTGGTGAAAAATTTAGCCCCCGCTTGAGTGAGAGGATGAATTTTCTCCAAACTCACACTCAAGTAGCCAAGTGGTGTGGATGGTGAAGAATGAGAAAGATGAAGGAGATGGTCAAGCTCCCATGATTTAAGATTCTAAGTCAAATTGACATTAGTGCAAGAGGGCACATTCAAGTGTGAATGATTTACAACAAAATAAGATACATGATCCTACAATGATAAGAACTAGAAGGGAGAAAAGAGGGAAATAAAAAGGGTTGGATCAAGCTTCGACCGTTTGTCCATAAAAAACATTCACTTTGAGGTGGTAGAACTTATGGTTGTCTACTTGGTGAGAAGTCCAAAAAAGGTGGTTTAGTGGGAAATTCATGTTAGTGTGTCAGCTTCCCACTTTATAATGAGAAATTCATTCCAGGGTGTCACCTTCCCATTATACTAACCATACCAGAGTTATCTTGCTGATAAATTTGATAAGGAAACAATATGCTTGTGTTAATGCTTTTGAGTATTATGTGAAAATTTTGTTGAGGGGGATTTTGCTTAGTTCATGTGAGTTCTTCTTCTTAGGGAGCATTGTGCCTAATGTGTCTAAGAGAGGAAAAGTTAGGGTGTCAGATCATTATCCATGGGATGCCTCATTCACATCAGGCCACTTTAGTTGATCGTACACTCTTGGAAGGCATCAAACCCAATGACACCACCAAGAAGAGGATACATCACAAGAAAAGAGAAATCACGTGATGGAAGTTTTTCAAAAAGATGTCATCTATGTATGCCCCCACATTAAAGTGGTTGTTACACCATCACTTGTGAGAAATTTCTTTAAAGTAGATAAGGATAAGGACAAAGAAGACATTAGAGATAAATTTGAAAGCCCTATGTCAGGTCATATGTTTTTGAATTGAGCTACATCATGAATAGGGTAGTATTTCAAATTTGAGTCATTGTAGGACATGTTGTCCACATCCTAAGCTTTCTCTTATATGTTCATGAAAAAAGAAAAGCCTAGTCGAGAGAGACAATGACAAGTGACATATGAGGACAAGGCTACTTAATCCATTTCCCCCAGTTAGTGCAAGACAAAGGGGAGTCTAGAATGGATGATGGTACACTACTCCTTGTGAGGGATGGAAAACATGCAATAGTGAGTGTATTGTAGATTGATTCTCTCTGAAATGCATCAAGAACATTTACCTCTTTCATCATAGTTCTTGTAGCATCTTGAATGGTTCGGTTCTTGCTTTCCACAACTCTATTTTGTTGAGGAGTTCTAGGAGCAAATTAATGTCTCTTTATACCATTCTCTTCACAAAATGCATTAAACTCACTAAAAGTGAATTATCCACATCTATCAAACCTTAAAAATTTGACTCTCAGGTTTACTTCATTCTCTACTCTTGCTTTGAACACTTTGAATCTATCTAGTTCTTGAGATTTATCTCTAAGAAAACTAACCCATGTCATTCTAGAGTAATCATCAATCAAAAGCATAAAATACCTCTCACCATTAAGGATTCCTACTCTTGTGGGACCATAGAGGTATGTATGAGTCAATTTAAGTATTCTAGTAGATGATTGTTCTTTCCCTTTAAAACCGTATCTTTTTTGTTTTCCCAACTGACAACTTCTACAAATAGAATTGGTAGGCTTTGTGATTCTAGGTAGATCCCTAACAACTTATCTTGAACTAATCCTGATTCGGTTATAAAATTTTACATGTCCAATCCTTCGGTGCCATAGCCAACTTTAATTAACCTAAGAAATAAAGCACTAACCATCACCACTCTTAAGCTGATAGATGTTTCCATAAGTTCTTCTTCCCACAACTACGATAGTTTCAGACCCTTTTTTGATCTCACAGGTGTTGTCCTAAAACACAAGCTTATATCCTTTGCTACATATTTTTCTAAAACTCAAAATATTATTCCTTAAGCCCTTAACATTAAACCAACAAAATTAAGGGAAAGATGGATTCCCCCAAAAGGCTCCTAGGGTTTTTCACCAAAAGCTAGTGAGAGAACACACTTCTTTCACCCCTTATTTCTATGAGTTCATTCAAGATTAATGGTCTAATGTGTTATGTGTGTGTGATTTGGAATGTACCTAAATTTAATAAACTAATGAAATGAACTATACTTTTACATGCAAATTAATATAATGAAAATCTATTGAAAATGCTATGTAAAGTAACCTAAAATTTAAGAAAATTGTAACAAAATTGAATAGGAAAAAAGTGGTGCACCTAGAAGTGTCTTGAAGACTTGAAAAAACTCTAAAATTATGAAAATATTTATTCTTATATTTGGTGAGACACTTGTGCAAAGCTAGGCGACTTAGTCCTTTTTCAGGGTGATTTCAAAAAAATGCTCTAGGGCCTGTTTCAACCAAATGGGTATGCAGATACACAAAAATCTTTGAAAATATGAATAATGGGACTATGTCACTACAACATGGGGAAGTGTACCTTTTGTCTTTTCTTAAAATATGAAGGTGGAAATGGAAACTCTTGATTTGCACTTTCAGTTCCTCCAAGTGTTCGAACCAGAAACCTTGATTTTCCATCTGTAGGTGTATTTTTGTGTAGATTCTTCAAATAGTAAACAAGGAGATTCCCTAAAAAATTGTTCAACTCATTCTTGAATGATCTCCAAGCTTCCAAGATACCTAAATCTGAAAACACACAAAGAGGGAGGGAGAAAATGTTAAATGTTAGGGTGTGGGGGTTTGCCTTGGTCAAACCCCTTTTAAATAATTAAATTAAGTGAAGAAACATGATAATGAAACATGAAATATGAGACAATGGAATTGGTACATTTCCATGATGATTTATCTTCAGCTTTTGTACCAATGGAGGAAGATCCATCCCTTGAATGCTTCATAAAATATATCTTCATGACTTAGAATACCAAAACCCCTAGCTTGCTTGAGAAGAATAGTGAATAATGAGTGATGAATACTAAAATATTTAGGGTGAAAAAGATGAGAAAAACCCTTATTTATAAATTTTGTGCCCTAATTTCCCCAAACATAACACATCACAGGTCGACCTTAGAGTTTAGAAGACAATATCCCACCAGAAATTTGAGGTAATTTTGATTTTTATGCCACATGGGACTAGGTCGCCCAAGGTGGTCACTTAGTCCACCTAGGAAAATTTAAGTGGTTGTGAAGATTTAAAGTGTGATTATTGATATTTTTCATGATTTTCATCTAAAACACACTTAAGTAGGGCCTATAAGTGCATTAAGAGATCATTATTCCATAAGAAAGGGTTGAATTACTGATGACAAGCCTAGAAAAGTGTGAGGGTTGGTTACAACACCTTACAACAATTTAGACTAAGGCTTGTAAAGGAGTTATTTAGGTGAATTATGATGAAATGGTCTTACAAAAGTGGGAAAATGTGTTGCAACACTTCAAAACACATTTGCAAGAAACCATAGAATCTAGGCAAAACTAGAACAAGACCACAAGAATGGGCCCAAATGAGTGAAAAGTGTCAAGGCACCACTTTTTGGTGACACATTTAGCTCCCACTTTAGTGAGAGGATGAACTTTCTTCAAACTAACACTAAAGTAGCCAAGTGGTGTGGATGGTGAAGAATGAGAAAGATGAAGGAGATAGTTAAGCCCCCAAAATTTAAGATTCTAAGTCAAATTGACATTAGTGTAAGAGGACACATTCAAGTGTGAATGATTTACAACAAAATAAGATACACGATCCTACAATGACAAGAACTAGAAGGGGGAAAAGAGGGAAAGAAAAAGGGCTGGATCAAGCTTCGACCATTTGTCCAGCTAGTTATGGATCAGATCTAGGTTGTTTATCCAAAAAATGCATTCACTCTGAGGTGATGAAAATTATGGTTGTTTGCTAGGTGAGAAGTCCAAAAAAGGTGGTTTAGAGGAAAACTCGTGCCAGTGTGTTAGCTTCCCGCCATATAATGAGAAATTCATGCTAGTGTGTTTGCTTCCCATTATACTAACCATACCAAATTTATCCTATTGATAACTTTGATAGGGCACCATAGTGCTTGTGTGAATGCTTTTGAGTATTATGTGAAAATTTTGTTGAGGTGGATTTTTCTTAGTTCATGTGAGGTCTTCTTCTTAGGGAGCATTGTGCCTAATGTCTCTGAGAGAGGACAAGTTAGGGTGTTAGATATTTATCCAGGGGATGCCTCATTCATATTAAGCCACTTCACTTGATCATACACTCTTGGAAGGCATCAAATCTAATGAAACCACCAAGAAGAGGACACATCACAAGAAAAAGAGAAATCACTCCATGGAAGTTTTGCAAAAGGATGTCATCTATGTATGCCCCCACTTTAAAGTGGTTCTTACACCATCACTTGTGAGAAATTTCTTTAAAGTAGACATGGATAAGGACAAAGAAGACATGAGAGCTAACTTGGAAATCCCTATGCCAATTCATATGTTTCTGAATTGAGCTGCATCATGAATCAGGTAGTAAGTCAAATACGAGTCATCTTAAGAAATGTTGTCCGCATGCTAATATTTCTCTTATATATTCATGAAAAGTTAATGACTAGTCACAAGAGACAATGACAAGTGACATATGAGTACAAGGCTACTTAACCCATTGCCGCTAGTTAGTGCAAGACAAAGGTGAGCCTACAATGGATGATGGTATGTTCCTCCTCATGAGGGATCTAAAAAATTCAATATTGAGTGTACTATGGATTTCTTCTCTCCAATATATAGATTAGGAACATTTGCCTCTTTCATCATATTTATTGTAGCCTCCTTAATGGTTTAGTTCTTCCTTTCCACAACTCCATTTTGCTGAGGAGTTCTAGGAGCAGAGTAATGTCTCTTTATACCATTCTCTTCACAAAATGCATTAAACTCACTATAAGTGAATTATCCACCACTATTAGACCTTAAAAATTTGATTCTCAAGTTTACTTCATTATCTACTCTTTCTTTGAACATTTAGAATCTATCTAGTTCTTGAGCTTTATCCCTAAGAAAAGTAACCCATGTCATTCTAGAGTAACCATAAATCAAAAGCATAAGATACATGTCACCATTAATGCTTCCTATTCTTGTGGGACCATAGAGTTATGTATGAGTCAATTCCAGTATTTCGGTAGATGATTGTTCTTTCTCTTTAAAACTGTATCTTGTTTGTTTTCCCAACTAACAACTTCTACAAATAGAATTGGTAGGCTTTATGATTCTAGGTAGATCCCTAACAACTTCTTTTGAACTAATCTTGATCAAGTTGTCGAATTTTACATATCCCATCCTATGGTGCCATAGCTAAATTTCATTAACTTGAGAAACAAAGCATTGACCATCACCACTCTTAAGGAGATAGATGTTTCCATAAGTTCTTCTTCCTGCAACTAAAACAATTTTGATCACTTTTCTTATCTCATAGGTGTTATCCTAAAACACAAGCTTATATCCTTTGCTACACATTTTTCTAACACTTAAAATATTATTCCTTAAGCCCTTAACATTGAACCACCAAACATAAAGGGAAACATGGATTCCCCCAAAAGGCTCCTAGTGTTTTTCAACTAGAAGCTAGTGAGAGAATGCACTTCTTTCACACCTTATTTGTCTAAGTTCATTCAAGATTAAGGGTCTAATGTGTGATGTACATGTGATTTGGAATGTATCTAAATGTTCCAAACTAATGAAATGAACTATCTTTTCACATGAAAATTAATATAATACAGATTTATTGAAAACACTATGTAAAGAGTTTTTGGATGGATATGGGCTGTTTTTGTGTTGTATGAGGTAGAACTAAGATGAAAATACATAATTTTGATGATTTTGAATGGAATACAATGCAAAAATGTAAATGAGATGGGTCAGGGAAAGAGGATTCCCCACTAGGCTCTTAGGGATTTTCACCTAGGAGCTTTATGAAGAAATGGCTCTCCTTTGCACTAAGTATTCTTGGTGTTCATTCAAGATTAGGGGCGTTTGAATAGGTGTCCTATGAGTGTGATTTGGGCTGTATCTAAATGTTGAAAACTAATGAAATGAACTATATTTTTAGATGCAAACTAATATAATGCAAATGTATTGAAAACACTATGTAAAGTAACCTAAAATGTAAGAAAATTGTAACAAAAAATAGTAAGAAAATAGTGGTGGACCTGGAAGTGTGTTGCAGAATTGAAGCAACTCTGAAATTTTGAAAATACTGATTTTTATATCTGGCAGGACACTTGTGCCAAGCTGGGCAACTTAGTCCCTTTTTAGAGTGATTTTAGAAAACTGCTCCAGGGCCTATTAAAGCTAGATTGGTATCCAGATCCATAGAAATCTCTAAAAAATATTCACAGTGGGAGTAAGTCCCCACAACTAGGGGGAGTGTCCCTTTTTTCTTTTTTGAAAATTTGAAGGTGGAAATGGAAGCTCTTGATTTTCACTTTTTGTTCCTCCAAGTGTTTGTTCAAAAAACCTTGATTTTCGGTATGTAGGTTTCCTTTGGTGTAGATTCTTGACCTAATCAACAAGGATATTCCCTAAAAAAATCTTCAACCCATTCTTAAGTGATCTCCAAGCTTCCAAGATACCTAAATCTACAAACACACAAAGAGAAAAGGAAAAAATGTTGAATGTTAGGGCATGTGAGTTTGCCTTGGTCAAACCCCTTTTAGATAATTAAATCAAGTGAAGAAACAAGATAATGAAGCATGAAATATGAGAAAATGGAATTAATACCTTTCCATGATGATTTTTCTTAAGTTGTTGCAACAATGGAGGAAGATTCATCCCTTGAATGCTTTAGAAAAGATATCTTGATGACTTAGAATACCAAAAACCCTAGCTTGTTTGAGAAGAATAGTGAATAACGTGTGATGAAAAATGAACTAGTTAGGGTGAAAAAGATGAGAAAAACCCTTGTTTATACATGTTGTACCCTAATTTTACTAAAAATAACACATCAAAGACTAACCTTAGGGTTTAGAAGACAATATCCCACCAAAAATTTGAGTTAATTTTGATTTTTATGCCACATGAATAAGTCACCGAAGGTGGTGACTTAGACCACCTGGGAAAATTTAAGTGGTTGTCGGGAATTAAAGTGTGATTATTGATTTTTTTCAAGATTTTTATTCAAAACACACTTAAGTAGGGCCTATAATTGCATTAAGGGGTCATTATGCCATAAGAAAGGGTTGAACTAGTGATGACAAGCCTAGAAAAGTCTGAGGGTTGGCTACAACACCTTACAACACTTTAGAGTAAGGATTAGAAATGAGTTATTTAGGTGAATTATGATGAAAGAGTCTTAGAAAAGTGGGAAAATGCGTTACAACACTTCACAACACTTTTCCAAGACACCATAGAATCTAAGAAAAACGAGGCCAAAACCCACATGAAAGGGCCCAAATGAGTGAAAAGTGTCAAGGCTACACTTTTTGGTGACACAAACCTAATAGACATCATCAGTACTATGTTTTCCATCAAGACTAATTATTCCTCTTCTAACAATCTTAGCAACAAAATCATCTCCAACCATAAAAAATCCTACATCATACTTTTTAGGTTTAGTGAACTTACATTTGTCTCTAGTCATATGATTTGAACATCCATTGTCAATTACCCAATATTATTCATCCTATCTATAAGCCTGAAAGGTAGTAACTAGAGTGCATTCCATCTCATCCTTCTTGTTCTCTGGACCAGATCGCCTTCCACATCTTCCATGGTTAGTAGACATAGATTTATTCTCCAAGGCTAGAAACAAGAATTCATCTTTATCACCCTCAAAATCAGACTCATCATCAAAAATTCTAGTATCTTCTATAACATAATATCATCTACATAAGAATGACTAGTAGCCGCTTTAACATATTTTGTCTCAACAAATTTCCAAGTCTTAAAACCAAGAGAGATCAAGTAACCTCTCATTTTCACTTTCCATTCATTGTGGTTAGCTCCATCAAATATAGGGATTTGAATCTTGCACACCATTTGATCTACCTCAAGTGGTTAAACTCTTCTCTGAGGAACCAAAGCTCTAATATGAATTATAGAAATGCACAAGGCAACCAAGAGGGGGGTGAATCAATTGTACCAAATTACTTTTACTTATGACTTTAATCAATTCCACTTTAACTTTAATCTATTATTAACTATAAACATGAAATGCAGATAATTGAAATTAAATACTAGAGATATTGGATTTATGTGGAAAACCCAGTGAGGGAAAAACCATGACCTAATGTTCAACTCACAATATAATAGTAATACAAAAAATGGATACAAAGGATCACTATTAAAGGGTTCACTCCCTAGAAAGGACTCACTATCCAAATACAAAGGCTCACTACCTACAAATAGGACTCAATGTCTAGAAGGAGGCTCACTGCCTAAAAAAAATGAAATACAATAGGAAATACACCACAACATGTTTCACACATTCACAACTTGATCAAAGGATTATAGATACCATCAGCTCACTACTTTTAGGAATCTATCCAATCAAAGTACTATTGCCTTGATTCACTTTCACTAACTCTACTTTTCACACTTGTTTCACACACTCCACACTTCATGCTTCCAATTCACAACATCTTGACTTTTATTTATTCCAATTTTTATCTTGAAAAATTTCTCCAAGGTCAACTACACATCCTTTATTTTACTAATTCAAATTAGTTTGGTGACTCAACATTCTTTTGGTGGATAAGAATAAGATTAAACTAATTACATACTTAATTAGGAGCCAAACGACATCTTGGATCAATCACATGCTTCCTAAATTGACACTTATTCTCCATGTAACATGTAGACACCAGGTCGGCCAAACATAATGAAAAAACCAATGAAATTTGAAGTACGCACATCCATGACAAGATAATGAAACATGGATCACACAAAAAACTTCACCAAACAATGGAACACATCTTAAACACTTTCAGATACATCATTATCAATTACAACAATCTTTCTACATAGAACACTCTTCAATAGTCAAACCGGACCCTGCAAACACACATAGTACCTCTAGAACAAGCCTTTTAGAGCACCAAACTATGAATGCATTTTCCATAACATAGATAAAAACAATATTAACCTTCTTCCAGATCTACAAGATTTTAGACAAACCACCATAAGACTATGGCATAGAGAAATCTCTCCCAATCCATAGACAAATAGTTTTGCCAAACTGGTTCACACATTAGTGAACACATCTTTCACTCTCCATCAACCCAAAGGCTAAAGATCAAGATATATTATCCATTAGAGCCCATAAATAGTACTACAAATCTTCACAAGCATAGGATCAACATAGAATAAATGCAGACCATATTATTAAAGCACACTCAAAACACACACACAAATCTTTCTTCATTGTTTATTTATTTTCTCAGAAGCACTTGACATCAACACATATACAACATAATAAAGATAACTCCATGTAATCTCAAAATTTCTACAATATCTCAACTATACATGTACCACCTGTAATCATTGTAGAAGTTGAGCAAATACAACTTTATAGGAGCCCAATGATCTCTGCAAGCTAAGAATACCTATTACAGGGAGAAGCAAAGAGAAGCAAACAATAAAATGCTCAAATATGTGGAGCTTTGTATTATCCAATGTGTAAAATAATAATGATAAAAAATAAAATATTTCAACCACATATAGGTCAAAGAAACCCTAAAAAGGAAAACCCTAGGCTTGCACATTAATAATTAATAAAATGATTAATTATTATGCACCTAATGTTAGCTTAAGTGTAAAAGAGATAAAAGGGAAATTTAATTAATTAAAAAAATATTGTTTAACTAATCAAGTAAATAACCAATTACTCTAACACCCCCCCTTAAGCTAGACTTAGGGAGAAGCTAAAACCTAGAAGAAGCTACTGAAAGAAAAAAACAATGGGTCCCACCAACAAGGCCGAATTAGGTACCCAAGTACAAGGAAATCTCTATGAAACGGAGAAAACCCAGTGGGAAAAAAAATCCTCTCCAAAAAGAGATAGATGAACATGCTGAAAGAAACATGAAGGAAGGAAGGCCTCATAATGAACCCCCAAGGAAAAATTCCTTCACCCCAAGCATAGAGCGCAACTGAAGATAGCACGATGATACAAAAGGCTTCGTGAAGATGTTTGCAGCCTGCTCAGTAATGGGAATATACTCCAAGATGAGAGAACCATCTTGAATCAACTCTCTAATGAAATGCATATGAAGCTCAATGTGCTTCATCCGTTGATGCTCCACCTAGTTGTGAGAAATGTGTATAGCACTTTGATTGTCACACCAAAGAATAGTGGGACTATCAGGAGGAAAACCAAACTCACTCATCAACTGTCGAAGCCATAAAACCTCCTGACTAGCGATCATAGAAGCTTGATACTCAACCTCTATAGATGATAATGCATGAGTAGTCTACTTCTTGCAAGACCATGTGATATGACCAGATCCAAGATAGAAAACAAAGCTAGAAGTAGACTTCTGATCATTGACATCACCAACCCAATCTAAGTCAGTGTAGCCAACAATGTGAGGATCCCCTAATGTGTAGTGAATTCCATAAGAAATGGTGCCCTAAATGTACCTCAAAATACATTTAGAAGCTTGCAAATGACTCTCATGAGGATCATGGGAGAATCAAGAGACAAGGCCAACTGCAAAGGAAAGATCAAGACGAGTGTGAGTCAAGTACAACAAAATTGCCAACCAGCTGCCTATATAGTGTAGAATTGACTGAAGGAGTGGGCAAGTAGTAGTCAAAACAACCCTTGACTGAAAAGGTGTGGGGGCAGGATTGCAATCAAGAATTCCAAAGCATTGAAGCATATCAAGAGCATACTTATGCTGGTAAATGGAGATCCCATCAGAAGACTGAATCACCTAAAGACCAGGAAAATAGTGCACAAGACCGAGATCTGTCATCTCAAACTGCTCCATCAAAGCTTATTGAGCATGTTGAATCATAGAGGATGAGCTAACTATGATAAGGAGATCATCAACATATAGCACAAGAATCAAGATCTCACCCTCAAGATTCTAAATATAGATGGTTGGATCAAAATGATAGCGTGTGAAACTAGTGGAGAGCAAAAAAGAGTCCATCTTATCATACCAAGCTTGAGAGGCATGTTTGAGACCATATAATGACTGTTGAAGTTTGAAAACCAAAGAAGCATCTTGCACAAATCCTTGAGGCTGCTCCATATATATCTCCTCATGTAGGTCACCATGCAAGAATGCACACTTCACATCCATCTGAAAAATGGGCCATCCCCTACAAGCTACAAGTGATAGTACAAAGCGAATAGAATTCATCTTGGCAACTGAGCCAAATGTCTCAGAGTAATAAATACCCTCAACCTAGGAGAAACCCTTCACAACAAGATTTGCTTTGTACTTATCAATAGAACCATTAGCATCATACTTGGTGTGATACAACCATCTGCACCAAACCATATTTCTGCCCTTAGGAAGAGGATAGAGTTCCCAAGTACTATTCCTCATCAAAGAAGAATACTCCTCCATAGCACTATCCCACTCAGGGTGACCTATCGCCTCTAAAAACTTCTAAGGATCTTATGAAAGAGCATGACTCAAAAGACTAGAACCCGCAGTATGAGAACAAGTGTGATGAGTGTCTAAAGGATCACCTGCCATAGATCCTGTTGCCTCAATAGCAAAGCGAGCCCATTTGGGAATCTAAGGTGGAGAAAGTGGACATGGAGATGGGGTATCATCAACATCCTCATTAGAATCATCCTCAAAATAATCCTGAAGAGTTGCAGTGGGAGGAGTAGGTAGTGAAGTAGACACTAGAGACAAGGTATCCACTGTGGGAAGGCACTCATCAAACTGGACATCCCATTGAAATAGGACCTCTTTGGAATTAGATCAAACAACCTGTACACCTTAACATCCTCACAGTAGCTAAAAAAAATGAGGGGTCGACTCTTTCACTCCATGGCTCTCCCCTGAGCATCAGGAATAAATGCCCATGCCTCACTACCAAATACTCGGAATGATGAAACATCAGGATTGTCATGAGACTAAACCTCCTTAGGAATCATATGTCGAATCACCTTGTGAGTCATTCGATTCTGAATATAGTTGGAACAATTAACTACCTCAACCCAAAAAGATGAATCCATGGACCTAGACTGAATCATACAACTCGCCATCTCTTGTAAAGTCCTATTCTTTCTCTTAGAGACACCATTCTACTGAGGGGTTTAGGGAACAATAAAATGATGCTACAAACCATGCTCAGTGCAAAATTCTCTGAAATCCTAATTCACATACTCCCCCCATTATCTGTACATATCCATTGAATAGAAAGGCCAGACTGCTTCTCTACAAATGTCTTGAAGATTCGAAAGGAATCAAATACATCAAACTTGTACTTAAGAAAGCACACCCATGTGCACCTGGAGAAGTAATGAATGAATCTGAGTACATACTTGGCCCCAAAAAAAGGAGTGGGAAATGACATGAGGCCACTATGAATCAACTCCAAGGGTGCCAAAGCATGAGTGGCTCTTCCCTTCAGAAAGGGATCCCTGTGATGCTTGCCAAGCACACAACCATGACAAATACCATATGTACAGAAAATATGTGGAAGACCAAGAACAAGTGCCTGTGTACTCATTTGCTGAAGATATCTGTAATTGATATGGCCTAAGGGCTCATGCCAAAGCTTACTCACTGAATGTGCATGTGCTATAAGAGATGAACCTGTACCCTCAGAAGGCTCAAATCCATCAAATCTATAAAGACGAGATCTAGTATCAATACTCCTAGTAGCCACAACCAGATCAGAGTCATGAAGGTCTCGAATAACCACATCATGTGGTGAGAACTCAACTGTCTTACTAGAGCTAGTATGGAAAATCTGATAAATGGATAGGAGGTTTGTCGAGATGTCAGGAACAACCAAAACATCCTGTAGAGTGCCCCCATCCAAAGAGACAAAACCTGAACCCAAGACTGAAATCTATGTAGAGTCACCCACTGCAACCTATGAAGTACCACAAGAGGCATCAGAAGTGACCAACTGCTGAGTGTGAGTCATATGGTGAGAAGCACAAAAATCTAAAATCCAAGTGGACCCATAGGTCGATGCTCGAGCAATGAGAGCATGGCCTTTCCCTCTGGAAGGAGAAGACGACTGAGGTGAGGAGATCTGATGCTACTGCATCGCTTCCTCTAAAGCCTCTAATCATTTCCAACACCTGGAAACTAGATGTCCTTCCTTGCCACATAAACTGCAAGTGTCTCCAGATTTCTACTTAGTCTTGGAGGAAGACTCACCAGACTTCAAAGATTTCCCCTATTTTGGAAAATGTGGTGGTTTGGAATCAGACTTAGGAGGTGGTTTGGAGGAATGCTCACTACGTACAAAATATTTCTTGGACTTCAATTTCTGCTTCTTTTTCTCCTTAGATGATTGAGCAACCAATGCTTTGTTCTTTGATCCTAAGAGCATATCCATTTGAGAAATTTGTGACTGCTCACAAGACAAACGCTCACAGAACATATCAAAGGTAGGCATGGTAAAACGAGTACCCATGCCATCCATGGTGGAATAGAAGGAAGAATAAAATATCAAAAATGGACCACAAAGCTTCGAAAGGATCAAGTAAATGCACTCTATGTCTGACTTATTCTTGCCACAACCCTATAAAATAGTTTGGATAGTTTTGAACTTGTTCAAAAAGTACTCAATAGTGGGAAATGATTCAGGTAATAATGAAGTCAGCTCTGCCTCAATCTGTAATGCTTAGAACTCATTAATGGTCCCAAAAAGTGTCTCAAACTTCAACCACATGGCTCGAGGAGTGAGCAAATCATCAAAGTGAAACAAAAGACTATCTAAAACGTGCATGGATAGCAAACCCATAGCTTCATCCATCTTGTTCCTGTACTGCATAATCTCAAAAGGATGCTGCAACTGAGGCTAAACCTCATCTAAACAAGACCACAACCCTCGTGACCTGAGAAGCCTCATCATGTGAGACTTCTAGGCATGATAGTTGTGTGATGTGAGTAATTCAACTAAGGAGTCTACCATGGAACTCTGCACCTGTACCTGCTTGTGTTTTTTATTATTATGTGATCTTTCAGAATAGACAAAAGATACAAAAGGGTTTGATTTTTTTCAGAGTTTTGGTGTTTTGATTTTCTGATATAAATGACAGAAAGCGAGAAAAAAACACCCCCCACAAGAGATATACCCAAACCCTAGTACAAACTGAGAAAGAGGAAGCAATGCATAAGTTAAAAAAAAAATTCAAAAAAAATTCTTGTCTACCTGATGAAAATTCCAAGAAAAAAGATCACATATATGAATAGAGCATGTTGAGTTTTCAACACCTATTCATTTTTAAAAAATGGAGTTCATTTGCACCTTCTATGGCCCTAGAAGTGTAGAAAAAAGACCCCACTTTGATAGGAAAAAAGATAACCAAACTGGAAAATTTTGAAAAAAAATCCTACACCATCAGATTGGTGCTGGGATCAGCTTTCCAATGCCTATTTTTGTTTGAAAAACTGAGCTAAAACGCCTGATATATGCCTGTTTGAGTGAAAAGGGGCAAAAAATATTTTTTGGAGGGGCATGGTGGCTCTCTGGTTGGGCTCTGGAGACTGGCAGCGGATGGGCTGAGCGCGAGTGGTGTGGCGATGGCTTCTTGGCCATGCCCGGAGGATGACACTGGTGGCGGTGGCTAGGCGGCTCACCGATGGCACGACCTATGTGAATGGCCAACACCGAAAAATATAAAAAAACTTCATTTTTTTCTATTTTCTTAAAAAAAAATTTCTACTAAAGGCATGCCCTGGGGCCATATGGCCTTAGGGAAATTTTTTTTTGCCTCCTTGATCAACTGTAGCCAAAATCGATGAATGAACAGTCAATTTAGGGGTTTTTGAATGCTACAAATCCAACGGCGAGGTCCGTTTGGGCCCAAAGTGAACCCAAAAAATGAAGTATGCTGGATCCACCAAAAATCACCCTAAAACCCCAGACCTACTTCCAATGCAAAAAATTCTCAAAACAAGAACAAGTAGTTGTAGATCTGAAGCTTTGATACTATGTAGAAGTTGAGAAAATACAACTTCATAGGAGCCCAGTGATCTCTACAAGCTAAGAATACCTATTACAAGGAGAAGCAAAAAATAAAATGCTCAAAGATGTGGAGCTCTATATTATCCAATGTGTAAACAAATAATGATACAAAAGAAAAGATTTCAACCACACATAGGTCAAAGAAACCCTAAAAATGAGAACCCTAGGCTTGCACATTAATAATTAATAAAATAATTAATTATTATGCACCTAATGTTAGCTTAAGTGTAAAAGAGATAAAAGGGAACTTTAATTAATTAATCAAATATTATTTAATTAATCAAGTAAATAACCAATTACTCTAGCAATCACTCTGAAATCTATTGACATCAATGATAACATTAACGACAACACCACCAAACATATTCATACTTGCAACATATAAGTATGTCAAAGAGATGTTGAATAAGTTTTGAATTTGATGACTCCAAACTAGTATACACTAGTATGGTGACTATTTGTAAATTTAGAAAATATGATGATTCACCTAAGGTTAATCAAAGAAAATATAGATCTATGATTGGTGGACTGATATATCTAACTATTAATAAACTGGATATCATGAATGTAGTCTTGTTGCTAGATTTCAAGAAGATCCTAAAGAAACAAATGTTGTAGCAGTAAAGAGGATATTTAGATATTTAAGAGGTACTTCAAATTATGACTTTCGATATCCTAAGGATATTGATTTCACATTAAGTGCTTATAAAGATACAAATTAGGTTGGTTGTGTTGATGACAGGAAAAGTACAAGTGGTGGTGCATTCTTTCTTGGATGTAGATTGACCAGTGTCATTGTTAAGTAAGAACTAAGATTGAGTCTCTTTACCTACTATTGAAGTTGATTATATTGCAGCAGCATCATGCTATACATAGGTTTTGTGGATGAGCCAGACATTGAAGGATATTAGATTTACATATGACAAGACTATTTCTATCCTTTTTGACAATATAAGTGTAATTAACATCTCAAAGAATCTAATGATGCATTCCAGTAAAAAGAATATTAGGTATCACATTTTTAGAGAGAAGGTTGTGGAGAATGAGGTGAAGCTTGAGTATGTACCTAAAAAGGATCAAATTTCTAACATATTTACTAGGGCTCTTCCTAAGGACACTTTTGAGTATCTTTAGGAGCAGTTGGGGGTTATTAACCCTTCTTCATTGAATTAGATTTATATGGAGATGCATCAGTCCAATGGATCTATGGATCTATCTCTTGTTATGGATTGATGTTGGTGGCTACCTTTTAGGGGGAGTAGGTAGTTGAACTGTAGGAAATAGGGAACTCCACCTTTTAGAAGATGGAAATAGGGTTGAGTACCTATTTCACTCTTAGTTCATTAAAGGAATCCTTAGAAGCAACAACCCAATTATTCAATCAAGAGAAGGGGTTTTTACATGGTCTCCTTAGGTGTGATTGAAGAGGGTTTCACCACTAAGTAAATGCTTAGAAAGGAAAATATTAAAGCAATATGAAAATAAAACTATATGACCTAGAATATGAAATTTTAAAGAATATAATCAAACTGATAAATAGAACAAAACAAAGTACTTGGAGAAATGAAGATGACTAAGAAAGGCCTAAAAACCCTAAAAATTATTGATTTTGAGTTGTACTAGCACTCATATGCTAGACTAGGTGATTTGGTCCTAGTCTAGGGTTTCTAGGAAGAAATTAGAATCTCTCAGTGACTAATCTAGATTTTTTACAATTTGGTAAAAAGGTAGTACTAGGACACATACACTCAAACTGTTGCAAAGTGTCCCATTTTATTGCAAAGTGTTCCAAGTGTATAATTCTTAAGAAAAAAATTGTGAGCCTCTAAAGATAGATTATATAAGCAGTTTCCCACTGATTCCATGGGTAAATAAGTTGGATATCTTGCTCTAGATCTAAGTTTTTATGAGCCTTGACAACGTTTTATGACAACTTTTGCAGCTTTGTCATTTTAGTAATTTTGATGGCTTTGAATCCAATTTTCCTTCAACCTATGAACCTGCAATAACACATTAAATTTAAAAGAAAATGTTGTTTTGTTAGGAAATTGGGGTTTTCCTTAATCAAACCCTATTTTGGTAATCAAACCCTAATGAGAAATGGAACATGAAACAATAGAACCTTGTAGATCTTCAAGAAAACATGAAGTGGACTTAATGAATGTAGATCTTGATCATGATTCTTGATGAAAGATAATGTCTTTGAATACTTGAATTGATCTTGAACAATACATCACAAAATTAAATCTTAAAACCACATGCATGATGCATCAAGCCTTTGACATGATAATGGATCTTTTTTAGTGCAAAAATCTTCTATAAATCTTCCCTTGAATGCCCTCTTGAATTTTCCATAATACTCTTGTGAAACCTTAGGATGCTTGACTGAAAATTGCTAGGTGAAACTAAGTGAAACAACCTTGTATTTATATTTATTTATGCTAAATTTCCTCATATTACAACACTACAAGCTGACAATAGATCTAGGATAATAAAATACCACCAAGAATTTTATTGAAATTAGGTCCAAGTGAAAGTGGGACTCGTACACTAGTTCGGAGATATGAGTTCCAGTGGCTAAAACCTAGGGCATAGATCTCTAGGAGTGCCTTTTTCAATATGCAATTTGAAATCAGGTCACAAGACCTAGGTGGGATTCATACACCCAAGGTGGTGTATAAGTCCCAAATCACCAAATTTGGGACATACGACCTCAAAATTTGAATTATAATTGGTTATTTGATAATTTTTAGGATTATCCACAAAAATATATAGTTAATAAGACTTGTGGATTTAAAATAGGTCTAATTAAAGCATAAAAGAACCAAATTAATTAATAAATCCCTAGATTAGTGTGAAAGTGTAAAGATACACTTTACGACACCCTAAATAATGCACAACTAGGTTCATTTAGTTTAAAAGGGCCGTAAATATATTGTGAATGTGTAAAATACATTATAACACTAAATCAAGGGAACATTAGGCTCAATTTAATATTAATTATTCCCAAATAAAGTTTGAAAAAAGGGATAATTTTTCCTACACTACAATAGTGTCATGTGTTGTCATTGAGTAGCTGATTTGATTGGGTATAGTCCTAAGGGGGAGAATTTAGAGTGCAGGTATGTTGGTTCACTGCCAAAGGGGGGGAATAATGCAAAACTTTTAACCATTTCCATTGATGTCAAAAGGGGAGAAAACTTATCATGTGAAAATGTCTAAGGTGTCAATGGAGAAAGTTATGTATATTGTCAAAACATTTAGGGGGGACAAAAGGGAAGTGCACATTCAAAACTATTGTGTTGTCCTTTTTTTTTTACATCATGTGTTGTCATCAATGACAAAGGGGGAGATTGTGTTAGAACACAATGATCTACTAAGAGGGGGGTGAATTAGTAGATATTATAAATTTTTAGTTCTTAATTTTTTTTTGGCATATTCAACATTAAACTCAAATGTGCAGATTGAAATACTAATAGAAATAATAACCACAAGAACAAGAGAGAGAAACACATAACACTGGATATACATGGAAAACCCAAGATGGGAAAAACCACGATGATAAATGTTTCTAGGATCTATTATCCTAACCCAGCCTTACAAGCATCAAATTTTAGTTATAGTGTTTAGGGCTACAACCCCAAGGAAGCTTCAACTCCCTGTTTTAGAAGCAACAACTTCAAGGTTGCTACAACACCCTAATCTATGCTACAACTCAATGAAAATGGAGGCTACAACATCTTGCAGAATTACAAGTTCAAATATACATATGAGTGGTTCTACATAAACTTGATATGCATCAATACATACACTACAATGCCAAACTTATTGTAACTTACACTCTGAAGTTCTAGTTGTACTCTCAACAGAAAATACTTATGTTCTTCACTCTCAATAATACATTATTCTATTCTTCACTCTCCTTTGCTTTGCACACTCTTCTCTACCTTATTCTTAGTTGTACATCTCTTTGTTTAGCACTTTGTGCATTTGCTAAATTCACACTCTTGCAAACTCAAAATATTTATACAATACCTGATTTTCTTCCTTCTTTACCAACCTACATTTATTACATTGAGATTTGCTACATCGACCAGATCAACCCTCGCATCCTATTAGTGTTTCCTTCTCTTGCAAACCTCAATAGCAAGCTATTGTTGCATCGATCCACAAAATATTTAATTGAAGTATAAATAAATTTCCCAATTCAGCTCTTTGTCAAGCCTAGGATCTAATACACATTAAAGGTATTCTCTTGTCAGTAATATTAGATTCGATCTTGATTAGTTCTCCAATATATTCTATTATCTAGTTGATCAAATCTTCACTAACATTGGTCATAGGTGTAGTTGGACCAATTAATTCTCATTTCCATTTTGATTACTAGTTGAAACCCTCATTCACAATTTGTATAGTCATTCAAATATTTGCATTTGAGCTCTCTTCATTGATCTATTCCTTTGCGCCTTGATCTTGTGATCAACATTCACTACAGTGTCTTTAAACCCAAGCCGTTGGATAATCAGTTTTTTAAACTACCATCATCGATCTATCATATCACTCTATCATTGTAAGTCCATTCAGACTCCCACCGATATGCTTTCCATGTAATCTAATCAAGCCCACAACTTACATGTCATCCATTTCATCACCACATCATTCACAACAATGATATGAAATGACATATTGAGAAATTTCTCTTTTCCACCTATCGGCCCTTGACACAATATTTCATGGTCACCGCATGTCATGTTTCACTTGTCATTCCTGCCACGTGTTATCTTGTCATTTGATCTCTATTTGTAACCTCTTTCCTATTGGAGGATCGGTTGATTGGCAATTTTGAAGGATGTAACCATTTAGGTGTGTGCAATATTATCCAAAAAGTGTGATTAGTTGGTATTATGGACTTGTGAGGAACCTCTTTTTTGGACTCCAAAACCCTAACTAGTATGGAGGTTGGACTATCGGGTTATTGGGGAGTCAAGCTAAAATTAGGTTTGGATCCCACAAGATATTATAGGATAAAACTTTGACTAAGGTGAATTTCCAATAACACAAAGGATGGGAAACATTTTATGCAATAAAGACTTTAACACTAAACACCATCAGGCCATTGGACCATCAAACCATCAAAGTAACTCCTACTTGACTCCTACCAATATTGAAATATCACCCTAACTCACTGGATATGTGTAACCTTGAGCTCTACGTAGAGGGTCCAGTCACCCTCATGATATTAATGAAATAATTTGTAACTTATGTGACCAGTTACTTGTTTTTGATAATCAACTTCAAAATGGGTAAACCCACAAAAGTGGTTTACAATTTGAGAGAGGAAGAAAGTATTGCAAAATTGACCCCATGCAAAAAAAATTGGTTTTTTGGGGTTCGAGTGAACCCATTAAATATTGGTTCCCACATTTATCAAAAAAATGAGCAATCAAAATAGTTGTGGAAAGGGGGTTCACTTGAACCCTAGTTCGAGCGAACCCCCCTAGTTCCCTCAAACTCCCCTTTTCCCACTTTCTCACACTCTAGCACCAAAAGACTCCAAAATTTTTTCCTTCAAAGCTCGGGTTGAGGATGAAAATGGAGAAAACTTCATAGACCCAACTAGATGATGGTAGTCCTTGTAATGAGCTATCCAATGAATATAATTTTAATATGTTTTGGTTTTATTATGTATTTTTTGTAGTTTTATTAGACATAGGTTTTTCAAAAAAAATCAAGCTCTTTGTTCTACACATGTGGAAAAATAGAAGATTATCAACAAAAAATTGAAAAATACGAGTGCACCAAATATTGAAGTCCTTGATCCAAAATAAAATAAAATTTGATACATACAAAAAAAAGTTGTGTTATATGGTCCACCTATGTCTAAATTATAATTGGTTTGACTTCAAAACTTGATTAAGGAAAAATATTCAATAAAAATTATGAAACCATTTGGAAGCACTAGATATCATAGTTACAAATCTAAACTCAATAAAATTAGAATTTTATCCTTCATGGAAAAAAATTCATGTGTTATATGGTGAGCATCACTCCATAAAAATCGTGTTTATTGGAAAAAGCTAGTTTTTGAAGGAGATGGAAAAAGAAGTGTAATCTGATTCCATTTTTTTTGAAAAAAATCTATTTAGAATCTATAGAAAAAATGTCACAAATCACTAGTTTGCATCATCTTCAAATTCCTCATGGTTTAGCCGCTATAGGTTTCCAAAAGTGATGATTTAGTTAGAAAAAATCAATTCAGTGTCCAGTTTGGCCAAAAATTGTAAACTAGTATTGTGGGATCACCCAAATAGAAGAACATATTGAGGATTCCATTACTGCAAACATATTAGACCTTTTAAATGTGAACCCTAATATCACATGTGGGAGAACAAAACTCTTTTTTGAATGTCTTATACATCTTCTGGGCTTGCACAAAATCTTTTTGAAATCATCTCCAAAAATCCATCACAAATATATAATTTGTTCACCCTTTTGACATCAATGAAAATAATAGTCCAACAATATCTTCCTTTGGAATGGATGGAAAAAATCTAACCATTTGATTAGGCACCACTGAACTCTACACTAATTTTATTAACACACTATAACACTACAACTCCCCCTATGACATACATCTCATCTCTTTTGTTTAGCATCAAATTTCTCCCCCTTTAACATCAATGGAAAAGGGTACACTCCCCTTGAGGAAAGGATCCAATTTTGAACTCTGCAACCATAAATTCATTATAAATGGCCCAATTTTGTACTCTACAATTTACATGACTTGATCACATTAATCTTAACCATAATTGAATAAAGGATCAATGAAGCTTCCTCTAGATACATGCCCTATCACTAGTTTAGTGAAATGAGGTGGGATAAACTACTCCCAGATTTTGCCTTAGGTATTCAAACTAGTCTGTAAGAAGGGTTTTGTAAATATATCAGCCACTTGTTCCTTGGTGGGAACATACTCCATGTTGACTTCCTTATCTCCAACCTTTTCTCTAATGAAGTGATACTTGATTGATATATGCTTTGTTATGGAGTACATCACTAGATTGTTTGAGATATTAATGGTACTTGAATTATCACAAAGAAATGAAATGGGATAATTGTACTCTACCTTGAGGTCCATTAATTCCTGCTTCATCCATAATACTTGAGTGCAACATGTAGCTACTGCAACATATTTTTCTTCTATAGTAGAAAGAGTAATAGACTCGTGTTTTTTTCTCATCTAAGAAACCAATGTGTTCCCTAGGAAGAACACTCCTCCACTAGTACTCTTTCTGTCATCCACACTACCTACCCAATCTGCATTTGTATATGTTGTTAATGTGAAATATTTGCATTTGGGATACCATAAACCATAGTCAACAATGCTTTTGATGTACCTAAAGATTCTCTTTACTGCATTGACGTGTCATTATTTTGGTTCTACTTGAAACGTGGATACCATACAAACTACTTGCATTATATTAGGCCTTGATGTAGTAAGATATAGTATATTTCCAATCATTGATCTATACAAATTTTGATTTGCATTAGGTGACTCATCTAATTTACTCAACTTACAACTAGTAACCATGGGTGTACTTGCTGGCTTACAATCCTCCATGCCAAAAATTTAAAGCATTTATTTTGCATACTTGATTTGTGATATAAAAATACCTTTATCAGTTTGTGTAATTTGCAAAGAAAGAAAAAATATGAGTTCTCCTATTATGGACATTTCAAACTCATCTTGCATGTTTGTAGAAAATATTTTTCACATTACATCACTATTACCACCAAATATAATATCATCTACATAAACTAAAATAATGATCATTTGCTTACCCTTATATTTGAGATAAAAATTTCTATTAGCACAAAATTTCTTGAATCCTTGTTGTTGTAGATATTGATCCAGTCTTGAATACCAAGCCCTTGGTGCTTGCTTCAAACCATAAATTTTTTTCTCAACTTGCAGACATAACCATCATTCTCTGACATCTGAAAACCTTATGGCTGCTCAATATATACTTCCTCTTCAGGGTTTCCATTTAGAAATGTAGATTTGACATCCATTTGATAAACATTAAAACCTTTATACACAAAAAATGAAAGAAACATTCTAATAGCTTCTAATCATGCAATTGGAGCAAATGTTTCTTCAAAATCAATCCCTTCTACTTGTGCATATCCTTTGCACACTAATATTTCTTTTTTTTTTCCCACAACTCCATCTTCATTCCACTCATTTTTGAATACCCATTTTGTGCTTATTACATTCTTGCTTGATGGTCTAGCAAGCAATTTCGAAGTTTTTTCCTTTTCAATCTAATTGAGCTCCTCTT
>CM021101.1:181514080-181671990 GCA_007115665.2 Sequoiadendron giganteum | reverse complement strand
CATGTCTTGATCAGTCAAAATTATCTCATCAATCAGAGCCTCTTATGTTTCCTCAACTTTTTGCCTCTTAGGGCTTGGCTCTGATGGTAGCACTGCAGGATCACTTCTTGGTGGTGAATCTATATCCACTATCCTTATCCCTCCAGGTGCTCTGATCCTTGGAACAAACTATGATGATGCTTGCATTATTTTTTTTCCCTTCTTATCCCCCTCATCTTCATTACTGCTATCATTCCTCTTTCTCTTGTATAGAGGCCTATCAATTGGGGGTTGATAATTTGGCCTTGTTTCCTCATGCCTCACCTCTGGTTTTTCAATTCCAAATTCTATTTCCAAATTGACCTTCTTGGTCATCAAGGTGCCCATGATCTCTTTAAAATTATCCAACAAGAAAGCAATTCTCTTGTGGAATGGAGTAAACTGCATTAATGGATTTTTTTGGATCCACTTTATGCACCATGGCCAACAAATTCGCATAGGCAATCCATTTCTCTTTATTCAATTCTTGCTTATTCAAGTCAAAATTATTTTTGATTAGGTCTTCAGGAAATTTGAATTCATGTATAAATATGCCACCTTTAATTCGCTGCCTAAACAAGGAAAATAATCCCTCAGGGTCATGTTACCTCCTAGATCCACTCTTCAAATGATAATCATCAAAAAACCTTCCAAAGTGGACCCATCCTCACTTGGAAAGACAAAATCTAAAACAACAGTATAATCAGGGAACAAAGTCCCTTTCCCTTTCCCTATCAGGTTGTCTTCATGAATGCAACCTAGTTGCCACATGACCTCAGCAAACCCCATTCTAGATGGTACATTGTATGGGAGAATATGTGGGGCTCCTTGGAAACCATACACACTTAGGATAGTGATTACAGAGTACAAGATGATATCACCTCAATTATGGCATACTTTTAAATTAGGCTTCCTCACCTTCGATCGGAGGAAGTTATGCAAATCTTCAAAGAATATTGGCAAATTTACCACCAACCTAGCTCTGAGTCTAGAGGCAAAGAAGTTATCAAACAACACAAAGCTGACACCTCCCTTGTTGTAAGACAAATCTGCACTCCACACCTGTACTGGTAACTTTTCTCCATTCATCTCTTGCCTCAACCCCATCTTCTCTGAGAAGAATTTGACATTCTTGTACAAGAACATATGCATTAACAAGGAGTACTAGAAGAAAGGAGTGCCAACATCCCCCACAAGCAACTTCAACAAACCCTCATGTATCTTTTCTACAAGAATAGATGCATAGTCATACACCATGGAGAAGTTGGGATGCTGAATTTGAGCCCCCATGAACACATATGCAATAGGCATCATTGTATTTGCGTTGAATCCCAAAATCTGGCACAATGAATAAAATGCTACCAAAAAGTGATTTGCAAAGCAGCTTAGCCTGAATGGCTCCTGGTCACTTGGGGTGATTTGAATCATTGAACTGCTTGCCTTGGCTAGGTGAGGAGGAAGCAACTTTAGCCTAAAAAGAGGCTTTGACCTCACATATTCCTAATTCATCTCCTTAAGATCAATGGGGATCAAGAATGATCTAGACTCACTCAAATCAAAAACCTATTGAATATCATCTGCATTTATGCTTAGCAAAATCCCACCATCATTATCCCTAATTACCCTTGTAATAGTGTCATAATGTGTTGCCATTGCTCTGAGTAGATCCACATCAAGAAACACATTCGGGATTGCTAGTTTTCCCATGGTGTATCTCCAACCATTAGAAAAGGGGTGGGGTAGATTTCTCTGTCCATACCACAACCTAAACATTTCCAAGCCTATCATTTGAACCCTATCATCTGCAATATTATAATTTTTGCACACTAGTCCCTCACCCAGGGTTCTTCCATTCATTAAAAGTAAACCCCTTCTTCTGTCATTTGTTGATAATGGGAGTTGATCCAGAAAATCATCATATAAATTCATCTGCAAATAATCAACATGGCCAGAGTGTTGCTTTGGTGGTGTCATTTCAAACAACTAGGGCTTCCTTAAAATTCAAATTCTTGAACAAACTAGGGCTACCCAAAAAATGAAATTACAACACAACTGTGCAATTTCCAACAATTCAAATAAACCAGTAACCCTAAAAAAATAATCAACAACCCACTGACCTGTACACTACAACCTCTCACAAAAATCATTGTCAAATTCAACCAATGATACAAAAGGTAACTCATGGGATTTCGCGCCTTGCAAATAACCAAAATTTTGCTGTGATTGCTTGAAAGAATTTATCTCTGGCTCTGAACCACTTCAAAAATACTTGAATGATTTTGTGGTGAAGATAGAATGAAATCATATACTTTATGTTGATTGAAATTAGCCAGTAGAATTATCATCCTCCATTAAAGCTCATTTGCATGTCACACCAATGACTCCAATCACATTTGATGCGAATGTAAACTTCAGCCATCGATCTTTTGTTTTTTTTCAGATCATCGAATGACCACCTTCAAAAAGGCTGATGTAATCTCCATGTCAATGTCGAGGGCCCACCACAATACACAACACTAAAGGGATACACGTGGCGCCCGCCCGTGATGTCGCAATCACTAAACATCTTGCATCTTTGGATCACACGATGGCGAACAACCGTTGATTCCTACCATCGGAAATCGTGTTCACTTACAACAATCAACAAGACTAAACATAATTTTTGAGCAACTTTTCATCAGGATTATAACACCACCATCGATTTCAAGCACATGCATCTCGCAGCTGTTTTAATAACCCAGTTTATAACATATTAAAGTACGATGCAAATATTAAACACTTTATTAATCCCTTTTCAATATCAGTAGTTGAGACACATGGCGCTCACCTGTGATTTCACAATCAGTTGAAACCAAGTGGTGAGGCCATCACGAGATCATGAGGAATGGTCAGGATCAACCATAGGATGATCGAAGGTCATTACAAACATTCCCTACAAAATAAGATAATTATTAAAAGGGGAAAGGGGACATCGCCTAGGCTGATGACAAATGATGGCTTAATGTTGTTCTTTAAAGCATGGGGCACAGTCCGACCTAGACTTAGGAAATATCAAATTCAGGTGAAATATTTAACACAATTTATTAAAGGGGCCCGACCTAGATGAGTTGATGGGACATAAGTCATTTTAAAACCTCCCTCAAAAAGGTAACGACAAAATAGATCCAACCTAGGGTTTAAGATAGAACAATAGGATTTCATGAAGGAAAAAATAAAATCCCAACCCTAGGCTTCCTTTGAATAGCATGACAGACCAAGAATGTGGCAGAAAAATTAATGGAACTGAAAGAATGAAATTTGAGGCTCCATCATGGAGAAAGTAGATTCAGGGAGAATAATAACAAAGGATACATAAAGATTGAATATATAAAAGAGAGCAGTCAGATCGTGAGAAATGAAATGCATAGGAAAAGTGCTCGGGGATATCTGCAAGATGAATTAATTCATACAGGCAGGTGAACGAAGAAGACATTTACAGGGGAGTAAAGAAGTAGTGATTTTTTTTAATGTAATATGTAAATTGAGATCAATTTATTGAATTATTTTAAATTTTAATATAATTTGAGGTGTTGTTTATAGTAATTTGTGTCAATGTAATTTAAATTGTAAATTGAATTTAAATTCAATCAATAAATAAAATTGTCCAATTGAATTTTTGCTTTATTGTGAATAGAAAAATTATTGGTATTAATTGGGATTTGTGTTCTTCACCTCCATTAAAGAAGAATATATATATAATATTGTACAATTATGAAATAGTGAATAACAATCAATTCTCTTCAATTCCACAAACAAAAAATCATAAATTTACTATTAAATTAAAAGTAACTTTCCAATTTTATATTTAAGAATATTTAATATAATCTTATTTTTGGGAAAACCTTATTTTAAAATCTCAAAAAAATATAAAAATGAAACCATTTATATTCTATCTGTAAAGAATTAACAAATTTATATATAATTCTATAGAATAATATAAAATGACATATATTATAAAATAGAATACTATATTATATTTCTCTATAATAAATATTTTATGGTTTATTAACAATTCAATATTATGTGTGTGTAGATATGTGTATATGTATATATATATATATATATATATGTATGTGTATGTATATATATGTTGTATATATACACATACACACACACATATATATATATATACATATATAAGTCACATGGTTTAATAAATCTTTAAATTTTAGAATACAATCTAAAATCGAAAAATGACCCATGGAACAAAAAAGTTCATGCCTATAACCTACCCATAATTGTAAAAACATGGCTCAACTACTTATGCATCTCATCTCACTTTTAATCCATACTTTCATGATTATTTAAACTGATTTTCTCTCCAAACCACATGGATGTGTTTTATTGATTCTAGGTTGCCTTCAACACACCTGATTAATTTGAGTGTTATGATTCCTAGTCATTCTATGGCCAATCAGTGAGGAATTTGTTCCAATCCAACATGGTTTTTGATCTCTTAGAACATTGTAAAGCCACTACCTCCTACAAAAAAAGCTCAATGAGTGATTTGGTGAATTTAGGCCTATTGATTTATTCCTAGGATATACTCACAACATGGTAGGAAAAACACTACTTTTCTTAAAAAAACCAATTCTTTCAATTGATTACGAAGAATTGAATTTAAGTATTATATACAAGAATGAAAACACTAAAATTAATGACTATTATGTGTCTCAACACTATAACATGTGAGTACATTTTTTTATAGAGAATATGTTATTACATTGTATAATATCTTAGATATGCTATATTGTATTGAGAATAAATTCTTCCTAAGTATAGTAGTAAAAATTTCCATTTGATTATTCCAAAAATATACTGGTAATTAAATTTATAAACTTAAAAAAATTACACTTGTATTAATACAAAGGTTTATTAATATTGTATATTTACAAGTTTTTAATTTTAAATATATTAAATGAGATTAATTGTTTATTATTTTTCATTATTAGAATAATTATTCATTGAGTTTATGATTTGATTTGATTTTTTAATTAAATAAATAAATAAAAATAATAATTAGAGAAAATTGCATTAATAAAAAGTAATAATTGATAATATTTAATTTGATAATCTTTCCATTATTACAATATTTTTATTAAATATTTATTTATTCTAATAATTGGAATATAATTTTTTAATTATAAAAATATTTTGATATTGTTGAAATGATTTTAGTTAAATTCTAAATATGTTAAACAAATATTATTTTAAGAAAATTATTGATGTAAAATATATCAAGAATAAAATATATAAAAATATTATGTTTTCTACATTCTTAATTTATAAGAAATTTATTTAATTGTTATTATTAATTTCTTTAATTAATATTTTCAATAATTTAAAATAGTAAAATTGTTTATCATGAATAATTAAATCTTGAAATAAAAATAATAATATTTTTTTAAAATTTGAAATTGTGAATTTAATCAAGAAGAATTTGAAATTTTTGATGTAGACATTCAATGTGAAAAGGATATAAAACAGAGTAGAAGAAATTAGACAAATAAAACATTGTCTAAACAACCTACAAAACGATCATTTGACCGTATTTATTAATTAATTAAAAATAAAAAATACATTATATCTTTATTTTTAATTAATTAATAAATACAGTCAAATGACCCTTTTATATGTTGCTACACAATTCCCACATACACATTTAACTGTCAACAAAGGAAAATTAAGGGGAATACAACAGAGCCAAGAGGGTAGGCGGTAGGTGGTCTGTGGTCTATGGTCATACCATGGACAACAGCATTGGGGCACGTCGTAAACATTTTTTCTAATTTTTTTCCTTTTGTTGTTGGAAGGACACAACGCACTCGTGAAAAGAAAACATATTAAGAAGTAGAAATCAGAATTACAGGTTTTGAATCTTCACACCACCAACGAAACTGGTAATAGAAATCTTAATATCATTCAAGACGACTATACTAGTCAAAGGTTAATTTCAGCGTGATTTTATCATAGAATAGATATTCCTCTATCTATATCTTTCCTTTTTTTCTCATTTGATGTCGTGGGTTTTGGCTGCATTCTCTCATAAAGTGTCCTTGGGAATCTTACTTTTGAAGTGACCTTAGTGGTTACAGGAAATTGGCAATTCCACTGTAAAAAGACTTCGCAAGGAAAAATATAATGGAGTAAAGTTAAATAACGGCAAGAGCAGCAACAAGCAGAAATCACAAATTCTAGTGCCTCAAAATGAGTATCAGCTAGAATATGTTGTTTCGCAGGTTCGTCAACACTAAGCCAGCTGTTGCTCGGACAAATGCAAGCATCATTCATAAGAGATATGCACATGCATTTTCAAAGGGAGAGAATGATAACTTTACTCAGAGCTCAGGAACCAAGGATATTCCGAAATCGAGTAATTTTTCTATCATATCAACATAATATATTTTTGCTGTAGGCATGAATTTTACAGATAAATCAATTAGTACGACTTTGATAATAATTGTGTAAGATTTCTTCAAAATTTCAGACTAAATCAGTGATCTATGGTCCCAAAAGAAATATTATTGTTAATATATCATTTATTTGCTTTGGTTTTGGCTGCACTCTCACAGAAGATGCCAATCAAGTGGAGAACGGTCCCATTGATTTGCAGAAGAGGTCACATGCTACCTCCTTCAAAGGAGAAACTCAAATGTTTTCTACTGTAAATATTCATCTCTACTTGATAACTAAGGCTGTTTATTTATTTATTTTTTTGTAGAATAACCAGTAGAGGCAAAGAATTCACTGTGGTCCTACATAAATGTAAGCTTGATCTGTGGCATGAAATTATTTCCGAATGTAAATAGTGTATACTGTACATAGTTTAGAAGGATTATTTTGGTAAAATTCAATTCTAAGATTTGGTTATTATTTTTGTGATCAGATTGCGGCTAAGGGGGAGCACGGACCTCCTAAGGGGGGGCAGGAACCTCCTAAACCGAAGCCAAATCCAAGATCAGGTCCTGTTCATAATTAGAAAGGAAAAGAGTAAAGGCATTATAAATGTAACTTTGAATATGGTAGTGTCAATAGTGGCATAGTGTGTTTGTTTAAGTTGTGGTAGTGTTGTTCTTATCATGAAGGTTCAATCTTCAGTAAAATGGTATTATTGAGGTAGTGTTCTTGTCATCAAGATTCAAACTCTAGTGAATAAAGACATTTTATATTGTTAAACTATGGTGATATTGTTCTTACCATCAAAATTTACATTCAGAAATGTAATGAATGAAATCTCTTTTTAATGACTTCATTACTTTTATATTCTTATTACATACATTACATGATGAAATGTTAGTAATTCTCTAAATAAATAGAGAATATAATACTTTAAAATATTACTTTTATATTCTTATTACATACGTTAGATGGTGAAATGTTTGTAATTCTCTACGTAGATAGAGAATATAATATTTAAAGTATTCCTGCCTACAAGAATTTATGTGAAGCTGTATGCGTTCGTATCATTCTTCTTAATTTGACAATTTGAAGCTTTACATGTGTTGGAAACAAAGAATAAAGTCATCTTGAAATTTCATAATTACACAGCGACAATCATTCCATTCACGGTAAAGTAAAAAGGAATATTTTTGTAGCAGAAAAAACATGTTTGATTATTAAATTCAGATTCTTCTTATCCTTTGAACTCTAAATAGGTCTTTCATATATCCTCACTTATATGAGTCAATTATTCCGAGGTTCCTTTATTAATATTTAAATAATTTTTATGTACTTTTAATTTATTCTATGATTTTTTTTATACTTAAAATATAAGTGAAATCATTGAAAGAGAAATATTTAAATAATTTTGATTTTAAACATGTTTGTTTATTATTCTGAATTTAATATTTTTAAGGAAAAGAGTACCATTTTATATATTTTTTATACTCTTGTTATAGATATTTATTATTGTTATCATGGTTTATACTTGAGCTTTTTTTTATAAAATATAATTAAAATTTTAGAAAGACAATATCATATAAAAAAGAAGACTTTGCATAGATCATAATGTTTTAAAATAGTATGTTTAGATATATATAGATGTTCTATTATACATATTTTAACATTTTTAGTGTGACTTTAAAAGAAACACCGTCATAAAACACTTATTGACAAGCAAGGTCGACCATCATATTAGCCATTAGTAGTTATAAATGAATACAAAGACATCAGATGATTAATAGGAATTTCTTAAAAGTGAGGCAAGTGTAGGTTCTCTTCTAAAGGGAAATGAAAGTTGGAAAATTGGATGTTTTCCCACCTTTTAGGGAATTTAAGGACCTAAAAGGGGCAATTTTCACAAACTTTCACTCAAGAATAAATCCTTGAGATCTTAATGCAAAAGCGAAAGAGATCTTGCAAGAGGCATGTCCTAAGGGTTGAATATGATCTAATGAGGGGTTCGCCACCAAATCTAAACTTGGAAAATACAATGAAATGTGAGATGAAATGAAAAACCCTAACTGAATGCAAACTAACACTAAATGACCTAGAAAAGTAAATGAAACAATACAAAAATGTATAAAATAGAATGTGTGCATGTGGGAATCTAGAAGTGATTGGGGAGGTTCAGAGCACTAGAAATTCCTCTTTTACTATTGAGTGGGACTCATTCACCAAGCTGGGTGAATCAGTTCAATTTTTGGAAAACTATACGGGAACAAGAATCTGCCAAAAGGGTATCTGAATCTGCAAAATCTTGAAATTTGTCTGGAACTGAGACGAATTCACTAGAAGTGGCGAATCAATCCAGTTGAGCTTTTTTAAAGCTTCAAAGGTCTATCTTGCTCTTCTCTAGCTGCTATGTCCTTCCTCATTGGTTTCCTGACCCGAATCTTAGATTTGCCACCTATAGGTCTTATTCAATATTCTCCAAGGCTTGATGACAACTTTGACAACTTTGAATGACTTGCAAATTTTATCCAGTCCTATTCCTTAGGAAATCTACAACCTAGACCTACAAATCACACATAAAAGAGAGGGAAAAATATTGTTGGGTTAGTGGATAGGGGTTTGCCTTGGTCAAACCCTGTTTTGGAAATCAATCCTTGAAATGAAATCATATATGAATAGAGAATGATGAATGAACAAATGGAAATGTTACAACAAACCAAACCCTAGCAATAAGGTGCTACAAATATTCTTGAGATGGTTGCAATGGATGCGATTCTTGACTCCTTCTTGAATGGTGTTGATCTTGAATGAAATACTTGCTTGAATCATAAACCCTACATCACAATTGTTAGCACAATAGCAAACATGAAGCATGAAATCCTTGACTTGATGATTGATGCTTGAATGTTGTTCTAAAAATCTTGATAATCTATACTTGAATGCTCTTGAATTCTCTTGTGAATGCTTGTGAACTCAAACTTTCTATAACAAAGTTCATTCAAGTTGTTATGTGTAAAATAAGAGAGAGAACCTTGTATTTATACTCAATTATGCAAGAAATCCTGAAATTACAACACTGCAAGCCAACATCAGATCTAGGAGAATAAAATACCACCAGAAATCTGAATTAATTTTGATTTTGGCTCACAAGGGACTCATTCACCCAATGTGGTGAATGAGTCTCGTCAAGCATAATTTATGGGACTAAAAACCAAAAGTGCTTAGAAATGTGTGAAAATCAGTTTAGGGCCAAAAGATCTAGGTGGGACCCATTTTCCCAAAGTGGTGAATGAGTCCCAAATCACTAAATTTGGGCCACAATAGCTAGAAACACTTCAATTATGATTGATAAATAATTGGAGTCGGGATTATCTTTAAAAAGATGCAATAAATGAGGCTCATGGATGCAAAATAGTGCCAATTAAAGCATAAGCAAGCCCAATTATTAGTGACAAGCATAGAAAAGTTTGAAAGTGTGTTAGAAATATTTACAACACTCCAAATAAGGAAATATTAATGTCTATTTTAATTAAAAAGAGGTTCATTATGTCCAGTTAATTAATAAAACAATAGAAATTTGTGAAAGTGGGTTACAACACTTTAGCAAGGTACTATTTAAATCCATTAGTTCACAAGGGCCCAAGACCTAATGTGATTATGTCAACCACATTGCAATACTAAATATAGGCAACATTAGGCCTAAATTAACAAGGAGGGCCCAAACAAGTGTGAAAATGTTCTCAATGACATTTTTTGATACTACACTTAGCCCCCACTTTATTGAGAGGATGAACTTGCTTCAAAATCATACTTAAGTAGACAAACACATATCAAGAGGGGTCGAAGTGTACCAATGCTAGTAAGATGAGACAATGATCAAGAGGGGTGATTAAACCCCCATGATCAATATCCCATGAGAAACCAACATAGACACAAAATAACACACATGAGAATGATATAAGAGCAACAACAAAGCCCAACAATGCACCATCAAAGATGAAAGAGAGAAAAGGTAAAAATGAAAGAGTCGGATCAAGCTTCTATGGTTTTTCCATCACAATGTGGATCATATCTAGGATGTTTGTCCAAAAATGCATACTCACTTTGAGGCAATGAAACTCTTTCTTGTCTGTTGGGTGAGAAGTCCTAAAATATGATACACATACAGTCATGGTTGGTATGCACTCATACACACACAAGTGGATATGGAAAATATCATGCTTCAGTTGGGCTTCCCGCTCAAACCATACCAAATTTATACCTCCTGATAACTTTAATAAGGTGTCATAGAAAAATATGGCTTTCGAGCTTTATGAGAAGAGAAAAAATTCATATACTTGGAGCTCATGAAAAAACAAGATGGCTCTACAGGCATGCAAGCTATGTTATGCAGGGTGACCATACAACTACAAATGAAAATTGCAAAATAGGATCATTCAAATGAGTCTTGCTTAGTTCATGCAAGGTCTTTAACTTAGGGAACATTGTGTCTAATGTCTCCAAGAGAGGACCAATCAAAGAATAGAAAATTCACAACTTAGGAGATGGAGTGTGTCACATCAAGCCACTAAGAGGAATGTAATATGCCAAGAGAGATAATGTTGTTGAAATACATCACACCCAATGTCACCCACAAGGCGAAAAACACATCATCTAAAGTAAGAAAATTGCACCATGAACCAAAAATAAGGAAAAATGCAAAAGAGTAATGCTAATGTATGCCCCCACTTTAAAGAGATTGCTAAACACCATGTTGTGAGCAATTAATTTAAAGTAGAAAATGATAAATGCCAACAAAGAATACATGAGATATAACCTTGAAATCCCTATGCCAAGTTATATGTTTCCAGGTAAAGCTATGCCATGTAAGAGAAAAAGAAAAGAGAGGGGTTGCCCCCAAAATTAAAAAAAAAAAACATAAGGGATCTATTGATTTTGGGTCAATATGCTCTTGCTGCAATGTTTTGAGAGAGCTCAGAATTGTTGAATCATTCCCCAAATACACAGAATTGGAAGAATGACACAAAGAGTGCGAAAACAAAGAACTTTTTTTCCAATCAACATGGAAGAGACATGAATGTCTCAACATCTTGTGTCATCCCCAAAAGAAAAACACAAGAAAAAGAAAAGGAAAAGAAAAGTATATGAAAATATTTTGGGTCAATGTGAAAGAGACATGAATGTCTCAATGCCTTGTGTCATCCCCAAAAGGAAAACACAAGACAAATGAAGGAAAAAAGTGAAAAAGATGCATGGCATACAGAAGAATGAAGGTACAAATAGAGGAATGCCACAAATAGAGACAACATCGAACATAACATCATGGGGGATCACATTACATACATCTAATCATACAAAATAAAATAAAAAGAAAGAAATAATGCAAAAGACTAGTAAGGCACATGTGAGTCAACCTATTAGCAGGTCATTTGCACCCCAATCTTGTTCCTTGTATACTGAAGGCATACAACTAACCAAAGGGACAACGACATGTGCATTACTAGGGAAAGGTTATCTACTTCTTTCCCCCACTAAGTGTAGGACAAGAATGCGCTGAGGTAGGTGATGAGAAAGGTCATGTAGTAGTGAATAAAATATTCTACAACTATTACATGAAACTAGTGGAAAAGGATAGGCTATGCAATCACTTGATGCAAATAACTACCATCGAAGTGAAATATGTTCAAGTAATTTGAATGCATGACTTTCATCAGTACTATGTCTAAGAGTTCGGTGGTATCAATGATGTGGAACTTTTGCATCTTTAGGATATAGCACTAGTCTATCTTTCATTCATGGTAATGTTATTAGTTCTTTGTTTAGAAGCAATTGTAGTTTCCTCACTTTCAAGTGGTGGAATTTTTTATGAGGAGGTGGACCTGAGGCGATCCTCTCATTGTTGTTATGAATCATTAGTTGTTCTTTAGGAAGAAGGACATTCATATTGCGAGGAGAATCTAAGATCACCACACCATCACTATGAAGCCTTGGGTATTCACTAGGAACACTTATTTTATTAGAGGGATCTTGATATCCTAACCCCTTTGTGTTTTCATTAGTTGGTAGTTGCTCTAAGAGTTGATAAATTTCCTATTCACTTGTTGTATCACACCCCTTTTTACTCAAGATTGTGAATCCTTTTCCATATGTTTCCTCTATATTTATGGGAGTGTTTGTTAATTTTTATCATAAAATGTTTGAGTATTTTCTTGTTTAGAGGAACTAGGTTCACCTATTGTAGGGAACTTAGGTTCAATTTTTGTTTCGAGATGTAAGTAACCAAACATCTAAAGAGGTGGTATCATAGAGGGATTTGGTTATTTTAGGGATGGATAAAAGGATACATTAGCTTCAATGTTATTGAGACAATCATTTAGGAACCTATTCATGCTTTCATCATCTTCTCCAATGATGTCAACATCATGAGGACGACATGCATTAGGAGTTGAGTGAGCATAAGTGAGTTCAATTTCATTAGGTTCATTTCAAAAAGAACAACTTGGCATATATAGTGAGGACCTTAATGACATCCAAAGCTCATTAATGCATATATCCATGATGCAAATTTTAGATTCTAAACTATGCAGCGATGTGAAATTAAATTCTCTAGATGCAATTTTGGATTTTAGGAATGCACAAGATGAATGAATTTATATTAAATGTAATGAATTGAGTGAAACAAAAAATATGTAAGCTAACACATAAAGGAAATAACAACAAAAAAAAACTTGGAGACTAAACTTTGTATGCAAGAAAATGCAATGCAAAATATGCAAAGGGACTAATTTGCCCAAGGTGGCCAATGAGTCCCAGTAATGATTTTTTTTTAATTCCAAAAAAATTGAATTGAATTTTATGCTTTTTATGTTTTATGATTTGAATATGAGATGAAAATACAAAATTTGAATGAAATTAGATGCAAAAGTGCAAACTAAATGAGCTTTCACTAATACAAAATTTCAAACCCTAGAATACAAATTAACTAATGCAAATCCTGATGCAATGTTAATGCAAGCCAAATCTAGGTTGAAAATTTACTCCAAATTAGAATTATGATGTTCTAAATACAGGTTCACCAAAATGAAAGGTGGAAAATTGGATGCTTTCCCACCTTTTAGGGGGTTTTAGGACCTAAAAGGGGAAATTTGCACTTTCACTCAAGAATAAACCCTTCCGATCTCAATGCAAAAGCCAAAGAGATCTTGCAAGAGGGTTTTCCTAGTGGTTGAAGATGATATAATGAGGGGTTCCCCACCAAGTCTAAACTCATAAAAGACAATGAAATGCAAGATTAAATGCAAAACCCAAATTGAATGCAAACTAACACTAAATGTCCTAGAAAAGTGAATGAAATAGTACATAAAGCTATAAAACAAAATATGTGTACCTGTGAATATGGAAGTGACTAGATGAAGCTATAGAGAAATGGAAATTCTTCTTTTACTATTGACTAGGACTCATTCACCAAGTTGGGTGAATTAGTCCAGTTTCTAGAAAACTATGCTGGAATAGGAATCTGCCAAAAGGATATCTAAATCTGCAAAATATTGATTTTTTTTTGGAACTAGGGCTCATTTGCTAGAAGTGGTGAATCAATATAGTTGAGTTTTTCTAAAGATTCAAAGGTTGATCATGCTATTCTCTATCTATTTTGTCCTTCCTAATTGGTTCTTGGATATAAATCTTCAATTTTCCACTTGTAGGTCCTCTCCAATTTTCTCTAAGACTTGATGACAACTTTGACAATTTTGAATGACTCACAACTTTTCTCAAATCTTGCTCCTTAGGAAGTCTACAACCTAGACCTACAAATCAAACACAAAGGAGAGGGAAAATTTTTGTTGGGTTAGTGGATAGGGGTTTTCCTTACTCAAACCTTGTTTTGGAAATCAATCCATGAAATCAAATCAAATATCAATGGAGAATGATGAATAAACAAATGGAAATGTTACAACTCACAAAACCCTAGAAATAAGGTACTCCAAATATGATTGAGATTGTTGCAATGGATGTGGTTCTTCACCCTTTCTTGAATGATGTGGATCTTGAATGAAATACTTGCTTGAATCATAAACCATACATAACAATTGTTAGCACAATAACAAGCATTAAGCATGGAATCCTTGACTTGATGATTGATGCTCGATTGTTGCTCTAAAAGCTTGATAATCTACCCTTCAATGCTCTTCTAAATTATTTTGAACTCAAACTTTCTATAAGAATGTTCATTCAAGTTTCTAGGTTTAAAATGAGAGAAAGAACCTTGTATTTATACTCAAATATGCAAGAAATCTTAAAATTATAACACTATAAGCCAACTTCAAATCTAGGAGAATAAAATCCCACCAAAAATTCGAATTAATTTTTATTTTGGGCCACATAGGACTCATTCGCTTAACATGGCGAATGAGTCCCATCAGGCAGAATTTATGGGACCAAAAGCCAAAAGTGCTTAGAAATGTCTGAAAACTGGTTCGGGGCCAAAAAATACAGGTGGGACCAATTCGCCCAAGGTGGTGAATGAGTACTATATAACTAAATCTAGGCCACAAAAGCTAGAAACACCTGAATTATGATTGGCTAACAATTGGAGTCAGGATTATCTTTGAAAATATACAATAAATGAGGCTTGTGGATGCAAAATAGGGCTAGTGAAAGCATAATAAAACCCAATTATTAGTGACAAGCCTAGAAAAGTGTGAAAGTGTGTTAAAAAAATTTACAAATACTCTAAATAAGGAAATATTAATGTCTATTTTAATTAAAAATTGGTTCATTAGGTTTAGTTAATTAATAAAACCTTAGAAAAGTGTGAAAGTGTGTTACAACACTTCATAACACTTTAGCAAGACCTATGTCATTTAAATCCATTAGTTCACAAAGGCCTAAGACCTAATTTCAATGTGTCAACCACATTGCAACACTAAATCAAGGCAAGATTAGGCCTAAATTCTCAAGGAAGGCCCAAACAAGTGTGAAAAATTCTCTGACGATATTTTTTGACACTATAGGAAAATATGTTATCTTAAAAGTCAATAATTAATATAGACCCTGCTCATTAGATCTGAATGTTATGTTCATATTCATAGACAAATATTCACAAGTTCCTATGAATCTTTGTCTATAATTAGTATAAATAGCTTCCTACACTACGTATACTCTATATGGTACTCATTTTGAGATATTATCACAAGTGCTTCTGATTTCTACTTCTTGTCACTATGTCCATTGCATAACTTATTCCTTTATATTTTTGTTTCTAACAAATATTTGTACTATATAATTACTAAATCATGTGCATACTAAGCCCTTGTAATTTTTTGGTAGTACCCACAAATTGTCCTTTATATTTATATATATATATATATATATATATATATATATACTTTAGATGTAAAATAAATTAAAATTATATGAATATTGATAATTAAAAAATAAAATTGATCACAATCAATAACATGAAAAATTAAAGATCTCATTAAATTTTGAAATTATAACGAATAATTTTAACACATCTCTATTTAATCACCACAAGTTTTCATTTCACAGTACATTATATTGCATTCCATACATGTTCGAGACCAAAATACATCTACTCCATATGATAATGCCAACTTTTCTTTTTTTTTTTTAATTAGACTATAGGAATCGAGTAGCACGACCCCCTATAAATTGCAGTGCGCCTGGTAAACTTTTTTACATGACCGGCGGCACTGGCGTGACACACCCTCCGGTACCACCGGGGTGGGGGAGACTAGACCTCGTGACCAACCTCTTGCAACAAGAAAGATTTAGCCAACTAAGCTAGGGCCGCAACCCCGATAATGCCAACTAATTAACACCATACAAATCTAATATTTGGCACAACCCTAGCAACATAAAAATTTCCTCATATGGGAATGACACTTAGCATAAAATGAAAGGATTAACTAATATACTATTGTATGAACAAGTATCACTAAATTCTACGCAAATTAGTTTTCAAGCTCACCACATTTTTTGTCCTTCGAATTAAGTGTAAGAATCTATTCATTTCAAGGTCACGGTATGTTTCTTCACTATAGCAGAAGTTATATATTAAATGTGCATCCATGCAACATTAAGGAATATAGAGAAATATTCTTGATTTATTTTTCAAGATTTCATTTTTCATTTATCCATAGTATTCTGTAATATTGCTTTTGACAATAAGATACTTTGCTTGGATATAGAACATATTTCTAGTGGCCTTAGACTTATATTTTCTACCATTAAAAATTATCATCATATCTTATATTAGAGTGTATAAGATTGGTTTACTCTAGTTAATCATTAGACATGTATGTCTAGTATCTTCTAGAAGAAGAATGAACAAAGAAAACTAGTCACTAAGGAGTAAAAAATAGCATTGTAACATGATTTGGATTAATTCTAATAGCATTGTTACACCTACAAATATAACTATACAACCTCTATCTTTAGCACCTAATAAATATTCAAATGTCAAACCACACACCAACTATGTTTTTTAAAATTCATGCACCAAAACTATGACCCAAAAGTGGTTGTGGTTTGTAAGGCTATGGATAGAATATGTTGTTAAAAATTTCATATGTAAATCTATAATTTTGATGCTTCATCTTAATTTACTAAAACCCATTCAAATATTCCTTATGACATGAACCATAGACTATGATAATACTAGTCAAGATTCCAATGTAACTCTTTTCTTACATTCTCTTATACATCATATAATAAATTATTATTAACTCCTATGTTACAATTTCATAAGAGGCTCTTGCACATCATAATGGTATTCTATCATCATTTAAGATATTACACTATAAAAAATCTAACATGGTGTAAAGAGTGTCACTTCAAATTGGGATGTTCTTTTTGCCATGCAAAAGAATAATAATAAAATTTAAATAATAAATAAATATAAATGTTAGGATAGAAGGTTTAGAAAAGTTCACAACATTCTCCTACTCATTAATATTTTATAAAAAATAAAAGGGGAACTCTAGTACTAATATCTAACTTGTAGATTTCTTGGACCTATAGACTCACGACACTCCTTAAACTTGTTTGTGCTCATTGGCTTCATCAATGTGTTTCTAGTATTTTATGAATGATCGAATATCTTTAGGATAACACGATTATACTTTACCATGTCATAGAAAATGGTATTGTAGATCCGCTTGCTTCACTCTTGAAAATATAGTTTTGATTTTTCGTAGACATATATGATACTTTCACTATCATAAAAAGTTCTCATAACTCCATAATGTAGCCCAAATCTGAACATAGTTTCTTAAGCTTAAGGACCTCTTTATATGAATGATTAATGATCATATACTAAAACTCTATAGTGAACAATGTTTCCACAGCCTATAACTTATGCATCTCATCTTACTCTTAATCTATTGTGGCATGATTACTTAAAAAATATTTCTCTCCAAACCACATGGATTTGGTCTATTGGTTCAAGGTTGTCTTCAACACACTTGTTAAATTTTATAGTGTTATAATTCCTAGTCCTTCTATAGCCAATCGGTGAGGAATTTTTTCCAATCAAACATGGTTGCTGGTATATTAGAGTATTGTAAAGCTAATAGCTCCTACAATAAAAAGGGTAAAAGTTCAAACATGAGTCCACTTCTAGTGGAAATTTTAGATTTAGAAAAAAACTCAAAATCAGGAAAAATATAATGGAATCTCGTTATTTAGTAGGATCTCATTTCACTTCGAGGTTCTGAGCCAAAAACAAGATCCCATTTTCTAAAAGTGGGATCCCATTTCATAAAGGCCTAAAATAAAAATAAAAAAACAAACAGGATCTTGTTTTAAAACGTTTAATTTTTTGGCCTAGTGTTTGCTATGGGTTTTAGGTTAGGAAAAAGGCTTGGGGAGCCAGCTCTTAGCTTTTGACCTACTTTGACCTACAGCTTGAAGGTCATGTTAGTACTAGTAGAAAATAGTGACTTTGGACATATGTCTAAAGGCCATTTTGTAGAAATTTTTGGTGAAATTAAAACCCATTATAAATGACACTGTGCAGATTCCAATTTTATTTTTTTTTGCAATTGGATTATTTTTTCTATTTTCAATTTTTTTTTATGAAACTGGTCCATAAACTTGAAATGTGAAGGTTTTTTAGTATTTTAATAACATTTTATTAAAATATTTTTTTGAAATTGAATTATATGTCAACAATCTTAAGACCTTTTTTCAATATGAAAATAAATTCAAAAAATGGTGTCTAAATCATTGTATGTGTGATGTACACAACGATTTTTTAAAACAACAAATATGACCAATAAAAATTAAACAAAATATGATTATTTAGGTCAAAATATAAATAGCGTACACATGCATGGTATGATAAAAAAAATGACTTTTAAACAGTGGTGTTTAGAAATGCTATTGAAAATCAATGTGTATCATTAAGGTATTAAAATAAATTACATATTTCAAAACTAGACTTCGATTACTACATTTTATGACTAGTGATTTTTTTTAAAGATTCTATCTCTATGTGCTTCAAATTTTAAGGTCAAATGTGATAAATTTTGAAAAATTAGGGAAAACACTTCCACTTTTTTAGCCAAAAAGTTGACTCAACTTCTTGCACACACCCAAAACTCAACAAGAGATTTGGTGAATTTATGCATATTGGTTTCTTCCTTGGATATACTCAAAATATAGTGGAAGAAACACTATTTTTTTCTTTAAAAAAATGGTGTTTACAATTCATTAGGGAAAAAATGAATTTAACTATTATAGACTAGAATGCAAACACTAAAGTCAATGACTATTGTGTGTCTCATCAATATAACTTGTACATGCAATTTTGTATAAATTTTCCATTTGATGATTCCAAAAAAATATTGGTAATTAAAGTTATAAACTTAATTAAAATTTAGACTTCTATTAATATGAAGGGCTTATTAATATTATATATTCATAAGTTTTTAATTTTAAAAATATTAAATGTGATTACTTGTCGAGGAGAATTTGGAAAATTTGATGTAGGGCATTCGGAGTGAAGAGGATATAAAGTGGGTAGAAGAAGGTAGAAGAGAAAGAAGTAAACATTTAGCCTTCAAGAAAATAAAATCACATGGAGTACGACAAAGCCAAACATATCATGGCCAACCATATTTTCCTCTTCTTAGCACAATGTCCTAATTTAACATTGTTGGGGCACTGTTTTTCACATTGTCATGCTTGTTTTACTCTATCTTACAATATTCTTCTTCGAAACAGACAAGGACTTGGGACACTGATAACCCATTTTTTCTAAAGTTTTCTTTATACTGTCGGAAGGACACAGCGCACTCATGAGAAAGAAAGAAGATGTAGAAATCAAAATAATTACAAGTTTTAAAGCTTCACACCACCAATCAAACAGGTAATAGAAATCATAATATTATTGAAGATGGCTATACCAATCAATGCTCAAATGTCAGGGATATTTTATGATAGTATAGATATTCCTGTTTTGCATATCTTTCTTCTTTTTCATTTGATGTTGTGGTTTTTGTCTGCATTCTATCATAAAGTGTCCTTGGGAATCTTACTTTTGAAAAGGGCTTAGTGGGCACAGGAAATCGACTGTAAAAAGACTTACAGGCAAGGAAAAATATAATTGAGTGAAGTTATATAACGGCAAGAGCAGCAAGAAGCAGAAATGACAAATACTAGTGATAGTTCCTCGAAATGAGCATCTTCTGGAATATGTGGATTCACGGGTTCCTTAACACTAGTCCAGCTAGTGGTTGGAGAAACTCAAACCATTATTCATAACAGATATGGAATTGCATTTTCAAAGAGAGAGAATTATAACTTTACTCAGAGATAGAGATCAAGGAAAATTTGAAATTGGGTAATTTTTCATCGTATCAATACAATATATTTTTGTAGTAGGCATTTGTTTTTCATATTCTATGAATATCTTTTTATTTTTATTTTAAAAAATTAGTTCTTTTGGTATTAATTAGTTATTAATAAATTGCTTTTGAATCAATTAAAAATTTAAATTTTCATCTTCTTCAAATAAAATTTATTTCTTCTAAATTGAACATATAAAATATTTAACATTACAAATTTTCAAAATTATTTCTCTTCAATGTGATTGGCTAAAAATTTTGAGGTGTTATGGACAAGAAAAAATAATGATGAATAAAATAAATAAATATTAGTTTTATTATTTTTTACTTTTTTGGCAAAAGACATGAAGCCTATATATATATTGATATAAAATAATGTAAAAACATTTACAAAATATGAACAATAGCTCAATAGATATGACTTGGAAGGTTGTCTACAAACGCTAGCAGAGCATAGAGCCAGTCACAAAAACTTGTAAAATAAACCCATCTGGCACCCAAGAGGCTGAAATTACAAAATCCAACATCGACTAAAACCCAATACAACAGGGAATAACAAATTATTCCTCCGTAGGTGAAATGTTCATGTGAGTTGCCAAGCTGTGAATATTTATTCATGCACCATTCATTTCCTTTGCAGCCTTTCTTCCTTTCACAGCTTCGTCTTTTGTTTTTCTACCGCTCACAACTTTTTAGACACCGCCATGTGGTGTCCTATTAGAGCCTCCCTTTGAAATGCTTATCTTTCCTTTTCCCGAGCTCCAGTTGCTTGACATGTCACCTCGACCTACTTCTATTCGGATGGGGCCCACACTGTAGTTACCTTTGTTGGGAGCTTTCCGCGTGGTGATTGAATGCACCGTAATTTTGATGTCTAGAACTTGGCGATTTTGTCTGATTTCCCTTTGACCTGGAGGTACAAAGCTCACTTCAAGGCCTTGAGGACATTCGTGTGTCTTCATGAATGAGATGGAATGATAATTCTTTTTAAATATTTATAATTGATCCCTGCCAAACTCAATGTGATTCCTATTGAGTGCAATGTTCAAGTAGCTAGAAGAATCTTTGAGGAGTGACAACTTCATACCCTCATATGCATTAATATATCTTTTCTTATGCAGATGATAATGTCTTGGAAACAACCCACCAACAAATCCCTCTCCCTAAGTAAAATCATATTCTTGAATGCTCTTCAAAAGAGCAATATTCTCAAGATAAATTCCATTCATAACCTTGTTTGCAATTACTCGGGCTTGAATGTCTGCTGCAAATGTTCCTTCTCAATACAACCAAAAAAGGGTACCTCCCATTCTCGAACTAAAATTGGAGCTTTGTTGTTTTTGGGATAATATCCCATTCTGCAACTAGAATCGGGTAATGAACACAACCAATCTGCACTTTCATTTGAACCTTGAAGAAAACCCTGAACTTATCTCCCCTTTGAATTCTCACGCGTCGACACTGAATAGAACGTTGGAGCCAAAGCAGATTTGAGACCCATTAGAAACTAAGTAGCTGTAAATTACATTTCACCAAACCCTTGCTAGCATGTAATGATGATTAATTATGCTTGGTACATATGCCACTTTTTTCCTTCATGGTCTTTCTTTCTTTCGTAGTTTCACAAATTTCTCAGTCATCGCCACATGGTGTCCAAACAGAGTTTCCCTTCGAGACACTTCTCTTTCCTTTTTCCAAGCTCCAGTTGCTTAATATGTCACCTCGGCCTACCTTCTGTTCGAATGGGGCCCACACTAGAGTTACTTTTGGCAAAGGTATGTTTGAGGTTGGTTTCGCTATGATAGTTTTGGCATGGCTAAAGTTAGTTAGTAGTATGGCAATACGAGATGCTTGTATAAAGGGAAATGCACAAATATCAAAGCAGGCCTCGGAAAGAGGAGTGAATGCATCATAAATAAAGTGCCTTGCAAATTTTCTGGCCGCTACCATGTAGAATCCAATCGGAGCTTCCCTTTGAGATGCTTCTCTTTCTTTTTGTTGGGCTCCGGTTGCTTGACACGTCGCCTCGGCCTACTTTTTGCATTGATCTTCCTCTTTGTCTAAATTTAAAACATCTTGCCTGATAATTTCCTCTAATCAAGGACAGTTCTTAATACTACTACAACCTTGTGTTAGTAATATTTCTTGCTTGTCGCATCCCATGTTAGCTAGACAATCTGCCAACTTATTGCCTTCTCTATAAGTATGAGTGATCTGATAAGATTGAAACCTCTGAAGCAACTCCCAAACTCTAGCAAGAACATATTTCAAACACCAATTATGAATACTCTTTACCTTACAAGCATTTACTATTACCAACGAGTCCCCTTCAATATGTAAATGTGTTATTCCAATCCCCAACGTAATTTCCAACCCTATTAAAATAGCCTTTGCGTCTGCCATGTTACTCAATCCTATAGGTAAATGAATTGATTTTACCACTACAACCTTGCCCTTGATATTTCTCAAGATAATACCCGCACCTGATATCCCAGGATTACCTTTTGCATTATGATATTATGAATAGTTTTAACATAGGATTGCATAGAGGGAGTTAATAGTAATACTGCTTAGCCAGTCCCATTACATTATAGTCCATAATTTTCATGAAACCATCACATAGTTAGACTAGTATTAAGATGTCATTGAACAGTGAAATACACTAGGAAAACCAAAAAGGATCTTACATCCTCTTGTAGAAAAATTTGAAACTATATCTTTCAAACTAGTAACACCTTTAGCCACTGTCAAAAAGATTCATGTTATTGTACCCTCCCAACTAGTATCATATCCAAAATATATTGTTGAAGCCCGACTCAGCAAAAAGGATCCCCCTTTCATTGTTAAAAAACCTATTGTACCTATTTGTCCATAAGGTGATCATATACCCTACCAAAAGAGCGCCAAGTCCACAAAAATTAACACCTTCATCACCTTAGGTAGTGAATTCCTCACTTCTTGTTGGGTTCTTCATTCCCAAAAGGACCTCTGATACTTCTATTTCTCTCTTTGTGAAGTGCTCAGGCCTTAATATGGGTGGGGGTTTTCCATCTGAGCCTCTCTAGCTACCTTATCATTGAAATATTTTTGAAAGATCTCCAGAGCTTGAAGAAATATATCAGTACTGGATTGCCCTAATTGCCATGTATGTCCAACTGTAACCTCCCTCATGGTGATTTGTATGATGCTATCTTCCAACAATTTGAGGAATTTGAGCTTTGATACTTTCACTGTCAAAGTGACCTGCATCGCAATTTTATGAATTATGAGTTTTCATGAGGACTCAGTAAGTACCCTCATGTCCCCTTTACACCTTTCATTATTTCTTGAATTCTAAATGTGCCAAATAATTTTTGTAGAGACACAAGACAAAAATAAAGCTTTATCTTTGCCAAATTTATTATTCCTAAATAGAATAGTTATATCCATTCTAAGAGTGCCACTGTTGTTCCAAACATCTAGTTTATTACAAAGAAAATTCCATACTTATTTTCCATATATACATTTAAAGAAAATATGAGGAATTGATTCTAGAACCTTTCACATTCTACAAATTTCAATTTCATTAGCATTTCTTTTGTATGGTAACCTATGGAAAATCAAAAGCCACCTAAAACAAGCCTTTTTCAGCTCAATTGTTTTAACCAATTATTGGACAAAATTTTGGACCATTCAGTGTTATCTAGGCTCATATTCCATTTTTTGTTTAAGTAATCATAGATTTCCTATTGTTTGCAAGGGTAATATAGATAGTCTTTGCATTGAGGTTCCCAATAAAGGAGCCATTAGTCTATTGGAACTCTTTATACTATACAGTATTGTCTTTAGTGGTAACTTGCCATTCCAAACCATTACACATTTCTCTTATAATTGTATATGTCCTCCACTGCGTGGCAAGTATGTGAAAATCATAGCTCAGCTGGTCCCAACCTATTAGCTAACCATTGTTCAAGATTTTAGTGAAGTATTGTATACCTTTGCAGTTCCAAGCCTTCATTGAGCACCCCTATAGGAGGGCCATAGGTTTGTCATTATGTTTGAGATTCCACCAAATAGACCTTTGAGAATATACTAGTTTTCCCTCTATGACCTGAGCATTGTATATGGACCCTTTGACCACTTCCCATGCTTTCCAAATGCTTCTAAACATAATTGAACCTTTTGGGATTATAGGGTGGGGACAACTAAGGAGGTCACTGAGTGAGAGGTTCTTCCAACTTTCCCCATCCTTTAGGGCTTCCCTTTGAACATTATTCCTGACTAAGAATTTCCAAGTCTCATTACCATCTAGAGCCTTAAAGATCCATTTAGTAACTAATGCAATGCCCTGGATCTTCAAGTCCTTAATTCCAAGCCCACCTTCCAATTTTATTACATAGCACCAACTCCACTTGACAACATGCATCTTCTTGCATCCTTTTCCATCTGACGAAAGGAACCCCCAAATTCATTTTTGGATCTCATCTACCTGGTAGCTGCAAAAAATCCACATTGAGGTGAAATACAAGCTATAAGAGGAGAGGATATTTTTGTAGACTTGTACTCTTCTTTCCAAGGTGAGATAGTTCTTGTTCCATTTCTTCAACTTCCTCTCTATTTTTCTTTTAATCCATTCCCACATATCTTTTAGGTTTGGGATCACTGCAAAAGGGATTCCCAAATATCTTACCTGTTTGTAGGCCCCCCACATTGAATACCAAATTTTCCAATCCGATCTAGGGGCCTATCATGTCATCCTAGAAATATTTATTTTATGAAAGAAATATTTGCACCTGAAGCATTATAGAAGATATTTAGTTTGTTCATCAAATTAGAGATATTATCTTCTTCCAGCAAGGGGAAAAGGGCCATGTCATCTACAAATTGGACATTCAACAATTCATCATTGTTGGGCAATACTATGCCTCTAAATTTTGGAGAGAGCATGTTTGTCTTGATAACATAATATAGTGCATCTGATGCAATCACAAATAGTGTTGGGCCAAGTGGACAACCCTTCCTAATTGATCTTTCAAGAGTGAATTACTCACTAAGGGACCCATTTACATCTATTTGATCTACTGCATCTTTGAACAAGGTGACTACCATGCTTGAAAAGTATTTTGGGAACCCAAAGGCTTCAAGAGTGAGTCTGATGAGTGACCATTTGATCCTCTCATATGCTTTCTCAAAGTCCAATTAAAGGATAGCAACTTCCTGCTTGGTTTTTTTGGCCCACTCTAGAGCTTCCCAACTAGTAAGGATATTTTCCAAAATATATCTTCCCTTGATGAAGCATGTTTGGGTTGTAGTGATGAGTTTAGGCAGTACAATAGTCATTCTTCTTGCCAAATTTTTGGCCAGTATCTTGTATGAGATGTTGTAGATGGTGAAAATTTGCAAATTGTTAGAAAACCTTCAACACACACACACCCGTCTTAGTATGGTTAGCATTCTAAACAAAAAAAATAATCAACATCTTCATAGAATAATCCAACATGCATGATAAATGACATAGTAAACTAATTTAGTTGAAAACAAGAAAACATATTAGATACCTATTCTATGATGGATTGGTGCTCCTTGAATGTGTGAAAGATCCCTTTCCCAATCCTTGCTAAAACAAATAAAATGATACACAATGAGATGCTCTTGAACTCAAGTTTCCTATAATAATGATGCTCTAAAATGTAGATTGTAGATAATCAAATGAGATAAAATGCATTGCATTTATAGGAGAAGTTGAGAGAGGAGAAGCTAAGATTGAGAGATGTGAGACTAAATCCCATCCAATAGGAGAGAGCCACTTGTCACAATGGGATTGGCCCATGATTGTGAAAGTTTTGGCTAATGTGCCCATTTCAAATTTGAAAATGGCAATAAATGAATATGGTTGAGGGTTTTTTGGGGGAATAGTGTTTGGCTAAAAAAGTCAAACATGAGAGTTAATGAGGGCATATTCTTTGGGAATATGCCCTTGTGAGGGAAAATATGTGTTTTAATAAATCAATTAAAATGATTTATTGTGCAAGTGGATGAATCTAGAGGATTTAGGTGATTAGGATTAAACTAACCAGGATTTGATTAATCTAATAGGAGTTTAGGTGATATGACATTTGATTTCAATTTTTGTATTTATTTTAAATCAAATGAGAGGAAAATGCATATGAGTGATTTAATTAGATATCTGTGATTTAATTAAATCAGGAGCTATATGAGATAATTAAATAATTGGATTTATTTAATTTTGAGAGAAGTGAATTAATTAAATTGGTTTATTAAATTAATAGATGAAATAATGTTGAATGGAGCATCATTAGATGCATGCGTATATTTTGCATGTCTAAATTTTGCCCCTCTTTGAAGCAATGTACTTGTTGCATTGATTTAAAGAATGATGCTGCTGACATCAAAATTTTTAAAAATTATAATTTTTTTAGATGCCCCAGTGAAAAAAAGTACGTTAGTACATTGCCCCCTCGAGAGATCGAGCGAAAAGATTGAGGTTGATCTCGTGACAAAGATGTTCAAAATGAATGTATGGATGGTTAGACTATATGATCTATATGATAATGATGACGTAAATGAGATGTTTGGAAGATGCTTAGAATAACAAATTTATATTATCCTAAACAACTTAAATGATTATGAAAATGAGATGTTTGGAAGATGCTTAGAATAACAAATCTATATTATCTTAAGCAACTTAGATGGTTATGAAATGTATATGAGATGGATGTGATGGATGATGTTGTGCTATGATGACATGAAATGATTATGAAAGATGCAAGATGGATGCATTGTTAGCACAAAAGAGGATAGAAGAATGAGAGGGATCAACCCTTAAATCCAAGAAGATGTAGAAGTCCAACAAGTCTACTAGTTGTCGAGACTTTATTGGATATGATGATGAATGTTGATGATGTATTGCTTATCCAAGGATGGGAGAGATAAAGAGCATACCTTTCTATATGTTTGATAACACATATAGGTGTGAGGCATCAAGGTATTAAGAACCAGGATGGCGTGATGCCTAGTGTGATGGACTTCGTCTCGTCAAACAGATAGGAGTACTCTTGTTCACACTTGAAAAACATAACCTTATTTAGAATGCAGTTCACATATTCCAGACATCTCGGGCCAAAACATAAAAAGGCAAGCCTTCTTATGTGGTAAACAAGATACCTAAAACATCCTTCCTATAAACAAAACAAAGTATGCATGGTTATTTTACAAGAATATCCAACAAGCACAACAAATAAAAAGATAGTGATCATTGCCCCATTCCTTTCTCTCTAAACCTATTTTGTTTAGGCATCATCGAGAGGTCCTTGGAATGAGTGCAAAATAATATAAGTCTAAACAAGACCAAGATAAAGCAAACAAACAAGCTAATGTTTTTCATACTGCTAGCCAAGACTAAACTATTGTGGGGTACTTGATGCTTATGTCCATCGCAGGAAAGCTTCATCCTAGGACATGTTGTGATTAGGGTTTTGATGAGACTGATTTGGGTGATAAGCTATTGATATTCTGAGTTGATCAACTTGTTGATGCACTGATCTAGACTTTCAAGACTCTGATGATTAGAGTGTTCACTTTTGAACCTGCTAGACTTGCTTCTAATTGACTTACCAAAGGGTGAAGGCGATGACTAATTTTATTATGAGTGATGACAATCACAAGTGAAAGCAAGTTGAAATAGACGCACCATTTTGGGTTTTTCAAATGTTTTGAGGCTTTTTTTGGTATTTTGAGATGTTTTACAAATGTTTTTGGTATTTTCACATTTTTCAATGCTTTTGGTATTTTCAAGATTTATGACGAAGAGACTAACTTAAAGACCTATCCTAGGGGTCTCGGGAGTCGATCCATAGATTAGCTTTGGCTACATTATACATGTAGAGACCACGTAGTTCAACTGATGGCGTACTTGACACAATGATGAGATAGATGGGCAAATGGATTGCCAATGCAACAAATGCCTAAAGGACTGACCTAACTATCTCGGGGGATGATCAAAGATCAACCTTGCCTACGTTCAAGCTCAGAAATGACGTAGTTCGGACAAGGTGAAAGACTGACAAGATTCAATGATGAAATTTTGAAGATTTTTTGATATTTTGACATGTTTTTGGATTTCTGATGATTTGGATGTTTTTGTATTTTTGATGAATTTTTGAATGTTTTTGGTTTTTTGATGAATTTTTCTGATGTTTTTGAGTTTTTTGATGAATTTTTTGAATTTTTTTGAATTTTTTACGTTTCGAGAAGATTTCAAGAATATACACAAATTTGATCTGATGTCGATACAACAACATGCCCCCAGCGTGGTGCGATAGACTACTTCGATAAAGGTAGGACAAACTGACTTTAGGAATATGCCAAGTAGTACTATGGTGGAATATGATATGGACACCAACTCAGGCTATGGTATGGATGCGAGCGGATGGGTGTATGGATGATTAATGAAATATGATGGAATGGATGAGTGATTTTCGCAGATCCTGGTGGATAGAGAGTGATTTATTTACGCTTGGCACCTGTTTGCCAGGTTTTCATCAAGGTACTTGTCCAAAGTGCCACCGAAGTGGTTTTCACTAGAGGATGATTTTTTCTTTGCTTTTTCAATCCTTTTTCTGATTCTTTTGGATTTTTTGCATTTTTTGAAATTTTTTTATGTCGCCAAGATGCCTGGTTGCCAAGTTTTCATCAAGGTAACCATTTTTTTCAAGACTTTTTTTGATTGTTTTTTAATTTTCTATTTCTATACCTTGCAAGTTCTTAGGCATAAATTTTTTTGAGATGACAATTGTTCATGGGTTCCTGTAGAGGCTCAGCCTTTGGTGTCAACAACTGATATGCCCCTGATTTATAACTTGCAGTGATGATGAAAGGTCCCAGCTAGTTGGGTTCAAATTTTCCTTTGTTGTCCGGGTTTGGTACATTCTTTTGGTTCTCTTTTAGCACAAGGTCACCGACTTGGAAGGTGTGTTGCCTAATCTTCTTGTTGTAGCTCTGTTTCAGGTGATTATGATAGACCTGTAGATGATTTAGGGCATCCATATGTCGTTCATCTAGTAACTCCAGCTCATTTAGTCTTGTGACCCTGTATTCCTCATCTGTGATGAGGTTTTGTAAAGATATTCTCAGGGACAGGAGATCGATCTCAATTGGGAGTATAGTTTCTGATCCGTAGACCAGGGAAAATGGGGTGGTGCCTATTGGTGTGCAGATGCTGGTGCGGTAGGCCCATAAGGCAGGATTTAATTGCAGATGCCAGTCATGATCAGATTCATTGACTATTTTCTTAAGGATCTTCAGGATAGTTTTGTTGGTAGCTTCTACTTGGCCATTGCCTTGTGGGTAATATGGGGTGGAAAAGCAGTGTTGGATTTTGAATTTTTCACACAAGTCATGGACATCTTGGTTCTTGAAGGGTGTCCCATTATCAGAGATAATGGATTGGGGAACACCATATCGGCAAATGAGGTAGTTCAGGATGAACTTCGATATCTGTTTTCCAGTGATGTAGGTCATGGGGATTGCCTCGACCCACTTTGTGAAATATTCGGTGGCGGTGATAATGAACTTATGGCCATTGGATGAGGTGGGTGAGATTTTTACTTATGAGATCGAGCCTCCATTGGGAAAAGGGCCAAGGTGTAACAATAGGATGTAATTCTTGAGCTGGTGCATGAATGAGGACTCCATGCTATTGGCACTGTAGACACCTTCTGACAAAGTCATGTGCCTCTCTTTCCATTGTCGGCCAGTAGTACTTGGTTCTTAGTAACTTCTTGGCCAAGGTCATACCACTCGAGTGTAAACCGCAAGCTCCATTGTGTACCTCAGTCAAATCAATCAGGGCTTCCTTAGGTTTTAAGCAACGTAACAGGGTTACATCGATGCTTCTACGGAAGAGGGTTTCTCCTAGGATGACAAATCGTAAGGACCTTTTGAAAAAGGTTTTCTTGAGGTTCGGGGTAATGTCGACTGGGAGGACTCCTAATCTCAGATAGGTGTAGATGTCATAATACCAAAGATCACCAAAACCAACGAGTTCGCATGCATATTCTAACTCTGGTACCTCAAAAGTGGGTACGAGAAGCTGCTCTACCAGGAATTCATATTTCAAGACATTGCGAGGGATATCTAGCAAGGATCCAATCATTGCCATTGCATCAGCTGCTCTATTGTTTGCCTTCGGTATCTACTCAAAGGTGATGTCGATAAATGATTCCTTGAGGCTTTCTACCACCTTTTTATATGGTGTAAGCTTATCATCCTTAGTTTGGTATTCACTGTTGACTTGGTTGATGATAAGTTGTGAGTCTCCGTAAACCTTTAATGTCATGATTCGCCACTGTGTTGCAATTTTGAGACCTATGGTTGAAGCCTCGTACTCTACAATGTTGTTTGTACAGGGGAATGCCAACTTGTAAGATCTTGGTATACAGTCCCCCTGGGGGTGATGAAGAATACATTGGCTCCTAATCCATGTTGTGTGTGGGAATCGTCAAAGTATAGTTTCCAATGATCGGCTGCACCGAGATTGAAAAGGGACTCGTTTGGAAATTTTGATATGAGCGGGTTGTCTTCATATATTGGAGCTTTTGCTAGCTGATCCGAATTAACTTGTCCCTTGATCGCTTTTTTCTCTACATACTCAATATCATGCTTAGATAGTATCATAACCCATTTAGCCATTCTGCCCTTAAGCATTGCTTTTGATAATAGATACTTGAGGGGGTCTATCTTGGCAATCAACTTAATTTGATGAGCTAGGATGCAGTGTCTGAATTTATGGGGTGCAAACACCACTTCCGGGAAAGCTTTCTCTATTGATGTGTAATTGAGCTCATTCCCCACCATTGTTCTACTGATATAGTAAATCACCCGCTCGGTTCCCTTTTCATCATGTTGGGCTAAAAGGGCACCAAGGTCGATCGTTGTTGCTAAGATGTATACAATTAATGGTTTTCCTACGATCGGTGGCATCAGCACAGGTGGTGTAAGTAGATATTCTTTGATTTTGTTAAATTCTTGTTCACACTTGTTATCCCACCTGAATGCTACTCCCTTGTGGAGTAGGTGTGAATAGGCAATCTGCTTGTCTGCCAGTTGTGCTATGAATCTTCAGATGGACTAGAGTCTACCTTGTAATCCTTTGAGTTGCTTTAGTGTTCTTGGTGCTCCCATATCAAGGATTAATTTTACCTTTGCGGGATCCACTTCTATCCCTCTCATTGAAACAATGTACCCCAGCAACTTTCCTGATTGTACCCCAAAGACATATTTCTTTGGGTTGAGTCTAACCTTGTATTTTTCCAGCCTATCAAAAATTGCACTTAAGGTCGCTATGTGATCCTGCCTTTTCTTTGATTTAGCCAATATGTCATCCACATAATTTTCGACAGTTTTGTGAATCATGTCATGGAAGACCAGTGTCATGGCTCTTTGGTATGTAGCTCTTGCATTCTGTAGCCCAAATGGCATCACATTCTAGCAGTAGGTGCCCCAAGGACATGTAAAGACTATCTTATGCTAGTCTTCTTTTGCAATCGTTATTTTGTTATATCCTAAGAAGCCATCCATCAGTGATAGCATCTCATGTCCGACCATCATATCCACTATCATATCAATGTTGGGTAGTGGAAAATCATCCTTAGGACATGCTTTGTTTAGGTCTCTAAAGTCTGTGCGGATGCGGATGCCCCCATTTGGTTTGGAAACCGGTACAAGGTTGGATACCCATTTTGGATAGTCAATTGGGTGTATGAAGCCAACGTGTAAGAGTTTTTGTAATTCTATCTTTACGAGCAAAGCTATCTGTGGGTGCATCTTTCTTAACTTTTGTCTAACTGGCTTTGCTTCGAGGTGAACAGCCAAATGATGAACTACTACTTCAGGATCTAGACCAGGCATGTCAATGTAGGTCTATGCAAATTTTTCCTTTATTTCTCTTAAGAATGCAGCCAACAATTATTGTTCTTCTGTCTGAAGTGTTTTAGCATAGAATGTGATTTGTGGTTCTATCTCTATTCCCAAGTTGACAGGACTACACTACTCTATTAGGACCGCTGATTTCTCCTGATGTAGGGCAATAGGGGGAGATTGAATCCTTCATCCTCCAATGTATTAGAGAGGTTTTCACCATTGGATGTGTCCTTTATTTTTACTTTTTTGTGGTTAGAGAGTGCCACACTATGGTTTTCACTCAATAACTCTGAGCTTCTTCTCGATATTTTTCTTTTGCGACTGAAGGACTCAATCGTCTCCCCATAATATGCTTGGGTGTCCAATGTGATGTCAAAACCCGCCTTGTGATCCCCACATGAAACTGTGTCCCTCAGTACCATGAATTCTGAGAGAGGCTCATCGTTTTTGAATGACTCTAGAATTGGTGGTCCACATTGGTCGTGATCAATGAGTTGAGCGTGTACTAAGGTGATTTGGTGGGTTTGTTGGCTTGAATCAGCTGATGAGGCACTAATCATTAGTAGGGTGGAATTCTCAAAGAGCATGGGTAGGCCTGTTATGGTATCATAATCATCACTACTAGCACAGACATCAGTGACGTCAAAGGTGAAATAGTCCAACGGGATGCCTGTGCATATGGGTGGTCTAAGGGTAGATGCCAACACTTGAGGGGAGGACCCGCCTACCCTACTGGGAGTACCTCTGCCACGTACGGTTATACTCAAAGGAGTACATCCAAGGCCAAGGTTCTGCATTCTTCTTTCTACAATGATGGGCTCCAGTCATCCATCACTGTTCCTTCAAAGGATTTTCTTCCTGTTATAGCCCATACCAAACATCATTTCCAACCCTCTATTAGTTTCATCCAAGGGTAGGGTGGGGGTGGGCCTTTCATCTTGGTATAATGTGTTTGAGATGTCTCCGTCATCCACATTTTCTGAACTAAGATCCCCCTAACGACGAAATCCAGAAGGGTTTGCCCTAACAGTGTGGATAGGTGTTTCAATTGGTCGAGGTTTCCCATGCGACCTAGGAGATTGTGGTAATTCTCCTATAACAAATGCAGTCCTTTTCATTCTGTAGTCACCGCATCCATTGTCCTGGATCATGTTTTTGATTTTGGGTATATCAGGAATGGTGGGTGTCTCTGTCGCAGAAGTGGAGGCGAGGTTAGTTGGGTCGATGTATGAAGTGGATGGCCTTTCATCATTTTTTGGGACTTGGGGTATTTTATAAAAATTGGCTTCCAATTTTTTGCAGTAAGCGAATGGTTCGAGATCCCCATCTATAGTGAACTCCTAGTTCTAGTACAGGAATTTTATGCATTGATGATATGTTGAGGCCACTGCTTTCATTCCATGGATCCATGGATGACCAAGGAGGATGTTATATGGTAAGTCGAGGTTGAGGACCTGACAAGTAGTCTCCATGGTTACTGGTCCCACTTGGATTGGGATTTTAATAGTGCCTTGAGACACTCTTTCTTGATCATCATACACCCTTATTGTGATGCTCTTGTTCTTGTTAATGGAATCCTCAGCAAATCCCAAGTTCCTTATAAGCTCGATAGAGCAAATATTTAGGCCTTCACCTCCATCCACGAGGACTCTTTTAACTTTCTTTTTATGGACCAACACTTGAAGGTGGAGTGTGCGGTTATGAGATGGCTGCGGGGGGAAGTCTTGATCAGATAATGTTAGGAGATTTTGGGTGACAATATTTCCAACCATAGCCTGAAACTGATCTATGTCAAGGGTGGCGGAGATGGTGGAGGCTGCTAACGCTTCATCAAGAATTTGCCTATGGGCAGCAAAAATTTTTAACAGCTCCATGATGGAGATCTATGTGGGAGTTCTCTTCAGTTGGTCAATAACATTGTAATCATAGGGAATGGCTCTTGTATTTGAAATGGGGGTCTTAGATGGCTATGATTCCCATGCAATAGTAAGCTTTTTGCTGTGTGTGGTGACTCCACAATTAGCGTCGGCTCCTCTGACATTAATGATAGTGACCATTTCATCTACACATGCGACAATGTCTTCATAAACAAGGTTTGCGCTAGTGTACTTTTGCTTCCCTTTGTTATTTCCTTGATCATGATTTGGCATCAGATTGGTGTATATCTTGAGGTCTTGATTACTGGCTGATTGTTCGACATTGATGATCTTGTCCTCAATGAGATCCTAGATGATGTTTTTCAACTTCATACAGTTGGCAGTTGTGTGTCCCTTTACTTTGTGAAAGTCATGAAGGAGGTTTTCATTATACCATGGCGGTTTGACCTAGGGTACGCAATAATTATCATGGGTGGGGACCTTGATGATGTTCTCATTAACCAACATTTTCATGATGGACTCAATTGACTCCCCAAGGGCTGTGAATTTTTGTTTGGGGGGGAACTTGTTTCGCGAAGGTGATCCTCCTTGATTATTGAGATTATTGATTTGGTTTTGGGGTGGTTGTTGGTTTACTACATTTGTTTGCACGTTATTTCAGTTTTTGTTCCATGGTTGGCGATGTTGAGTTTGATTGTTTTGCTTGGGGGCACTAATGACAACTTTGACATCCACTATGCCATCGTTGGTGACATTTCGATTCTTCACCCATGTGCAAGGTTTGTCATTGAAACTAGTGGATGGGCGACTGTCCTAATGTTCATGATAAGTGGGTGTGCCCCCTTATGTAATGAGAGCTCGTTCAATAGTGAGTGCCTTGGGGATCAGTTGATCATACGTAGTGATGCATTGCATCTTCAAATAGAAGGCCAAGGTTTTGTCTATATTGGCGATGATGGTACAGATTGTTTCTCTTCTGGCATGGCCCACTTACTTCGATTAGCTTTCACTTGCCATCATTGGAGGAAGGTGGTGAATGATTCTCCCTTACTCTGTTTGAGCACCGAAAGGTCTTCCAAACTAACATCGACAAAAATGTTGAATGCGTAATTTTGGAGGAAAGCATCTTTGATTTCTTGAAAGGTTTTGATTCTTGTAGGTAGGTGAGAAAACCATTCCATAGCATCATCAGCCAAGCTTTGAGGGAATAGCCACATTAGATATGTTTCATTATAGGTGACTTCCATGCAATGTACTTGGAATTCCCATATGTGATCTTCAGGGTTTCCTATCCCACGATATTTATCAAATTTGCGGATTTCGAATCCCTTGGGGAATGGTACCATTGCCAAGCTTCTATCAAATGGATAAGGGCACAAGTTGCTCGGTGTCCTGACTGTCTTCCTGGACTGAAGATCTAGCACTTGCTGTGAAAGCAGTTTGATTTGTTTTCTCACGTCACCTTGCGGAATTGGGAGGTGGAGTGAATACGTTCTGAGGTGTGGGAATTGATAGATGGGGTGTTGATTTGGTTTTGTTGCAAGCTTTGCTAAGCAAGTGATACCTGTGCTTGTTGTTGAGCCAACAATGCTTGTTGTTGGTCCTGCTACTATAGCTGATGTGCCAACAATGCTTGTTGTTGGTCATGTTGTTGTTGTGCCAACAATGCTTATTATTGGTCGTACTGTTGTTGTAATTGGTAGTCTTGCAAGGCTTGCTTATACACTTGTTGTTGTGCTTGCAATTGAGCTTGGTACTATGCTTGCGCTTGTGCTTACTGAGCTTGGAATTACACTCGTTCTTGAGCATGTTCTTGTTGGATTGCTTGTGCCATCTGAGCGGCATGTGTGGCTTGCACAACTTGTGTGGATTGAGCAGCTTGAGTTGCTTGTGCAACTTGTTGTTGTCGTAACAAGGCTTGGGCTTGTGCAGCTTGCTGATTTTGAAGTGATTTTTGTTGGGCAGCTTGTCGAGTAGCTTGTAACATCATGGTGAATGAATTGGTTGTGTTGTGCCTGAGTGGTAATGGTGGCGGATTTGGAAGAACTCCAACAGTTATGATGAGCGGAACAATCATGTTAATGATCAAAGTTTGATCTATGGATGGTGTGATTGAGTTGCTTGGTCCTTGTGAGACCATGCCTTGAGGAATGGAAGACGTGTTGATCAATGCGGTTACTTGGATGGTTTCCATCTGCTGTTGTGATATAGATGAAATAGCTGGTCGATTTGATGAGGTGCTCTGATTTGAATAGTTGATGGCAAGAAGAGGAGGAAGACCCAACCCGAGTGATGATGTGGATGTGAGCGGTAAGGGTGGAAATGGTGGGAAGATGGGTGGTGCAATCCTTGAAAGTGATGATGATGGATCCAAGATTCTCCCTACTCCAAAAAAGTCACCTTCTCCTTGTGAGATAGGGAGAGAAGTTTGTATGTCGGGAGTATAATCCAATGTTGCGTGAAATGAGGATGAATTGGTATGATCATGGAATGTGAGAGGGACGTATGGGTGTAGTGGATTCACTAGGATGGATTGTTCCGATGTGGTGCTTGTGTTCAACCCTTGATTGTTCACAAGATGATGTTTTTGAAGTTTGTGAAACATGGAACTTCCTTTGTTAACAACTGGCAGGGTTGAAGCGATAGATGATATGATTTGGGGGATGTCTTGAGTGACATTTTGGAGTGGGAGTGAAGATGTGGGTGAAGGTATAATATCGAGATATCTCTCCATGATAGTGCTGACATCAAAGTCAAAAGGGATTTTAGCCCCTTCTTTTGCTAACTCAAGCATGTATTGCAATGGGTACAACTTCAACATGGTACTGACAATTGGGTGACTCTTGGGATTTTGCACTATTTCTAGAATTTTTGCTTGTGTCATTGCATTATCAGTGATGTCCTCAATATGACCCTCCTCTTGAGAAATTTGAGGTATTTGAGGGGGATTTATTGGGAGTTCAATTGTTATCATCAAATCGAACATTGTTTTGGTTTGGCTTAAATCACTTGAAATGGATTTTTCTTTGTTTTGCTCCATGTTCTTCTTGTGTCGAGATAGAGTCTAAAACATAAAATGAAGATCAATTTTCAAGAATGTAAGAGATGAACCACTAATTCTTTAGATCGGTCTAAACCTTAGGTTCAAAGAAGGGAAGAACTAGGATAATTGAAGGATCAAAGCAATGACGAGGATGAGATAAATGAAAGATGAGTGATACGGATGAATGGAACCCTTAAAGAAACTTTGAAGGAAATGCTAAACTTTTTAGGACTTTGATTGATTGTGATTGGATTGATAGTTTGACTAAATGTGTTAAGTCAAACAAAATGTGATAAATGCACTTGTAAATGCTAGGAAGTTGTGTTATCCTAGAGTTGACTTGTATATAAGAGGACGGTTTGACTAAGTGTGTTAAGTCAAACGAGGTGATGATTTGATAATTTGGTTAAGTGTGTTAAGCCAAACAAGATGAAATCGTAAACCCTTGGAAGTTGTGTTATCTTAGAGAAAACTCATGTATAAGATCATGGTTTGACTAGGTGTGCTAACTCAAACAAAGTGGTTTTGATTTTGCCTAAAATTTTAGCATAAAAGATGTTTACAAAGTTTCCAAGAGTTGTTGGTGAGGTGATTTTTGACTGATTTTGATGGTTGAGAGATGGATGAAAGTGATTGAATTTGATCCTGGACTTGACCTAGATAACACTTCTTCCTACAAGACCTCGTTGTTGAAGAACACGCTATTCTTCCTATGGGAGGAAAGAAAACCTTTCAAAAAGTTTGGGATTCTGTTGATAATAGAATGCATACAACTCAGGATTATTTCTTGAAGCTTTCTTGTAAAATTTGTAAGCCAATCTTTCCCTAAATTCAAAAATTCTCTCAAGACGCTCCTCATGAGCTTTCAAACTAAGCTTCTTGAACTTTGGTTTTGGGATTTTGATCTTGCGGGAAATCATTTTAGAAAACATGTGTAATCCAATTTGTCTTTTATCTTTCTTTAGTGTATTCTTTTTACCAAAAGCACTTGCTTTATTATCTTTCCAACTGTATGTCTAATGTCCCGCTTTTGTTTTCATCTCAGAAAGTCCATTATGTGGAAATCAAGGAAAATAGGGCAAAAGTATTCTCTGTTTAACCTTATTGAGAAAAAATGATGATAGAATCCAAGCACTTAGAAACCTCTAAGGATATGATCCCTAGGGAAAGAAAGAGAGCTTAAATTCATCAAAGGTATTTGTTTCCTAAAAGGGGTTTGAAATTTGAAGGTCCTGTGAATGTTTTTTTTTCAATGTTGTGAATCCAAGCAAAGTGTTTTTGATTCCAAGCACATGTAACAACCTAGGATGATGAGACAATATTTTGTTGGGTTCCCACTTGGACGAATCCAGCTACGCATATTATGTGCGGATGACTAGATGCTTGACCACACTGGCTCCCCTCCACGACACACACTTCTCGGGTCAGCCAAGCATCAGTACCCATGAATCTCCCATGGCATACGTTTCATCTCTACAACAAAACTGCATGTATAATGTGGGGTGGCTTCAAAGGACATGACCTTTTGCACCAACAAAATAGATAAGGATTTGGCCTTCTACAAATTTGGTTCATAATCAGGGTACCCATTCAGGAGGCCACACGAGAGGCAAGATCAACCCATATAAAGAGTATCACCTGCTTGTCCATAGGAGCTCCTATAATGATGAACTTTCCTCACCATTCAAATTTGTATACCGGTTGGGAATAGCTTGGCGTTTAGCTCGTTACCGGTTGAGTCATTCCCTTGGGGTGAGTAATTTTTCTCACCACGGCAGGCTCTCTAAAGGTGTACAATAGCGAGTAAGTGCATTTGTAGTTTGATCATCTTTGTTTGCATGAACAAAGAGAGAACACTCGCAATGCCTTTTTCTCACACTAGACAAGTTTGTTCAATTTTAAGCTCCCAAATCGAAGTGTGAAGGCAATCTTTTTGACAACTTAATAACACCAAAAATTCTTTTGATTCTCAAGATCACTGTGAAGCATGAGAGAAATGCATATGCATTTTAAATGATATTAACTTGTGAAAAGAATTGCAAAACATGAAAAACATTTGTTCATGTTAGACCTCAAAAGCAGTGGTTTTGATTCATTTTAAAGCACCAAAATGAGATGTGAAGTTTGCCTTGTTCAATTTTAGCCCAAATCAAAATTTAGTAAATGTCTAAAGTTATTTTTTACCAACTTTGAAAAGATCAAATCAGTGATTGATTTTAAGCCCAAATTGAAAAGTGAGTTGGTTTAAAATAGAAAATGAGAGTATAAAATGGAAGCTCTAGATTGTTCAAACACGCATTAAAAAATTCTCTTCTCCAAGTCTTAATTACAAAAGGATTTTCAACTTTACTTCATTCTCCTTTGTTTTCGCTTGATCACAATGTCAACACCTCCGATTTCGATCTATGATGTCAACCTATAGAACATTACAAAGTAAAAAAAAATAAGAGATTTGTTTCAAGGAAGCAATGAAGCATTCAATACTTGGACAAAAACAAAATTAATGAACAAATATTACACCCACTCCAAGTTAAGTGATTTTAGTTCTACCCACCCAAATACACACCACCTGAAAAAGATTTGCAGAAATCAATAGGAATGATGCAAATAGATATCCTACATATATGCATTCAATTTTGTATTTAGATTTTTAATACAAGCATTCGGTTATTACGTGTTGTTTGGTGGCACTAATTACTACATTCAACTTGTCTTATATATTCCCTTGATAGATGGATTTTGTAGCCATGAGAAAGAATCTCTAGACTTGATCGACACTTATGCATAACAGTACATTGAAGAAAGATTGTTTGCTTATGATATGACACATAATACGAAGAAAATGCTCTAGGCAGACTAAAATAAATTGATATAAATTTTAATTTTTTTCAGATCACCTGCCAGCAAAGTCAATGCCCCCTCTTCTTTTTCTTTTCTTTTTTCACTACTAACATATGTGTTATCCTTCAATTAGATTTGCACTAAACTAGACAACAATTATATAACAACAGAAAAGAAAAGGCATTGTTTTCTTAATTACGCCAAGCGTTTGCAGCAGAGGGAGTCTGATACGGAAGCATTTATCTATGCAAATGTTAGTCCCTATAGTTTATGAGCAGAGGGGCTGCAATTCCTTTCTTGTCTTGAGGAGCTACGTTAGCTATACCTTTAATATTTCTATAGGAATCCCATCCTTAAACTGTGTATCTTAAGTTATTTTTATCTCTTCATTTTATGTTGATGTTATTTTCTTACTTTATCATTGTAGCAACCTAAGCCAAAACACAAGAGGACGTGACATTTGATGGGACAAATTGCTACTTTCTCATGGACTTAAAGGATTTATGACCCAAGGGTTTATATGTGGATTCCACATAGCTAAGCCTAGAACCCTCCCCTCTATAGCATTACTAGATTTGACCAGTGCCACCAACTATAAATGCGAAAGAACCTTTCTACCAATGTGTCAAGAATGAAATTTGAATAGGGTCAAAAAATATGAGCAACTGATAATGTCTAGTTCGAGAAAGATTGTTGGAGTCTACAAACGCACACCCACAAAATTTGATTTTAACTTGGTCATTTCTGCAGGTTATCCTTGGATCCAGTGCACACTCTAAGCAGCAATTCAAGTATAAGCATTGAACTTCAAACCTCTGTCTGGCAAGGGTGGAGACTATTCCAAATGGTCTTGACCGATAATATGAGCCAAGGAATTACTAACGCAAAGACTAGGAAAGGAGTAGAACACGCATTGTTGTTTCCATCTCCACTGGTGATTAGACCATTGAAAAGCTACGTAAAGTTGAGATGACCATCAAATACGGGAGGAATATGAGTATAACTATGATATTTTGAAAATACATAATTAAATTGTCCATTGTAGGATATTGTCACAGTATTAACTTCTTCAGTTATGCACTTGACGTTTCCAGTTACCCTCGACTCTTATTTTCAGATTGTAATAGATATTAGTATGGTCAATATTCAGCATTACAACATTACTTTTCACTCCCATACTTGACGTGACAGCAATAACAGTGAACCTCGGGACATGGCGATGACTAAAATACTAAAGATCTAGTAGATTAACAAAAAGTTTCAGAATGAAAACAAGATTGAAGGACTTACACAACAGACTCTAATGGTCACAGTAAAATGCTTACTCAATCCCTTAGTAGGTTGCAGAATACAGACCAAACCATATATGAATAAATGAGTAAATGCGCCTAGACCTGATACAGATGTTTCCTAAAGTATAAATAAAGAGTCCAAACTGATATGCAACACCTTCAATGATGTTGCAGCCCTGGTGCCATGACCTGATCTGCCCAACACCACATTCCTAGGTCATTCGATCCTCATAGCAAGTTCTAGAACAAGTATTAGATGCCCACGACTTCCCAAACTTAGGCATTTTACTTCTTTAAGGTTACTTCCAGCTATAGAATGAATAGTTACCTATGTTCAGACCCTCATGTGGCTATATGAAGTTGTGTGAACTCCAAGAATGTGTCACCCTTCTCAAACACAAAACTCATCTTTACTAGTAAATCATGAAATTGAAAAATAAATAAATAAACGTAGAACACTGGCTATCTCAATATGTTCTATGCGCACTAAATCAAAGACTGAACTGATTAGACATTACACGTACCAGACAAACAATTTAATACTTGAAAATAATTAAATGCACTGTTTGAAACAAAATTTCAACCAAGTTAAGGATTTTAAGTGCCTTAATTATCCATTAAATAAACACATTTCACCTTTGCTAGAATGACCTACTGGGAATATTTGAATTCTTCAGAATAATGTGTATTTACCACCTATGAATGTATTGAATAAATTAGTTGTACGCCTCTCTCAGTGGCTTCAGTCACTTTGAATAGCAACAAAGGCTAGTTTGACATTGAGAAAACACCTAATATCTGCATAGATATGGAACCACCAACAAAAACAACTAAAAGAGAACCAACGCAATAAGTCAAAGCTCAAATGCACTGGAGAAAGGTTAATGATATTGATATTAATAAACTGAATCGATATTTCCAAATTAATGAACACTGTGCAATACTGCATTTACGGTTGGAAGAGATTCATAACACGGGTGTATTCATTTAGAGTGGCACAAAGATATGACAGATCAATTATAGAACTTTTCAAAGAAGACTACAAACATATAAATTCAGCAAAACATAAAATAAAAATAAAAATGAATGCAATAATAATATTATTGTCAAGCCCTCCTTCTAGCATCATTTTGTAGATGGTGAAAATTTGCAAATGGTTAGAAACCCTTCAACACACACACACCCATCTTAGTATGGTTAGCATTCTAAACAAAACAAATAATCAACATCTTCATAGAATAATCCAACATGCATGATAAATGACATAGTAAAACTAATTTAGTTGAAAACAAGAAAACATATTAGATACCTATTCTATGATGGATTGGTGCTCCTTGAATGTGTGAAAGAGCCCTTTCCCAATCCTTGCTAGAACAAATAAAATGATAGACAATGAGATGCTCTTGAACTCAAGTTGCCTATAATAAGGATGCTCTAAAATGTAGATTGTAGATAATCAAATTGAGAGAAAATGCATTGCATTTATACGAGAAGTTGAGAGAAGAGAAGCTAAGATTGAGAGATGTGGGACTAAATCCCATCCAATAGGAGAGAGCCACTTGTCACAATGGGATTGGCCCATGATTGTGCAAGTTTTGGCTAATGTTCCCATTTCAAATTTGAAAATGGCAATAAATGAATATGGTTGAGGGTTTTTTGGGGGAATTGTGTTTGTCCAAAAAAGTCAAACATGACAGTTAATGAGTGCATATTCTTTGGGAATATGCCCTTGTGAGGGAAAATAGGTGTTTTAATAAATCAATTAAAATGATTTATTGTGCAAGTGGATGAATCTAGAGGATTTAGGTGATTAGGATTAAACTAACCAGGATTTGATTAATCTAACATGAGTTTAGGTGATATGACATTTGATTTCAATTTTTGTATTTATTTTAAATCAAATGAGAGGAAAATGCATATGAGTGATTTAATTAAATCAGGAACTATAGGAGATAATTAAATAATTGGATTTATTGAATTTTGACAGAAGTGAATTAATTAAATTGGTTTATTTAATTAATAGATGAAATAATGTTGAATGGAGCATGATTAGATGCATGCCTATATTTTACATGTCTACAGATGTTTAGCAATGTTATGGACCACTTGATTTTTACTTGAATCTTGTCACCTTCCTTTGGGCATAACTTGATAATTCCTTTGTTGATGTCCTTCCCTAGGGAGCCCATCTCCAATGCCTCCTTGTAAATGCAAAATAGGTCCTCCACAATCCACTCTTTCAAGGTCTTACTGAATTATTTTGGGAGACCATCAGCACCTGGGGTTTTATCGTTCTACATGTAATAAATCTTTTTTATTTCCTCTTTGGATACTTCTCGGCACAACTTTTCCACCTCTTGCCCTTCTAGTTTCCTTGGGATTATATCTCTAATTAGCTTCCTTTCACTAGCCGAACCATTTTCACCTTCCTCATATGAGAAAATGCCCTTGTAGAAGAGATAAAACTGGTTTTTAATTACCTCTTGGTCACCAGAAGTTCCCTCTCCTATCTCAAGCTACTCTATGTGTTCTTTTGACACTTTTTTCTCTTAGCAGATTGAAGAATAATTTTGAACCTTTATCACCATTTTCTAGCTAGTTAGTTTTGGATTTGACCTTCAAACCCTGAATTCTTTTGTTTTGAAACTTTCTCAAGGAATCCCTAGCTAAGGCGATCTTATTGCTTAGGTCCTCAATCACGAGGTCTTTTTAGAGCCCTCCTTAAGCTTGTAATAGATTTTCTTGAAGAATACCCTTCATCTTCCTATTTTTCATTTCTTTCTCCTTACCAATGATATGAAAGAATGTTTTCCACCCTTGGACATTCAAATTCCATCTTTCTATGGCGCTTTTTTTCTTGTATAAGCCATTGTTTAGCATTCTAAGTGTTTTGATGGCATCACAATAGTCATTATCTTGCAAAAAAATTCTATTAAGGAGAAAGCCCCCACCTTTTATTTTCATACTCTTAGGACCCTTGTTGAGAGTGATCCTTATTTTTATTGAGTGATGATTAGATAGGGTGTATGGGTGAACCTCCACTTTGCACCCATCTCTAAGAGGCTCAATGATGAAGTAGTCTCTATTTAAGTAGAAACTATCCAATTTGCAATAGATCCTTTTGTTACCCTCCTAGGTATTGCACTAGGTATACCAAATATTTGGGAAATCCTTTTTCTATCCTTCTAGTGGATCTAGGAATCTGAGTTTATTTTTCATTTTCAACCAAAAGTTCTTCTCATTGCCTTTCTATTCCATATCAATCCCACTCAACTTGTTTTCTTGATTTTCAATCATGTTAGATTCCCCCTCGAGGATCCAAGGGAGGCTATCAAGCTCACTTAGCCATTTACAAACATTAATCCTTTTTCCATACTCATTTGGGGCATAGACTAATCAGGTTCCAAATGAGAGGTCTCCTTTTTCAATATTACCCAAACAACACAGTTGCAAGGGGAGAAACATTGTCTGATCACATGCTACCCCCAATCCTTAAAGAGGATGATTATAGAACCCCTGCCCTTCCCATGATGGGTGACAAAGTGGATCGATTCTCTCCAAATGAAACTGAGATTAGTATCCAGCATGAACCCAGTAGGTTTGATTTCTTGTAGAAAAACCACATCTTTATCCTTACATCTATTTTGGAATCTCTTGATAATTTGTTTCCTATATAGAGACTCAAGGCCCCTTGAATTCCAAGAAATGTAGTTAAGGGTCATTAGGGATCTTGTTTAGGGCTTGTTCTTTATTAGAGTTGAAATTTTCAAAGCACTTAGGGACCTTTTGGTCAACTTCTATTCTTTTGGGAACTATACTTGCAGTGAAAGCAGTAATTTTTTTCCTTTTTTATTTTGTCAATATTTTGAGGTTACCTTTCCCTTCATGTATTAAGGTCTCAATCCCTTTCCTTGGCCTCCCTCTTGAACTGAGAGCAATTTTTTCCTTGCCCTCTCCCTCAAGGAATCCCTTAGAAATTTGCTCCCCAATAACCATAGAAGGCTCAGTGTTCTCTCAGTGCATTTTTGGAGCAACACAATTGGTCATGTTTTAATCTTCATTACCCTCTTGGCAAGGGTCAATCCCACAATACTGGCTAACAATTTTTGGGCAAATTGGACACTGAACTGATTTTTGTAACTAAATCTTCAATTTTGGGCTCCTATAGCGACTAAACCATGAGGAATTTGAAGATGATGCAAACTAGTGATTTTTAAAGTTTTATCTATAGATTATAAATATATTTTTTTTAAAACTTTTGGAATTAGATTGTACTTTTTTTTTCATCTCCTTCGAAAACTAGTTTCTATCAGTAAACAACATTTTTAAGGAGTGATGTTCACCATATATAACATATTTTTTTTTGTATGAAGAATAAACTTCTAATTTTTTTGAATTTAGATTTGTAACTATGATATCTAACCAATTCATTGGGTTTCATAGTGGTTTATTAAATAATTTTTCCTTGATCAAGTTTTGAAGTCAAACCAATTATAATTTAGACTAGTGGACTGTATACAACATAACATTTTTTGTATGTATCAAAATTCAATATTTTTTTTTGAATGCATCAAGGACATCAATACCTAGCCTAGAAATATTTTTCAATATTTTATTTTGATAATCTACTATTTTTCCACATGTGCAAAATAGAGAGCTTGATTTTTGGTGAAAACCCACATTCACAAGAAATAAAAAATAAATATAATAATCAAATTAAATTTAATTAAAATTATACTTTTTTGGAAGCTTATAATAAGGACTACATAATTACAAAAAAATAAAATTTAATGAACTAATTTTATTAACATTTTGATACGTTTAAAGGAGACTCTGTTATAAGTATGGTTTAAAACTAGTGGGTTCTATCCAAGGGGGCTTTGTCTAAGGTGGTTTGATCAAATTCTCTTCAATTTTAATCCTTTAAATGGAACTTTTCAAGGATTAAATCATTATATTTTCTAAAAATATGTGATTTCATAAAAAATAAAGATCTCCCAGAAAGTGTAAACCATTATTGTGGTAGCACCCCAAGAAAGAGAAATATCACTTGATTTAGTTGTATTACTTATGGGGAGATCAACCTCACCCCAACTTACACCTAACACTCCCTCATTGGTGTTTTTTTTACCATCCCCATTATAAGGATCTTTTAGGCCATTCCTGGTTCCATGTTGATTTGCAACCAGTCTATCAATGATGGAAGGATGGTCGCAAGTGTGCATCAGATTCATCTCCAAAGCATTGATTAGGTTTTTAACTTTTCCTTGCTCGACCTCTAAAATTTCTAGTACTTTCCTTTTATTGGGGTATTCCTTGAATATTTTGAAGTTTTTAAGGTAGTATGTCTCATTATTGGGGACATAGTCCCTTCCTTCCTCCCCATTGGGTCCATTTCTTAATTTATCCATTTCCAGTTGTTGGGAATTTTTCCACTCCTTATTTGTTGTCCTATTCATATTGGTGTTATCCTCAATTGTTGCAACAATTTCTTGGATTGGGACCATCTCCATACCGTCCCTCATTTGGAGTCAAGATTTGTGTCTTCCAGTAGGGGAGTTAGAAGTTCCTCAACCTCTAGGGTTCCATCCTTTGTAGGATATGTGGAAACCATAGAGCCTAGGTTTTTTTTCTGTGTTTCCATCTCCATGCTCTCCATATTATTATCCATATCATATTTTGAGCCTAGACTTGAGGTTTGAGAGAAATATTCACTATCCCAAGAGTCATCCTCTATGTCTCCAGACCATGGCTCAAAGAGTTCTTTTGGGATTTAAACTACTCCATTTCCACTAGGATTAGTAAACATTGGGGACCCCTCTTCCCCCATGGTACTTTCAAAGTTTGAAAGTCTAATTGTGTTTTCTCCATAATCCATTTTTTTTTTGTAAGCCACTCATGGTGGATTGTTGATTGGGTTCCTAATTGGGTTCCTAATTATTGGCCACACCATTTCATTTGCCAGGGTTTGTGGCATCATGTTGTGCCCTAGTTTTTCCTTGGTCTTTTGACTGACTCTTTACATTGTTGGTTCTTTTTGTAATTAGATGACAATTCCTCCTTATGTTCCCTTCTCTCCTGTAGAGATAACAGGAATTCAATCCACTAAGAAATTCAAGGCCACACATTGTATCTCCTTTTTCAAGTTTTAGTAGCAGGGCGTATACTATATCCACCTCAGATAGGATTGAGACCAAAACCCTAGCATCCACATGGGGTAGTGTGGATTAGGTGTTGTTGATTCTTAACACTTTGCCATATGGTTCAAGCAGGAGAGGGATAAATCCCCAGAATCTTGGGGGTACATTTTTAATGACCATCCATCTAGGGCTAGACAAAGCCAAAACTTCATCTTCCAAGGCTCTATCCAACCAAGCCATAGCCTAAAATATATTACTACCAATATTCCAAAACTACTTGTTTAGGGTTTTACACAACATCTAATTATTTATAAGAAAAATGACATAAAGCCCTTTTTGAATCATTATGCAATAAGAAAATGAAATCCCATGTTTTTTTCCCATACATTTTCCAGCCACTCATCCATATATTTCCTCGTCAGGACCTTATTTATGTCCACGACAACCAAGAAAATAGCAATTTTTTTTAATTTACAATCTTGTTCACATAGAGCATCTCAAAGCTTTTCATTTGGAACTATAATTCCACTTTTTTTGGGGCTAGGAGGGCACATACCTCTTCCACATCCCCCATTCTCCTCATTGGTGCCTTCTTGCACATAAAATATTCAGCCCACTAGGAAATTCGCCTCCTCTCCAACCATAATATCATGTAAGGACTTTGGATGAAAATGGTTTCCATCGCCAGGTTTCACCTTTTCAACACCACCATCGGGGGGATCCATATGATCCCCACTCATTCTTCCTTAGATTGGCCACTAGATTTGCATGAGCAAAACTAGGGAGAGAGTACATTTCACATGAGCCAAATATCCTTTCAAACCATATGTTGCAAAGTGAATCCTTCATGTTTTTAAATATTTATATATTATTAATACACTTTATTAAAAAATAAATATATTTTAAATTTTATATATTAAATTAAAGATAAACTACTTCTAATAAATACTCATTTTAATATAAAACAATATTATCTTAATTATTTAAAGAAATAAACTAATATAAAAAATATTTAAAAAATATTTAAAAAATAAAATAACAAATGTCAATTCTAAAATATAAAACATAACATAATAATAATCTTATAAATATTATAATCTAATATTATGGAGACTATGAATATATAATAAAAATATATATAAAAATATGATATTATAAATTAAACTTTATTATAATACAATTATTATAATATTAAGTATTATAATAAAATTATACAAATAATAATATGGAAACATAATATTATAATATATATTATAATAATGATAATAATACTATAAAAATTAATACCTTCATTTAGTGTGTTAGGAAAAGGGGAAATAATACACATTGGTTTAAGACTGAAGGTGCAGTTTCCTTTGGATTTTTAATTTTTTAAAATTTATAATAGTATAGAAACATAAGTATCTTATAATAAAACTATACAAATAATAATAATATAATATAATAATATTCATAATAATATATATATATTTTTTGATGAATAGGAAGCTATCTATATTAAATTAAAGATAAGAGTACATATTCACAAAAAAAGGGCGGGTGGTAAAAAGGCACACCCTGAGAGTCACATGGGAAACACCCAAAAATGACAAAATATTAAGTCACATGGGCCTAGCCCAGAAGTCTAAAAGCATGAGAAATTAAAACAAACATGCCATTAAGCAGCCAGAGCAGTGCCAACAGAGCCAGGAGGGTCTCTGTCATCCATGTTTTTCCCCCATACATCAGCAGGATCTGGAGTGACGTTAGGAGGAGCACCCCAACCATCATCATAGTTTTCCTTATCTTTATCTTCTTCCTCATGTCGAGGCGATATTGCAAGTGCTAGCAGTGGAAAACTTTTACCATTGGCAGGCCATCTAGAACCAGAAGTAGGAAGAGTATTAGAGGGCCACCTAGAACCACCACCGCCACTCCTTGAAGCACCACTAGAAGGCCATCCCTAACCAGCCCACGATGGAGGAGAGTGAGCACGCCGAGGAGGGCGAAAGTCCCACCAAGTAGGGGGCTAGGAATGGGGACGCGGGGAGCCACTCTGCTACCAGCCCTGAGAGTGACCAACCGCAAGAGGAGGAGGGCGAGTCGAGGACCCGAGCCACAACACATAGGGCATTTCCCTAGTGGTCCAGGAGGACCTGTAGGTGAGCCACCTCAAGTGCAACTTTTTTAGCTTGCACATGTATCTGTAAAAGAACATTCAAACAAATAACTGCTTTAGCATAGAGAGAAACATTAATATCCATTTGAGAATGAGCAAATATGCAAGAATTTATGTCTTTCAAGATGTTGAAGAGGATTTGCACCCTGAAAGTGTGCCAAAGATGGGTGAACTTAGTAGGGATCCCAGGTGGATCTCTCAGCATAACCATATCCCAAGAAAAAGTTTCCAGTCGAAAGGGTCGAAAGAAGTCATGAATCCAAGTCCAAAGCTGCTGAGCTCTTGGAAAAAACCAAAAAAGATGCTTGAAGCTTTCAGGTTGCCCACAAAAAGGGCAACGAGGGTCCTAGACCCCCAAGTGTATAAGTCGAGAACCCATAGGCAAGCGTTGGAAAAGAGTACACAAAGCAAAGTGGGCCAACATCAGATTAACACTTGCAGACCAAGTGGCATCAAATCTCTTCCAACAAGCATGAGTAGAGGAATTAAGAAGCCACCTCCAGTTCAAACTATTGATCATAGGAAAATGAGGCAAAAGCCACATGTAACCAAGCCACAACTTATATCTCTTGAGAGGAGTGTGTAGAAACTATTTCTAGTCTTTCCACCAATGTTTGTGCCCACGAATGCCAATTTTGTGAAGCATTTCTGCCAGAATGATGCTCACCAGCCTGTTGAAGTATGTGCTAGGCCTTAAAAGCATCCGACTGCATAATGCACATAGAGGGCCGGTGAAAAAGTTGTTGCAAGCTCTGAATGCCCTTTTTGTGAAATATGAGGGCTTTAAGCCAAGGCAATTTAGCCAAGGCATGACCATTCTAAGCAAGAAGAGGAGACCACCAAATATTCTACTGATTGAGTGAAATCCCATCACGAAATCCAGCCCCAGCCCATCGGAGCCAAGGCTTAACAGCCTCCTAGGCATGCCAAATTCTCTTGGCCACAAAGGTTCCAACAATTTGAACAGGCTCCTTCATAACCAGGAGGGATTGGAAACATATTCCTTTTTAGGCAGGTCTATGAACAGGAAATTTGGACTTGATACAATGTCTGAGAAGAACTTCTAGGCTTCATCTCTAGTGAGGGCCCAGATAATCCACTTGACACAAAGAGCAGTCCCTTGTCGTTGAGTGGAGAGCAATCCAAGCCCTCTAGAATAATATTTTGAAAATATAAATATAATTAAGTCGATAGACATTCATAATGGCGTCTCTTTTGAGGAACATACGTGTCAATAAAAATATATTAAATTATAATATATTGGTGAACATTAAATATGTGTGGATCATTCACATTCTCACTTCTTTCTCATCAATATTTCTATCTTATAAGGATATATTTTTTGAATGCACACTTTTTAGGTATTCAAGGGCATTAATAATATTTAGAACAAGAATAAGAAACTACTACTATTCCTAGCCCTGAAAGTTCATTGTTAAGAAACCCTTCTGAAATTCCTCCATTTTCTCCACATTTTGCACCTAGTTCATCTAGTCCAGCATGTCTAACAAAATTTTCATTAATTTCCTCTTTTCTTGCCCTTGCCTCTATCGCAGGTCAATCAACTAAAGCAGAAGATTCAAAGGCGGGGGATGGCTTAGAGTCTTCTTTTATTATTTAAATATTTTTCTCTTTTATGATACTATTTTAAACCAATCAAATACTTGTGAGAGCCGAATTTATCTGGAAATTGAGAGCAAAATATAAGCTACTACAAAGTTGGGTAGAATACAAAAAAATTATATGTTGTTAGATAGCTTTTAGATCACATGTGCTCACTTCTTCTTGGTCAATAACTTGATAGCATGAGGTATGTAATATTTTAATGAGTCATTATCTGATGAAATGTCCAAGTTGTAGTATTTAAATTGGAAGCAAATTTATGCATTTTTCCAAGTTGTAGTATTTAAATTGGAAGCAAATTTATGCATTTTTCCAAGTTGTATTTAAATTGGAAGCAAATTTATGCATTTGGATTCATATTGAAATTGGACATCTGGAATTTTATTTTTTTGTTATTTATGGTTTTGTCCTTTCACAAATATTTTGGATGACGCCAAAAGCCCAATAGCATGGGTATCAACAAAATCCCTACCCACAACCAAATTTGACATCATTCACCAATAATATTTTAAATGAGGGAGTAAAAAATCCTAAAATAAAAAATCATTTCTATTGAGTGATATATGATCAAACCCATCTCCAAAACATACATATGTTCTTTTATGCTTTCACAAAAAAATATTCATTTTATAATCAAGTGACATATTTTTAAACCATTCATTTATAGCTGAAATTCGCCCACCAGGCTATAATTCATTTAACAACATTTAGTCTTGAATTGGTGGACCTTGTCCTTAACTCGATATTCCAGAACAATTGGAAGTTGTGTCCATTCTCATTCACAACCTTTTCTTTTCATTGAATTACTTGAAACAGTTTGACAAGAGTGTGATCGTTATACAACGCTACAGCAAACAAACGAGAACTTTCACCACCATACACTCTATAATCTACCCATACATCTATGCTACATCCTATAGTCATTTTTTGATTCTGGGGTCTTCATGATTATTCTTTGGAGCAGACCCTGTATCCTTGGCTGCTTTTTCTGAACCCTTGAGTGGTTGATTATTATGCTGTGGACCAGATCCTTTATTTTTGTCTGGTTTCCCTGGACCTTTCACACTCGCAGTGGCAGCCTGCATCCACAAACAACCACCAAAATCCAAGAATTAATGAAATCGCTTTGAAAATGATGATATCAATGAACTGTTCTTTATTATTTTGAGAACGCTCTTTTATAACAGATTAAGCCCAAAAACACACTGTAGAGAAGCAGCACAGTTAGTCCCAAGAGCATAAATAGTCCGCGTGTTCTGTTTTAGGCTTTTCCTTAAACAAAACCGGCAAGCAATTGAAAAAATGTATGCTCGCATACGTAACTAAAATAATAGAACTTCTAACTTGCAAGAGGCAGGAGGTGGAAGGTTCAAAACTTTTTAGTAATCTCCAGTTGTTTTTCAATGTTATGTAGAATGTAATACTTACAGTAGAAAACACTTGAATTACTCCTCCGGAGGCAGGCTTTGATTTCCTGGTGAAGATGCTGGTATTTTTCCTAAATATATTGGCATCTTGTCCTGAGAGAATACACCCTAAACCAAATAACTTTGAAGTTAAAAAACAACGGAGAATGATATATAAATAGAATTACTTATTTTGATGATCTGATTAAAAAATAACCTTTTCTAAAGATTTGCTTGGCGCCTGGGGTCTGAGCAAGCTTATGAGCATCTCCCTTTGGAACATGAGCAAAGCCTGGTTGCATGAAACTTACATTTCTCTGAGCAGTAGGATTGGAGAGTTTGAACCCTCGCATCGACATACTCAAAATGTTAGCCATCTTAAGTCACTGGTAGGAGTGGTCATTAGTTCTCTACTTGTAGATATTTTTTTCTTCGCTAGTGCGTTGAGTCCTTCCGCAAAACAGAAGAAAATTTGTGGAAAGAAGGCCATTGTATGTTTCCGAGAAAATTCTTCATGGTAAGTACAGGCATGGACTGCTATCTTGTCGTTTTAAGATAGTGGTAAGAATGCTCCTCTCAAAATACTTATCTTTCAAAAGATACTCATGTGATTATGAAGGAATATTTACTTTCTATTGAGACAATTCAATCAATCGTAAACATGTAAGGAGAATGACTTTTGTCATACGATGATTTTGAAAAAATAGAATTTTTTTATAAGGGCAATTTAGCTGAATGTGGGCTTGGAATAAGGATAACTGAAATTTCTTGAGGTATTATAAGAACATAAATTGCAAGCCCTCCAAATTATTTTACTATTTTATGTTCATTTTAATTCTTTTTGTAATCTATTTTTTTATCCCTTTCAAACCCACTTTCCTTCTTCCTTTAGATTGTACCCTTTTTCATATGTTTTTTATGATGTTCACATGTCTTGCTCCATTCCTAGGGCCAGTTTATTGTCCCTTCATATCCCTTTTCCCTTTTACACGTCCTTGCCTCTTCTTATAAGCTTCCTTCACACTTGAGCCACCACTATTCTCATTTTCCATATTATTACTCCAAAAACTAAATATTTGGTTATCACTTCCTATAATTAGCCTATTTTGTTTTTATTTCTTCCATCATTTTTGCATCCATATACTATATTGATCTTGTTTTGGTCCCTTCTTTCTTCCCTCCTATGATCATCTTCCTTAGGATTTGGGGCACACGTGCTACCATTAGGAGAACACATGTATACCACCCTCTCTTAACTCTAAAATTATATCAAAATATTATTCTTGCTTGACTAAGCATAATTCAAATGATTCCTACTCAAAATAGAAAAAAATGGTCCCCAAATATCTATTAACAAACCTTCCTACCCATATTTTAAGAGTGTGGACCAAAACACTAAGTGTGTACACAAAGATGGGGGACTAAAAAGTGGCCAAAAGCACTTTCTGGTCCAAATAGCATATAATGCGAGAGAGTTACAACGTTCTTGCATTTTGTGGCCTATAAAAGCAAAAGAAATGATATTGCGTAGAAATGTGAGTGTATTATAATGTGGTTGCAATATGTCTTTCTTTAGAAACTACCAACCCTTAGGGATATAGTTTCCATGGGGCATCTAACCCAAAAGGTTGCACTACATGTCAATATCCAATGTATTTTATAGATAATATAGAAAAATAACTAAATTTAAAGCTCATTCTCCATCATGTTTACATTTTTTTTAAGGTTGATCTAAAAAATGACATGATGACTTCTAGTTCTATATTTCCTTTATAACTATATTTTTTTCCTAAATTCCTAAAATATTAAGGTTTCCATCTTCAATTTATTTTTTTATTCTCTTCTTTTTTTATGAAACCCAATGTAAGTGTTTGTCACCAAAAAGTGAGGAATTTGACACTTTTCGCTCATTTGGACCTTTGCCTATGGATTTTGGACTATTTCCAACCTATTTTCACCCATTTCCAAGCCTTGTGCAGAAGTGTTATAAAGTGTTGTAGAACATTTTCATGCTCTCCTAGGCTTGTCATCACTTAATTAACCCTTTAATGACCCCTTAATCTTCATACAATACTTACTTTAGTGTGTTTTATGAAGACAATCTCAAAGAACATAAATAATAACATTTTAATTACCGAGAAACACTTAAAAATGCCCAGGTGGACTAGGTCGCCACCTTGGGCGACCTAGTCCCATGTGGTATAGATTTTGAATTTAACTTAATTTCTTTCGGGATTCTTGTCTCTAAAACCCTAAGGTCGGCCTATATGAAGTTATTTTGGGAAAATTAGGGCATAACTTGTATAAATAAGCCTAAAAACCCTAATTTATCATTAGGTGCATCTTTTAACACACATTCCTCTCATCTCTCATCCACTTCTTCTCCTCAGGCAACCTAGGGTTTCACCTTCCAAGTCAACAAGATATCATTACTAAAGCATTCAAGGGTTGGACCTCCATTGCTACAACTCAAGATCAATCATCATGGCAAGGTAAGTAAGTAAATTGCTTCACATCTCATTCTTTTCAATTTCATTTCATCATTTGATTTAATTATCTACGAAGGGGCTTGACCAAGGCAAGCCCCCATATCCTAACATCAACATTTCTTCTTTCTCTATGTGTGCTTGTAGATTTAGGTACTTTGTAGGTGGAAGATCATTCAACAAATCATCCAAGTTCACTAAGGTTGAAGAAACCCTAGTTGAAGCTTGGAAAACCTCCATAGGCCAGATTCTTCACTTTCGAGACCAGATACCTGGAATAGCAGAAAATGTGGATCAAGAGCTCTCGTTTCCACCTTCAGATTACTAGAAAAGACAAAAGGGATATTCTCGCCATTTGTGGTGACCTAGTCCCAAAGTGCATATTTTCAAGAGATTTCTGCGGATCCGGATATCCATTTGGCCGAAATAAGCCTCGAGTTAGTTTCCTGAAATCACCTCGAAAAAGGGCTAGGTCACCTAGAATGGTGTAAGTGTTAGAGCAGGCTTAGATTCCAGATTCAACAACATCCTCGGCCTCCAATCAAGTCTCCAACTCATTTCCAAGTGCACCCCTTTCATCTCATGCTTTTTGTTTTAGTTTAATGTATATTTCTTAAGTCATTTGCATAACATAGTGTGTTTTCTAGTATAGTTGCATTTCATTCTTAGTTAGCTTTCATTTTCTATTCATTGCATTTAGGGCACAATCATACACATTCACATTAAGCCCCTAACCCCCTTAGAATGAACCCTAAGATGAAAGAAGTGTGAAAGAGAGTCATTCATCCAAAAGTTAGCTTCTAGGGTGAGAAACCCTAGAGGCTCATTAGGGAATCCTCTTTCCATTCTTTTTTTTTGGTGGTTCAGTGTTGCTGGTCTCGTTTTATATTTTCTCATCATAGTTTGAAATAAAATTACATTATATACTTTATTCTATACACATTAAGAAAAATATTTTTGATAGGTTTTTAAAATATTAAGAAGGGGGCACACTTCAAATTTAGTTTTTCAAGATCTTTTCACTTTAAAAATTAGTAAAAAATTATATATTCATTAATAAATTAATAAATTATTTTGTTATCAATAAAAAGTAATAACACTATATTAAAAATATAGGGTACATTAGTAAGGCTAGAAGGTTGAAATACAGTAAAAAAATCCAAAGGGAATGAGAAAATAATATGAAATCGATAGTCCATAGAGAACCAATAAGTTCCAAAATGTAGCTACTTATAATCCACAGAGGCGAGAGACATACCAGAGTCTTAAGAGAAAATAGGAAATAAAAACAAGAGCATAATCAGCCATGACAACAACCACTGGAGCTCGTAGCCTCAGGAGGAAAAATAAAGATTGATATATGTAGACCCTCTTGAATATGTTTGAACAATAAATGAAGATCATTAAAGAAATTTTTCGCATCCACAATGAGGCTATCAATCAAACTAGCCCAAATATCTTGAAAGAAAATGAGAGATTATGAATGAGCATCATAAATGGCACCCACTTTCAAAAGAAAGAGCAAGCCAACAACTAAAGCATTCAAAACTAGGTCACATCAATCAATAAAGCTGCAAATAGGAAAGGAAAAATAAGCAATGTAATAGTTATCCAGTATAGCATCCAAGGACAAAATGAAGAAAAAATGGTTGTATGTAAATTTCTACCAACATTCTTACCATTTCATGGTCCATGAGGATGTCCATGGAGTTTCAAAGGAGGATAAAAATTTCAAAGTAAAGCATTTGGATGCTTATCCAACCAAGATCTCCCAATAACAAGGTGGATGGTCATCTCCACATTTGCATAGGAGATATAAACACTCAACACAACTTCTCAACATCATACATGAAGAAATATATTTACGCCCACAAATATATAGATAAAAATATCCTCCATGAATACATTCTTGTGAAGGGAAAAAGTAGAACGAGAATCCCTAGCACACGATGCTCATAGCCAAAAACCCATAAGAATAATAACTAGAGAACATGAGGGAAAATTGCTTCATGTTAGCATAAATATAGCAATAACAACTAGAGAAATTGAGGAATCCACCTTACATTTTCATTGAAATTTAGTTTGAATAAGTGGTCATGGGGAGGAATACACCTAACATTTTCTTAGTGGATTAATTTATTTTCACTTACTTATAGGTTTTTCTTACACATTTATTGAGCTTCTTTAGGATAATAAAGAGAGTTTCTCATTTAATAACTAGGAGATAAAGTGACAAGTTTTCTCCACACTTTAAGGGTGAATCATTTACTTTTTCATCACTTTATTTAATGTTGATGGTTATTGGTGGTCAATTTTTATTGATTGATTTGCCACCTCCATCCTCTCCTTAGCTATATATAAAATCACTACCTAGTTTGTATTTTTCATCCTCGAAGCTCTTAATGTGATTATGTCATCCTTACATTGAATATCTCTCAAGGCATCAGGAAATTTCACCACTAGAAATTTGACCGCCAACAATTCATCATGGAAAAATTCACCGTCATGACAAATTCACCTCAAGGAAATTTCACCACCAATAATTCACCACCACGAAAAATTAATTGCAAAATTTTAATGTGATGAATCTTCTACAGCGGTGAATTGTTTGTGATGAATTTTCCTTGAGGTGAATTTGTAATAGCAATGAATTTTCCCATAGTGAATTGTTGGTGGTCAATTTTCCAGTGGTGAATTTTCCTAGTTTATGTAGCTTTGAATTTATCCTATAAATTTATTTGGGTTACTTAATCTATTTCAAATTTCTAATATGCTATGAAATATTTTGTTTTGGGAAATATAATTTCTTAGATTACTAATTGAGAGATTGATATTTTCATGTAAAATCTTGTAAATTCATGTATGCTCTTCTCTTGCATTTTGGACAATCTTGAGAATCTAAAAGGGGTTGCAAAGATTTAGTAATTTCTTAATATTATGTATGTGTTTTGTGGTGCCTAGGTGATTGCATTATTTTTGGTTATACTTGTGTCGCAAAAAATTGTATCCTTTCGATATTTTCGCTCATTTGGGCCTTTCTTGTGGTTTTTGGCCTAGTTTTTCCTAGTTTTAATGATGTAATATGGCCAAGATATTCACATTAGGTCTTGAACCCTTGTGAATAAAAATAATTCTATGGTGCCTTGCAAAGGTGTTGTGAAGTGTTGTAACCCACTTTCACACTTTTTTAGAACCCTGTCATGGTGTAGGTTTTTATTTTCTTAGTAGATTAATTTATTTTTGCTTACTTTTAGGTTTTTCTTACACATTTATTGAGCTTGTTTAGGATAATAAAGTGAGTTTCTAATTTAATTACTAGGAGATAAAGTGATGAGTTTTCTCGTCACTTTAAGGGTGGATTATTTACTTTTTCATCACTTTATTTAATGTTGATGGTTATTGGTGGTCAATTTTTATTGATTGATTTTCCACCTCCATCCTCTCCTTAGTTATATATAAAATCACTACCTAGCTTGTATTTTTCATCCCCGAAGCTCTTAATGTGATTATGTCATCCTTACATTGAATATCTCTCAAGGCATCAAGAAATTTCACCACCAAAAATTTAACCGCCAACAATTCATCGTGGGAAAATTCACTGTCATGACAAATTCACCTCAAGGAAATTTCACTACAAAAAATTAATTGCAAACTTTTAATGTGATGAATTTTCTATGATAGTGAATTGTTGGTGGTGAATTTTCCTTGAGGTGAATTTGTAATAGCGGTGAATTTTCCCACAGTCAATTGTTGGTGGTGAATTTTCCAGTGGTGAATTTCTGGGTGAATTTTCCTAGTTTATGTAGCTTTGAATTTTTCTTATAATTTTATTTGGGTTACTTAATCTATTTCAAATTTCTAATATGGTATGAATTTTTTTTTTTTGAGAAATATAATTTCTTAGATTACTAATTGAGAGATTGATATTTTCATGTAAAATCTTGTTAATTCATGTATGCTCTTCTCTTGCATTTTGGAAAATCTTAAGAATCTGAAAGGGTTTGCAAAGATTTAGTAATTTCTTAATATTATGTATGTATTTTGTGATGCCTAGGTGATTGCATTATTTGTGGTTATACTTGTGTCGCAAAAAAATGTATCTTTTGGACATTTTTTCTCATTTGGGCCTTTCTTGTGGTTTTTGGCATAGTTTTTCCTAGTTTTAATGATGTAATATGGCCAGCATATTCACATTAGGTATTGAACCCTTGTGAATCAATAATAATTATATGGTGTCTTGCAAAGGTGTTGTGAAGTGTTGTAACCCACTTTCACACTTTTCTACGACCCTTTCATCAGAATTCACCTAAATAACCCCTCACCAAGCCTTATTTTAAAGTTTTGGAAATATTTGTAACAAACTCTCACACTTTCCTACACTTTTCATCAATAAATTAACCCTTTCTTATGTTAAAATGGCCCCTTAATGCACTTATAGGTCCTACTTAAGTGTGTTTCAAAAGACAATCTCGTTAAACAACATTAATCACCTTTTAATCCTCGACATCCACTTGAAATTTTCCAAGTGGACTAAGTCACCACCTTGGACGACTTAGTCCCATTGGCATAAAAATCAAAATTAACTCAAAATTCTAGCGGGATATTGTCTCCTAAACCCTAAGGTCATCTTGTGATGTGTTATTTTCAAGAAATTAGGGAACAACATGTATAAATAAAGGGTTTTCCCCTCATTTTCACCCTAATTTATTCACCTATCTCTTTTATTCCATTCACTCACTCAATCTTCTCAATCACTCATCTCTCCTTCTTCTCAAACAATCTAGGGTTTGAACATTCTAAAACATCGAGCAAGCATTCAAGGGAAGATCTTCAACCATTTGATTAATGGAACTCAAGATCTATCTTCATGGCAAGGTACTAGTTCCATTGTCTCACATTTCATGCTTCATTATCTTGTTTCTTCACTTGATTTAATTATCTAAAAGGGGCTTGACAAAGGAAAACCCCCATGCCCCAACATTTAACATTTTATCCTTCTCTCTTTGTGTGTTTGCAGATTTAGGTACTTTGAGGATTTGGAAATCATTGAAGAATGGATTTAATACTTGTTGAAGGCATATCCTTGTTGGTTAGGTTGAAATATCTACAAAAAAAGACACCTACAAGCCGAAAATCAAGGTTTTTGGTCCGAACACTTGGAGGAACAAAAAGTGCATATCAAGAGCTTCTATTTTCACCTTCATATTTTTAGAAAATACAAAAAGGAAACTCCCCTAGTTGTGGTGAATTATTCCCACTATGCATATTTTTTAGATATTTATGTGGATCCATACCCATTTGGTTGAAACAAGCCCCACAACCACCCCAAAAAGGGACTAAGTCGCCTAGCTTGGCACAAGTGTTTCACTAAAAATAAAAATTGGTTTTTCCATAATTTCAAAGTTGCTTCAAGTCTTCAACACACTTCTAGGGGCACCTCTTTAATTTCCAACTTTTTTTTTTGTTAAATTTTACATTTCTAGGTCATTTTGTATATGTTTGCATATCTCAATATGTTCTGAAATGAAGTGCATTTCCTAGGATTTACATTACTAATTAGTCTCTTTTATCAATTTCCATCATTTAGGGCATTCCCCTTTAGACATTCCTCAATCCCATTAGCCTTAATCTTTAATGAGCCTTCCAAGTTTTTTTGGGAATATCTCTCCTTTTAGGTGCAAAACCCTAGAAGTGTAAGATAGTATCATTTCCCCTAAAATTTGTGGTTCATTTTAGTGAACCTGCATTTCGAATACCTTTTGTTTTTATTTGGAGACCATCATTTTCCTAGAATTATCTTGCATTTCATTTTGCATTAATTAAGTTGCATTCTAGGGTTCCAATTTTTTGCATTAGTGAAAGTGCATATAGGTTTCATTTTTGCATCTCAAATCATTGAAAATTTCTAAAAAATTTCATTTGAATCTTAGGTCTACCTCATACAACACATAAACCACCCAAATCAATCCAAAAAAAATGAAAAAACCTTTAAAAGTCCCTATTAGGATTAATTTGCCACCTTGGGTGACTTAGTCCCTTTCCACCCCTGTAACAACCTTTTACAGAGCTACAAACCATATTTTTAGGCTTTTGTTTGTTGCCATTACCTATCTGTATAAGTTTTTTGAGTTTCTGTAACATGCATTTCATTAGATCTAACCTAAATTAGCACATTTTATTCATTTCTTAAATTCAATTTTGCATTTACAACATTTCATTTTTAGATCATTGCATAATATAATCAATACATTACCTTGTGTAAAATATGAAAAGTTGAATTTCATCGTATGTCTTTACATTGCATTTCAAGTTTGCATATCTTCTATTACATTTAAATTCTTAGAACTAAGGATTGTTTACATTCATGGCAATTATAGATAGCTTTAGAATTTTGTAATTTTTATTTTCAACATCTGTTCCTAGTTCATTTAGATCAAATTCATTAGAAAATGAAAACAAAAACTAAAAAACATCAAAAGAAATAATTCAAAAAATGATTCAATTTAGAAAAATCATATCGTCCGAGCCCTTTAGTAGTGATGACTTGGACATGTTAAATGAAGCCCTTAAGGACTTCCTCTCACTAAAATCATCAACTAAAGATTTGACACAAAAGGATGCAAGCATCGATAATCGTGATAGTTATAATTGTTCTACTCCCGATATCTCTCCCCTTGGTAACAAAGGTATCTTGGTAAAAGAAGACACAACCATTGAAGATCATGAAATTCTTGCTTGTCTTCCTCCTCACCTTCCCCCTTGCAAAGACATTATGACACAGAAAGCTAAAATCATGACCACTACCTTACCTAGTCTCCCTAACCATAACAATTAAACATTTTCTTCTAATAATATCCCTCCTTGATGCAAAGAGACTAGGTTGGTATTAAAATATATACCTATATTCCAAGTCATGATACTTTTTGACCCTCCCTTCCCTAATGCTCCTACCCTTTGGGAAAATCTATTTGAAAATCATGATTGTCCTTCTCTTGATTCCTCCCCTACCTATGATGAAACTAGATTAAAAAAATAGTTGTGGCATGTGGTGAACCTCTTCCAAGCTATGCTACTAAGGTAGATAGTATGGAACAAGAGAATGAGACCTTCTGAAAACAAGATAATCAAATAAATCCCTCTCCTCATCATCCCACCAATGATAATACCATCATTGATCATTACCCTACTTGTGATGAAGTCATTTTAGAAGAAGCAATCCTTGTATAACACAAATTTTGGCACCTTAATGCTTGCTTACTCTTCTAGGGTTTTTCACCTAAAAGGAGAAAGGCCAAAATGCTTATGTTAAATTTAAAGATTATAGATTTTATGTGTGTTAATGGGGGTTTAAGGTGTGAAGTGTGTGAAATGTATCTAAATGGAAGGATTTAATTGTAAAGAACTGATAAAATAGACTAAATATTAATGTAAAACCTAAAAAATGCAAAATGTATGAAAACACGTTAAGATATACAAACTTATATTAAATGACATAAGAAATCTTGCAAAACAAAATAGAAAGATGTAAAACTGGAAGTGTGTACATGGAAGTGTGTTGCAGATTTGAAGGAACTCATAAACATTGAAAAATCTAATTTTTATGTCTGACGGGACACTTGTGCCAAGTTGGGCGACCTAGTCCTTTTTTGAGGTGATTTTAGGAAACTGACTCGAGGCTTGTTTTAGCCAAAAGGTTAATCGGATCCATAGAAATATTTTGAAAATAAGTACTTTGGGACTAGGTCGCCACAACTAGTGGGAATGTCCCTTTTCTCTTTTCGAAAGATTCGAAGGGGCAATCTGTAGACCTCAACCTGCACTTCTGCTCCTGGTAATTTCCCGGACTTGGAACTGCAGAAATCGGTCTGTAAGTGTCTTCCAAGCTGCAACTAGGGTTTCTTCAACCCTAGTGAGCTTAGATAATTTGTTGAATGATCTCCAATCCTACAAAACAACTAAATCTGCAAAACACACCTTTGTTGATGGTCTACAACATGCATGGGCAACTTCAATGTAGGAGGTCTAAAAAACCCTAATTCTTGTGTGCTTGCTTTGAAAGTTTTGAGTGTGAGATTGCCTGAAGATTGAGAGTAAGAGAGATAGAAGAGTAAAAATGAACCAAGAGAGTAAAAATGAACTAGGAGAGAGGAAAAATGGAGGTGAAAACCCTTATTTGTATAAGTGACACCTTAATTTTCCTAAAATACAACCTAATAGGCCAGCCCTAGGGTTCAGGAGGCAAGATTCCCATTGAATCTTATTTAAAAGTTGAATTTTATGCTTAGAGGGACTAGGTCGCCCAAAGTGGCAACCTAGTCCTCCTAGGCAAATTTTGATGTTTGAAGGGAATTAATTTATATTTAATAAAGTTAACTACATTTTCCTCCTGAAACACACTTAGTTTCAGACTAAAGATGCATTAAAAGGGAAAATTAGCATATGCAAATGGTTGATTTAGGGGTGATAAGCCTAGATAAATGTGAAAATGAAACACAACACTTTACAACACTCTGTCTTGAGGCTTAGGAAGGTGTAAAAGTGTATTATTTAGTTGAATTATGTTGAAAAGGTCTTAGAAAAGTGAGGAAATGTATTACAACACTTGACAGCACCTTGGTAAAACACCACTATTTTATTGATGAATTACAAGCTTACAAGGCTGAATCAAGGTGATCAAGACCAAAATCCACTAGAAAAGGCCAAAATGAGTGAAAAAGTGCCAAGGAATACACTTTTAGGAAAATTATTTAGCCCCCACTTTAGTGAGCATATGAACGTTCTTCAGACTCACACTAAATTAGTTGAACCCGACATGTTGAGCAGGATCTAATGTACTCATGTTAGTAAGGTGAGATGACTCATGATCACGAGGGATGACCAAGTCCCCAGGATCAAGATCCCATGGAAAACAAAAAATAAGTGAAAAATATCACACAATGAGTGATATGAAAGAGTGGAGAGAAGTCGGATCAAGCTTTCACCATTTGTCTAGCTAGTTGTGGATCAAATCTAGGCCGTTTGTCCGAAAAAGGAAAGGGTACACTCACTTTGGGCCGATGAAATTTTAGGTTGTTCGTTGGGTGAGAATGCCAAAAGGTGAGAGAAACATACACCTAGTTGGTATGTGCTCAAACACACAAAGATGGCTATTGGGAAAGTCGTGCTACTAGTTGGGCTTCCTGATCAACCATACCAAATTTGTACTCGCTGACAATTTTGCTAAGGTGTCACAAGGACAAGAGGTGCAGTTCATGAGACAAGCAAAGCCTTGGATTCTTACAACCCATGAACAAATGCAAGATGGCACCATAGGCATGCAAGTTGTGTTATTCAAGGTGGCCATGTATGCAAGGTGTAAAATGAAAAAAAATGCAAAAAATGTAAAATGCAAGGGGGATGTTCAAAGGAGTTGTTTTTAGTTCATATGAGTTCTTTTACTTAGGGAACATTGTGTCTAATGTCTCCAAGACAAGACCTATCAAAGAATAGAATATTCATAACATAGGGGATGCAATGTATCACATCAGACCACTAAGAGGAATGTACTATGCTAAGATAAGTCACTTTCATGAAGGAAATTACACATAATTTCATCCACCAAGTGAGAGACTCATCGTATGAAGCGATAAGGCTGCACTAATAACCAAGAAAAAGAAAAATGCAAAAGGAAATAGTGCCAGTGTATTTACCCACTTTAAACGAATTGCTACACACCATTTTGGGAGCAATTGCTTTAAATTAGAGAAAGGAAAGAGGGGATATGTATATCACATGCAAGCCAACTTAAGACATGTCATCCACATCCCAAGCTTTCTCTTGTATGTTAATGAGATGTTAACGTCTAGTCAAAAGAGGCTATGACAAGTGACATATGGGGGAAAAGGCTACTCAACTTATTTTCCCCCACTTAATGTAGGGCAAAGGTGAGACTGGTATGGATGATGGTATGCTTCTCCTCATGAGGGATGGGAAACAAAAAATAGTTAGTATGGTATGATCCTACAACTATTACATGGGAAGGAGCAGCAACTAATTTTATTTATCTAGGTAAGGGAACAAGGTTTCAACAAATTTAGCCTTGATGGTATACACCTTTTCATATATGTGGGTAATGTAAAGGTAACTTGGTTGGTGTGAAATGTTGTTCTTAGGTGGGGGAAAGATGAGAGGATGCATAGGAGGTCCCATAGTAAATGGGGATCTAATTCAAACACTTGTGTATGCATAACCTTATCGAGCTTGGGTTGATGTATCTCTAGGAAAGGGAAATTGAGGATCATCTTCTTACCATCACCCAACGAAGACACATTACTAGGGCATTAAAGGAGTGCAACCATGTTTTTTTTTCTTCCACCATGATACCTTCCCAAATAGGAGAGTTAGTAGGAGAACTACAAACAAGATATTGATTGTTTGGTTCTACACTATTGACTTCATCACAAAAAGGGAATGATATATATTTGAAGTGTCTTGTTCCATAAGATATGCATGATTTTCATCAAGGGGATCTTGTAATAACATAATATATTTTTAAATAAGAAGAGAGATATTAGGAGAGGGAGAAATTGGATTGTTGTGATTATTGATGGTTGCAATTGTTTCCTCTAAGTTGTGATTCTCCTGTGTTGTAGTTTCGATCCTAAGAGGAGAGCTATTTGGGAAGTGAAAAACAATAGGTTTATCACTTGACATGATTAGAGTTGGTGAAGTAGCTTCATCACTCATAGGAGAGGCATTAAGAGAAGGATACCTAGGAATTAGAAGGTTACCAATGATTGGACTATTTTGTTCAAATAGACTATTGTAAATATCAGGAATATTAGGAAGGAGAGAAATAATGCTATAACTCTCAATCATTGGGGTGTTTGATGCCAACATATCCTTAGTTATTAAAGCATTATCCCAAATAGGGGAGGTGTTGGGAGAGGATGGAGGACTAGATAAGGTAGTAACCATAATGTTAGCTTTTTTTGTTATAAGGTCTTCGCAAGGAGGAGGAGTAAGAGGAAGAAAAGAAATACCATCATGATATTCAATTATTGTGTCTCCTTTCAACAAGATATCTTCATCACCAATGGGAGAGATATCAGGAGAAGAACAATTATCATTATCATGACTATCGATGTTTGCATCCTCTTGTGGCAAAGCTTTAGAGGATACAAAAGGAGAGATGAAGTCATCAAGGGCTTCATCTTACATGTCCAAGTCATCACTAATAAAGGGATTAAGAAGGGTGTGACTAGGTGCATGTGATGTTTTTAATGTTTTGATTTCATTTTCTACATAATCTGATTGAAATGATTTAAGAACTAATGAAGAAAATGAAAAATTGCAAAAGTCTAATTGCCATGAATGTAAACAATGCTTATTTATAATAATTTGAATGTAATACAAGTTGTGAAAACATAAAATGTAATGTAAATACATAGAATTAAATGAGACTTTCTGATTTTAAACAATGTAATTTACTTATTATATTGGAAATAAAATGTGGTGAATGCAAAATGCAAATTAAGCAATGCATGAAATGCACCAATTTAAGCTAGATTAAGTAAAATGCATGTAATAGAAAGGAAAATTACTGATATAGATGGATAAAGGCAGCAAAAAAAATCCTAAAAACAAGGTTTTCACCCTTGTAAATGACATTTTTAGAGGCCTAAAGGGACTAGGTCACCAAGAATTGCGACCTAGTCCTCCTGGTGATTTTTTTGATATTTCTCTTATTTTTCTGTTTCATTTTGATGGTGTCTAGGTTGTATGATGTAGACCTAAGATGAAAATGCATAATTTTGATGAGTTTGAATGATTTAATATACAAAAGTGCAATCTAAATGCAATTTTCACTTATGCAAAAAATTTAAACGCTAGAATTAAAATTTAACAATGCACAATGCAATTCTATGCAAACCTAGGATAAGGATGGACTCCAATGCAGAAAAGAGGATTCAAAAGTCGGGTTTACCAAAATCTAACACAAATTTTGGCACCTTAATGCTTTCTTAATCTAGGGTTTTTCACCTAAAAGGAGAAAGATGGGGCAAAATGCTTATGTTACATATAAATATTATGGGGTTTATGTGTGTTAATGGGGGTTTAAGGTGTGAAGTGTATGAAATGTATCTAAATGCAAGGATTTAAATGTACATAATAGGTAAAAGAGACTAAATATTAATGTAAAACCTAGAAAATGCAAGATGTATGAAAACACATTAAGATATACAGACTTATATTAAATGACCTAAGAAAGATTGTAAAACAAAACATAAAGATGTAAAACTAGAAGTGTATACCTTGAAGTGTGTTGAACACTTGAAGGAACTCAGAAACCTTAAAAATTTTGATTTTTATGTCTCGTGGGACACCTATGCCAAGTTGGGCGACCTAGTCCATTTTCAGGGTGATTTCGAGAAACTAACCTAAGGCCTGTTTCAGCCAAAAGGATACTTGGATCCATAGAAATATTTGGAAAATAGGAACCTTGGGACTAGGTCGCCATAACTCATAGAAATGTCCCTTTTTCCTTCTCAAAAGATTCGAAGGGGGAATCTATAGACCTCAACCTGCACTTCTACTCTTGGTAATTTCCTAGATCTGAAACTGCAAAACTCGGCTTGTAAGTGTCTTCCAAGCTGCAACTAGGGTTTCTTCAACCCTAGTGAGCTTAGATAATTTTTTGAATGATCTCCAATCCTGCACACAACTAAATCTGTAAAACACACCTTTTTTGATGGTCTGACACATGCATGGGAAACTTTAATGGAGGAGGTCTAAAAACCCTAATGCTTGTCTACTTGATTTGAAATTTTTGAGTGTGAGAGTGGTTGAAGATTGATAGTAAGAGAGCTAGAAGAGTAAAAATGAACTGGGAGAGAGGCTTGAAATGGAGGTGAAAACCCTTATTTGTACAAGTGAAACCCTATTTTTCTTGAAATACAACCTAATAGGCCGACCCTAGGGTTCAAGAGGCAAGATTCTTGTTGAATCTTAATTAAAATTTGAATTTTATGCTTAGAGGGACTAGGTCACCCAAAGTGGTGACCTAGTCCTCCTAGGAAAATTTTGATGTTTTTCGGGAATTAATTTATTTTTAACAAAGCTAACTATATTTTCCTCCTGAAACACACTTAGTTCGGGACTAAAGATGCATTAAAAGGGAAAATTAGCATATGAAAAGGGTTTATTTAGGGGTGATAAGCCTAGATAAATTTGAAAATGCAACACAATACTTTACAACACTCTATCTTGAGGCTTAGGAAAGTATAAAAGTGTATTATTTAGGTGAATTATGTTGAAAAGGTCTTAGAAAAGTGAGGAAATGCATTACAACACTTCACAACACCTTATTAAAACATCGCTATGTTATTGATGAATTGCAAGCTTACAAGGTTGAATCAAGGTTATCAAGACCAAAACCCACTAAAAATGGCCAAAATGAGTGAAAAAGTGTCAAGGTATAGACTTTTTCATGACACATTTAGCCCCCACTTTAGTAAGAGTATGACAATTCTTCAAACTCACACTAAAGTAGTTGAACCAGGTGTGTTCAACAAGATCTAATGTACTCGTGTTAGTAAGGTGAGATTACTCATGATCAAGAGGGATGATCAAGCCCCCAAGATCAAGATCCCATGGCAAACTAAACATAAGTGCAAAAGATCAGACAAGGAGTGATGTCAAAGGGTGGAGAGAAGTCGGATCAAGCTTCTACCATTTGTCTAGGTAGTTGTGGATCAGATCTAGGCTATTTGTCTGAAAAAGGAAAGGGTACTCACTCTAGGCTGACAAAAATTTTGGTTGTTCACTGGGTGAGAATGTCAAAAGGTGATAGACACATACACCTGGTTGGTATGTGCTCACACACACAAAGGTGGCTATGGGGAAAGTTGTGCCGCTAGTTGGTCTTCCCACTCAACCATACCAAAGTTGTACTCACTGACAATTTTGATAAGGCATCACAAGGATAGGAGGTGTGGTTCATGAGATAAGAAAAGCCTTGGATGCTTAGAACCCATGAATAAGTGGAAGATGGCACCACAGGCATGCAAGTTGTGTTATGCAAGGCGGCCATGTATGCAAGGTGCAAAATTAAAAAAAATGCAAAAAGGTAAAATACAAGGGGGATGTTCAAAGAAGTCTTGTTTAGTTCATATGAGGTCTTTTACTTAGGGAAAATTGTGTCTAATGTCTGCAAGAGAGGACTGATCAAAGGATAGAAGATTCATAACTTAGGAGATGCAATATGTCGCATCAGAACACTAAGAGGAATGTACTATGTTAAGATAAGTCACTTTCATGAAGGACATTACACACAATTTCATCCACCAAGTGAGGGACTCGTCGTATGAAGTGATAAGGCTGCACTAAGAACCAAGAAAAAGAAAAATGTTAAATGAAATAGTGTCAGTGTAGGCCCCCACTTTAAAGGAATTGCTACACATTGTTTTGTGATAAATTATTGTAAAGAAGAGAAAGGAAAGAAGGCATATGTATGTCACATGCAAGCCAACTTAAGACATGTCATCCACATCCCAAGCTTGCTCTTGTATTTTCATGAGATTTTAACCTCTACTCAAAAGAGGCTACGAAAAGTGACATGTGAGGGAAAAGGCTACTCAACCCATTTGTCCCCACTTAGTGCAAGGCAAAGGTGAGCCTGGTATGGATGATGGTATGCTTCTCCTTGTGAGGAATGCAAAACATACAATAGTGAGTATGTTATGATCCTACAACTATTACATGGCAAGGAGCAGCAACTAATGTTATTTATGTGGGTAAGGGAACAAGGTTTCGACAAATTTAGCCTTGGTAATGTTATGGTAACTTGGTTGGTGTGAAATGTTCTTAGGTGGGGAAAAGATGAGAGGATGTAGAGGAGGTCCAATAGTAAATGGGGATCTAATGGACACTTGCATATGCATAACCTTATCGGGCTTGGGTTGATATATCTCTAGAAAAGGGCAATTGAGGATCATCTTCTTACCATGACCCAAGGAAGACACATTACTAGGGTATGAAAGGAGTGCAACCATGTTTTTGTTTTCTTCCACCATGATACCAGAACCCAAATAGGAGAGTTAGTAGGAGAACTACAAACAAGATATTCATTGTTTGGTTCTACACTATTGACTTCATCACAAATAAGGGAATTATCTATGGTTGAAGTGTCTTGTTCCATAAGATATGCATGATTTTCATCAAGGGGATATTGTAACACCATAATATCTTTTTCACTAAGAAGAGAGATATTAGGAGAGGGAGAAATTGGATTGTTGTGATTATTGATGGTTGCATTTGTTTCCTCTAAGTTGTGATTCTCTTGTGCCATAGTATCAATCCTAAGAGGATATCTATTTGGAAAGTGAAAAATAATATGTTTATCACATGACATGATTAGATTTGGTGAAGTAGCTTCATCACTTGTAGGAGAGGCATGTTAAGAGAAGGATACCTAGGAGTTAGAAGGTTACCAATGATTGGACTATTTTTTTCAAATAAAATCTTCCAAATGTGAGGAATATTATGAAGGAGAGAAATATTGCTATAAATCTCAATCATTGGGGTGTTTGCTACCAACATATCCTTAGTTATTAAAGAATTATCCCAAATAGGGCAAGTGTTGGGAGAGATTGGAGGACTAGATAAGGTAGTAACCATGAATGTTAGGTTTTTTGTTTATAAGGTCTTTGCAAGGGGGAGGAGTAAGAGGAAGACAAGCAAGACCATCATGATATTCAATGATTGTGTCTCCTTTCAACAAGATATCTTCATCACCGATGCGAGAGATATCAAGAGAAGAACATTTATCATTATCATGACTATCGATGTTTGCATCCTCTTGTGGAAAATCTTTAGAGGATGAACAAGGAGAGATGAAGTCATCAAGGGCTTCATATAACATGTCCAATTCATTGCTACTAAAGGGCTTAAGGAGGGTTTGAGTGGATGCATGTGATTTTGTTAATGTTTTTTTTTCACTTTCTACATAATCTGATTGAAATGATTTGGGAACTAATGTAGAAAACGAAAAATTGCAAAAGTCTAATTGCCATGAATGTAAACAATACTTAGTTCTAATAACTTGAATATAATACAAACTATGAAAACTTAAAATGTAATGTAAAGACATAGAATGAAATGCAACTTTCTGATTTTAAACAATGTAATTTACTTATTATACTAGAAATAAAATGTGGTGAATGCAAAATGCAAATTAAGCAATGCATGAAATGCACCAATTTAAGCAAGATTAAGTAAAATGCGTGTAACAAAAATGAAAGCCACTAATATAGATGGATAAAGGAAGAAAATAAAACCCTAAAAACAAGGTATTCACCCTTGTAAATGACAGTTTAAGAGGCCTAAAAGGACTAGGTCGCCCAAAATGGCAACCTAGTCCTCCTCGTGATTTTTTTGAGATTTCTCTTATTTTTCTATTTGATTTTGATGGTGTCAGGATTGTATGATGCAAACTGAAAATGACAATGCAGAATTTTGATGAGTTTGAATGATTTAATATGCAAAATTGCAATCTAAATGCAGTTTTCACTTATGCAAAAAATTTAAACCCTAGAATGCAAATTTAAAAATGCACAATGCAATTCTATGCAAACCTAGGATGAGGATGGAGTCCAATGCAGAAAAGAGGATTCCAAAGGCGGGTTCACTAAAATGTAACACAAATTTTGGTACCTTAATGCTTTCTTACTCTTCTAGGGTTTTCACTCAAAAGGAGAAAGGTGGGCCAAAATGCTTATGTTACATTTAAATATTATGGGGTTTATGTGTGTTAATGGGGGTTTAAGGTGTGAATTGTGTGAAATGTATCTAAATGCAAGGATTTAAATATAAAAAACCTATAAAAGAGACTAAATATTAATGTAAAACTTAGAAAATGCAAGATGTATGTAAACAGATTAAGATATATAGATTTATATTAAATGACCTAAGAAAGCTTGTAAAAAAAAATAGAAAGATGTAAAACTAGAAGTGTGTTCCTGGAAATGTGTTGCAGACTTGAAGGAACTCAGAAACCCTCAAAAATCTGATTTTTATTTCTGACAGTACACTTGTGCCAAGTAGGGCGACCTAGTCCTTTTTCGTGGTGATTTCAGGAAACTAATATGATTTAATGGATCTATGAAAAATGCTTAGAATGCTTAATTACAATTTAACTCTTAATGAAATTAAATTAACGAAATTACAAAGAGATTAAAGAAAGAACAGAATGAGAGAGAGAAGGAGAATACAAACAAGATTGATAATGAAGTTCGTCGCTTAAAACAACTACATCTCTGATCCCCTCTCCAATGATTGGACCAATCCAATTATTCCTCCATAAATTCGGTTACATTCGTTGACAAAACCTCCTCTTGGTTTATAAAGAAATTTTCAAATGCACTTCCAAAGTGCGTGGAAACAAGCTTCTCCAAAGGCACAAAAATACAATAATTTCTCCAAGGAAAGAAACTTACCTCACACTCCCCATTCTACCCTTTTTTATATTACATTTTATGCCAAAATTGGTGTAAAACCAATTAACTACCCAATCTCCCTTGTACGTAGAGAAAAAATCAATAATATCCTCCTTTAATGATTTCTGGAAGGATAATATCCCCTCAAAATAATTTCCTTTTCATTTGAATGGTTACAAAAGGATTTATTCTCTATTATTTTGGGGATATTTTTATGTAAGGTTTTATTTGGCCCCTTAATTTAGGAATAATATTCCTAATATTTCCATGTAAACGGAAATATTCTAGACCTCTAAAAGTATGGGATAATTTAGGCCTCTAAGAAAAAGGGATTTAGCCTTATTCTAAGGCTTTGAAAAATCAATTAATTAGCTAATAGGCTATTTACGTGGGGGAACCCCACCGACATTTCCAATAGTCTGACGCCGGCGGGAACCCCATGAACTTTACAACAGGGGAACTATTAGCCACCAATGGACGTCTTTTCACAACTAGATTTCAGTGAATGGGTTTGTTTTCTTGGATGAGCATTTATGCTGCTTTACTGGCAATTGATGTATTTACTATATATTACACATTCCTTCTGCCAAGTTTAAGGTGCTGGGATATGGTCTGCAGAAGGTGGATTTTGTAGGGGATGGTAATAATTGTAGATGTTAGGAGGGATGGTGAAGGATTGTTCTGCTACTGCCACTCTATTAAAAATAGTATGGTGCCCCCTCTTCCCATCAACAAGTTTAGGTAAATAAAATTATTAAATCTGTATTACTTATACTTGAAGATAATGGGTTTTATGATTTCTTTCAATCAATGTCACGTGATGTATTTTAGAAGAAATGATTATGAATTAGAAAAAAAGGTTTCAGGCATTCCCATTCAACACCACTCGAGGAGATTGATTTGAAGTATGCCCCTTACAATGTTGGGAAAACAAAATAGGCATCGCCATTCTTTGAAGCCCCACTACCTCAAAGAAAATGGGGAGCATAATCTGTAGTGCACTAGAAGGGCTACTTGACCAAAAAAAATTGGCTCTTGATCAAAGCACTTGGCTGAAAAATCGTTGGACATTGATGATGAACTAGACTGGAGTTTTGCACAAGACAGGGGGTCGTTTGGAAGCTGCTCATCAGAATAATGAAAGGGAAAGAGGGAACAGTGAAAAGAGAACCAATATTTAAGACACGTGAGTACCCAGCTATTTACGTGGGGGAACCACACCAGTATTTCCAGCAGTCTGATGCCGGTGGGAACCCCACGAACTTTACGGCAGGGGTAAAATCATTTATATAATAAATAAAATAAATAATTTATATAATCAATAAAATAAAATAAAAAAGATTTTTTAAATAAAATAATAAAATAAATTTTTAATAAAAATAAAATTTGTTGGGTTATAAAATCCAAACAATAAACAAATAGAAAAATGAAAAACTAAAGTTGTATAGGAAGTGTTGTTTTTGAAATGAATTGGAGAGGAGGGTAAAGAAGTAGAGAGAGAAGGATAGAGAAAGAGAGAGAGAGGAGGGAAAAGAAATAGAGAGGGAAGGATAAAGAAAGAGAGAGAGAGAGGAGGGAAAAGAAGTAGTGAGGGAAGGATAGAGAAAGAGAGAGAGAGAGAGGAGGGTAAAGGGACGAAGGGTGGTAGAGAGGGATAAGTGAGATAGAGATAAGGAGGGAGAGAGAGGTGGGATAGAAAGAAAAAGAGAAGGAAAGAGAGAGCCAAATAGAGTGAGAGAGAGAGGGAGGGAGGGAGGGAGAGGTAGAGAGGGAGAGGGGAGATATAGTGAATTAGAGGAGGAAGGAGAGAGAGGTAGAGAGGAGTAAGCGAGAGAGGGAGAGAAGTAGAGAGGGAAGGAGAGAGTGAGAGAGAAATAGGTGGGATGGAGGGAGGGATAGGTAGAGAGGGATATGTGATATAGAGAGAAATAGAGAGGGAAGGAGAGAGAAACAGGGAGAAAGAAGGGGGGAGAGAAGGAGAGAGAGGTAGAGAGGGATAGGTGAGATAGAGAAAGAGAGAGGAGGGTAAAGAAGTAGAGAGGGAAGGATAGAGAAAGAGAGAGAGGAGTGAAAATAAGTAGAGAGGGAAGGATAGAGAAAGAGAGAGAGGAGGGTAAATGGATACAGGGAGGTATTGAGGGATAAGTGAGATAGAGATAGGGAGTGAGAGAGAGGTGGGATAGATAGTAGTAGAGAAGGAAAGAGAGAGATAAAGAGAGTGAAAGAGAGAGAGGGAGGTAGGGATAGGTAGAGAGGGATAGGGGAGATATAGAGCATTAGAGGGGGAAGGAGAGAGAGGTAGAGTGGAATAAGTGAGAGAGGGAGAGAAGTAGAGAGGGAAGGAGAGCGAGAGAGAAATAGGTGGGATGGACGGAGGGATAGGTAGAGAGGGAAGGAGAGAGAAAGAGGGAGAGAGAAGGGGGGAGGAAGGGAGGGAGGGAGAGGTAGAGAGGGATGGGTGAGATAGATCACTACTTTATTCACATCGTCCATTGTTTTTCACAGCTGTAAATAATGTGGGCTTAGCCTATCGGCGTAAGTATTGCACCTTATTGGGGTGCAAGTGGTAGTAATTATTTTTTGAGAAAATGGTGGATGGTGGTCCCACCACCCTCTCCTCCTTTTTATCCCCTTCCACATGGTAAGGGATGCATCCCTTATTAAGTGGGCCATGCCACCATACCATGGGTGGCGTCCCACTTTATGTGGGTCACCTCCCATACCATGTGTGGTGCCCACTTAATGTGAGCCACCCCCCTCAGATGGGTGGGACTCATTATGTATTTTTTATATATAATTTATTTTTGTATATATTTTTTTCTCCCATTTTTTTAAATTTTTTTTATTATTCAAACAATAATATTGCCATGGGATGCCATATGTTACGCTCTGATTGGTCGTTGAGCTGACTCGGCGCTTACGTCATCGGGGCAATTTTTACCCAATCTTTGACCTTCCATAACTTCACCATACGGACTCTGTTTTCCATGAAACGAACTCTTCCAGAATCATGATGAGGAGAACTATGCAATGGTGTTGACTTTGACCAATTTTGATGAGATTGATTTTTCCCTTTTTTTGGCTTGGGTCTAGGAGTTGACCGAAAGTTTGACCTTAAATATCTTGAGCTCCGAGACTCTGATTGACTCTATTCAAGTTGCATTGGAGTCAAGATTCTGAGTACTTTTTAATGATACCAAAACTGGAGAAAATTAGAGAATTTCAAAATTTGACAAAAAATCCTCTGGATCAGTCCTCCCCACCAGAGAGCTTTTGGACCTCCGAAAGTTGGTTACTTGGAAATTAAGTGAGTGTAAAGTTCCCTCACTTTACCAATCTCCATCCAATTTTCCTTTCTTAGATGCATTCCTTTTGGCACCCACTCAGAGGTATTCAACTACTCCTCTTTGTGAAGTCCTGGTGTTCCTGTCAAGGATGACGTCTTCAGGAAACTCTGACATGTACTCTAGTGAAAGGTCGTCAACTAATGGAACTTTTGATTTAGCCTCCTTGTCTAGTAACATCGAAGGTTCATATAGCTTCAAGTTCTCAACATTGACTACCGAGTAAATCTGCATGTATGGAGGAAGATTAAGGCCGAAGGCATTGGTGCCAATCTTTCCAGAATCTCGAATGGACCATATCTGATCGGCTTGAGCTTCCTTCCTTCACCTTGCATTCTTTCCTTTCTTATGTGTAACCAAACTCTATCTCCAACTTTGAAATGGTGATTACTGCGATGCTTGTCATGGAAAGTTGTGTACTTTGCTTGACTATTTTCCAATTGTGTTTATACTGCCTGATAAACTGCTTGGACCTTTTGGATGAACTTTAAAGCCCTTTTTGCATCAAGGTGTCCATCTTCAACATCATTTGTTCCAAAAGTGAAGTCCATTTGTGGCTTTGGAAAGTATCTAAAACAAGTCTCAAAAGGAGACCTCTTTGTAGAAGAATGGGTTGCATGGTTGTAGGCATGTTGCACATAATGAAGACTTTCATCCCACATCTTAGGATTTTTTCTGCAATATCCTCTGAGAAAATGCACAACTGTCCTATTGACTACCTTTTTATGTCCATCGGTCTACAGATGGAAGGTTGCACTCTTCATCAGTCTAGTATCCATAAGTCCCCATAAGACTAACAAAAACTCCTTAAGGAATCGAGAATCTCGATCCAATATAATGGAAGTGGGTAACCCAAAGTGAACCCATACAAACTGAAAATACATATGAGTTGTCAGTTCAGCAATGACTTGATTTTTACAAGGCATAAGAATACACATCTGCTTGAACCGATCAACTACTACATACAAATAGTCATGCCCTTTCCTAGACATAGGTAAGCCCCCGAAAAAATCCATATAAATACTTTCCCATGGATGGGATGGTATAGGTAAAGGTGTGTACAACCCCAGTTTCCTATTATTTGGTTTTCTAGTTGCACATATCACACATCCCTTAATATATTTTGTTACAATTTCCTGCATTCAAGGCCACTAGAAATATATTTGTAGTTGTGCCAAAGTTTTACTAACCCCAAAATGTCTTGCAATTAGCGATGTGTGTGCCTCTTTGATTACATGTGCTTGTTCATTCTTTGGAATGCATAATTTCCCTAAGTGATACAAGATTTTATCATGCACATAGTAATTTGTTTCTTCTACTTATTTTCCTTGGATTAGAGTTGTGTAGATATCCTTCAAATTTTCATCAGTACCATATTGTTCTTCAAAACTTGCATGCATCATAGAACTATTTTTAACAATTATCAAAGCATTGGAAATTGGAGGTCTAAAGAGCATGTATGCTACTTTTTTATGGGCTCCTTTCTTATACTTAATGACTAAGTGAAACTGTTGTAAAAATTCCATCCACCAAAAATGCCTACTTTGTAGAAACTTAGTTTGTGAATGCAGATATTGCAATGGTTGATATTGCAATACTTGATTCAGATGCAAGAGATATACCTTTTTTTTTACCTTGAATCTCAGCGGCAATTATTTTCATCTCATCCTCAGAATAAGATCCAAAATCATGTTGTTTTATAGTATTTGTCTTTTGCTTCTCTTTGTTTCCACCGTACCTCTTTGGCCTAAGTTGTGGATGAAGTTTCCAACACTTAGAGTTATCGTGTCTTTCTTTCTTACAATGAGAACAAGTGGGTTTTTCACCCTCTTTCTTTACCATGGCTATCTTTTTTCCTTTTCCTTTATCTTTACCCTGAGGTTTCCCCTCAGACTTGGATGGTTTTTTATCAAAATTATCAATGAATGATCCCTTACCTCTAGACTCTAAGTGGGTAGCTTGGACACAAACTTCATCTAGGTTATTGGGAATCAAAACCAAAATTGAATGTATAAGGTAGGAATGAAGTCCTCCTATGTACTTCAACAGAGTATCCTGGGTGTATAAAGGAACATCTAATGCAATAGCCCTTTTAGGACATTCATGAATGTACTCCTATATAGACATACCTTTCCCTTCTCTAAACATTTTCCACTTCATCATTAACTGTTGCATGTAGCCTAAGGGATAGAATTGTTTTTTAAGAGAACTTACAAATTTTGTCTAGGATAGGTTGACTTTACCGTGTTGGGAGACTTATACCCTAGTCCTACTCTCCCAACAGGTTAGAGTTGTACCCCCTAACCAAAGAGTAGCGATTTGGATCTTATCAGCATCATTGAAGAGGCTTTGAACTGTACAATAGACTTCAACCCGATGAATCCAGTCATCTACTTTTTCAGCATTTAATTCACCACAATATTTTTGTGGGTCAAATTTTACATCCAATTTAATTTTGGGCTTATGTGCACCTTTAAAATGATTAAAAGGAATGGAATGAGTAGGAGAAGAGGGAGGTGTTTTCAGAGGTTCAGGATCATCTCCTGATTTCTTTCCTTTTTTTGCATGAGCTTCACATCTTCGCACCTTTTCTTGCCTCTCTTGGAATAAGACTTCAACTATGGATCTCATCTTGAGAAAATCCTTCTCATCAAGCTCTGAACTTTGTCCATCATGTGGATCTTCCATCTGTGTTCATGGATGAGCTCTTCATCTTCCAATTTTGGGGTTAAATTTTTCAAGCTTGCCTTCACCTTTCTGAAGCTTTCAGTGTGTTAGCATTCAAACCTACAATCTTATCCAAACACAACTTTGATACCAAATTTGATCTGATTCAAAGGATCTATGACAGATGCTTAGAATTCTCAATTATAATTTAACTCTTAACCAAATTAAATTAATGAAATTACAAAGAGATTAAAGAAAGAACAAAATGAGAGAGAGAAAGAGAATGCAAACGAAATTGATAATGGAGTTCGTCATTTAAAATGACTACGTCTCTGGGACCCTCTCCAATGAGTGGAATGATCCAATTATTCTTCCACAAATTCGGTTACATTCGTCGGAATAATCTCCTCTTGGTTTACAGAGAAATTTTCAAATGCGCTTCCAAAGTGAGTGGAAACAAGCGTCTCCAAAAGTACAGAAATACAATAATTTTTCCAAGGAAAGTAACTCTCACACTTGCAAATTTCTTCCAAAATCACTTGTCACACTCCCCAATCACCCTTACATAGAGAAAATTTCAATAATATCCTCCTTAAATTATTTCCAAAAGGATAATATCCCCTCAAAATAATTTCCTTTCCATTTGAATGGTTACGAAAGGATTTATTCTCTATTATTTTGGGGATATTTTTATGTAAGGTTTTTTTTCCCCTTAATTTAGGAATAATATTCCTAATATTTTTGTGTAAAGGGAAATGTTCTAGGCCTCTAAAAATATGGGATAATTTAGGCCTCTAAGAAAAAGGGATTTAGCCTTATTCTAAGGCTTCGAAAAAGAAATTAATAATTATTTTTTGAGAAAATGGTGGGTAGTGGTCCCACCACCCTCTCCTCCTTTTTATCCTCTTCCTCATTGTAAGGGAGGCATCCCTTATTAAGTGGGCCACCCCCCCCATACCATGGGTGGCATCCCACTTTATGTGAGTCACCCCCCATAATGTGGGTGGTGCCCCACTTAATGTGGGTTGCCACCCATACCATGGGTGGTGCCCACTTAATGTGGGCCACCACCTTAGATGGGTGGGACCCACTATGTATTTTTTTTTTATATTTTTTTTTCCTCCCTTTTTGTTAGTTTTTTTATTATTAAAACAATAATATTCCCATGGGATGCCATGTGTTAGGGGCTGATAGGTCGTTGACCTGACTAGGTGCTGATGTCATCGGGGCAATTTTGACCCAATCTTTGACCTTTCGTAACTTCACCATACGAACTCCGTTTTCCATGAAACAAACTCCACCGGAACCATGATGAGGAGCACTACCCAATGGTGTTGACTTTGACCAATTTTGATGACTTTGATTTTTCCCTTTTCTTGGCCTGGGTCTGGGAGTTGACCAAAAGTTTGACCATAAATATCTTGAGCTTCGGGACTCTAATTGACTCCATTCGAGTTGCATTGGAGTTAGGATCTCAACAATTTTTTTATGATACAAAAACTAGAGAAAATAGAGAATTTCAAAATTTGACAAAAAATCCTCTAGATCAGAAACTAGCCCGAGGCTTGTTTTCGTCAAAAGGGTACTTGGATCCACATAAATATTTGAAAAATAGGTACTTTGGGACTAGGTTGCCACAACTGGCAAGAATGTTCCTTTTTCCTTTTCGAAAGATTCGAAGGGGGAATCTGTAGACCTCAACCTGCACTTCCACTCTTGGTAATTTCTTGGATCTGGAACTGCAGAACTTGGCTTGTAAGTGTCTTCCAAGCTGCAACTAGGGTTTCTTCAACCCTAGTGATCTTATAAAATTTGATGAATGATCTCCAATCCCACAAAAAAACTAAATCTACAAAACACATGTTTGTTGATGGTCTACAACATGCGTGGGAAACTTCAATGGAGGAGGTCTGAAAACCCTAATGCTTGTGTGCTTGCTTTGAAAGTTTTGAGTGTGAGAGTGCTTGAAGATTGAGAGCAAGAGAGCTAGAAGAGTAAAAATGAACCAATAGAGAGTAAAAATAAACTAGTAGAGAGGAAAAATGGAGGTGAAAACTGTTATTTGTACAAGTGAAACCCTAATTTTCTCGAAATACAACCTAAAAGGCCAACCCTAGGGTTCAAGAGGAAATATTCCTGTTGAATCTTATTTAAAATTTGAATTTAATGCTTAGAGGGACTAGGTCAGCAAAAGTGGCGACCTAATCCTTCTAGGAAAATTCAAATGTTTGTCGGGAATTAATTTATGTTTAATAAAGTTAACTATATTTGCCTCCCGAAACACACTTAGGTTGGAACTAAAGATGCATTAAAAGGGAAAATTAGCATTGAAAAGGGTTGATTTAGGGGTGATAATCCTAGATAAATGTGAAAATCCAACAAAACACTTTACAACACTCTGTCTTGAGGCTTAGGAAGGTGTAAAAATGTATTATTTAGGTGAATTATGTTGAAAAGGTCTTAGAAAAGTGAGGAAATGTATTGCAACACTTCACAACACCTTAGTAAAACACTGATATGTTATTGATGAATTGGAAGATTACGAGGCTAAATCAAGGTTATCAAGACCAAAATCCACTGAAAAAGGGCAAAATGAGTGAAAAAGTTCCAAGGTAAACACTTTTTGGTGACACACCTTGAATGTCACAAACATGTGGTTTGTAGTTCTCTTATAAACTCTCCTCCTAGGGAGGATATCATGGTACAAGACACAAATAACATTTACAATAATAATATTATGATCCTAGAAGAAGATGAAGAGCCCATGTTAGATTCTCCTCCCCTAGGGGACATTAATATTATTCACCCTCAACTCATCCTTTATCCACCTTCAAACAAAGCTCAATTTGCATTTATCCTTCACCCACCTAAGATTAATGTGCCACAACAGTCAAGTTATAATACTGTTGCTCACACACATTACACAAGAAATAATCCACATCCACCCCAACCAACCTCAATATCCTTACCTTTACCTAATCCCATGTTACTTATTACCCCTCTCTTAAATTCATACATTAGGGAGTATGATCTTGTCAACCAACTTAAGAATACTCCTACTAAGATCTCATTATGGGACTGTATTCAAGCCTCCCCTCACTACCATAACATGATGCAAACAAAGGAACATTCCTATCCCTTCTAATGTGCAAAAAAATGACATAGAAGCTATGATTCAAGGCTTGAATGTTGACATTGTTTTCCACCAAAGTGAGCTCCCTCCTTTGGAGGTGCAAAAAAAATATGAAGCTTTTGTAATCATATCTCAATACTAAAGAATAAGGATAAACAAAACCCTTGTTGACAATGGCTCGGATATTAATGTGTGTAGTGTAAATCTTTTGGATAGGATGCATGTGGATAAATCAAACACTCAACCTACCTCTTTATCTATCAACAGATTTGACAGTGTAGGACAAAAGCTAGTTGGTGTGATCACTTTGCCTCTTATAGTTTTCATTGCCAGATTAGACACACCGATCCATGTTATGCCACATGATGTTTCATATAATATTATTTTTGGCATTCCATGGATTCATGCAATGAATGGGGTTCCTTCAACTCTTCATCATAAGATGAAATACATCTACAACAACAAAGTGTACATGCTTGGCATTGATCCTGAACCTTACAATGTCTTAAAACTTGAGAAAAACAAATCAATCCCTTCAACACATCAACACCAACAAGAGAAGTCAAACCCATATAGGAACAAGAACCATCTACATATCCTAAACCCTTCACAATGATATCCATCGATGATTTGGGATCATTGAATTTCAAACCCACAACCTTGGAAAAGTCCAACATCATAAACAACGATTCAAACAAGGGACACGAAAAATAAATCCTATCAACCCATAATTTGGAAGATCCTTCACAAGCATCCACCTCAAATTCTTTAGCCAAAAAGCAAACAATGAACAAACACTCGATCCACAAGCAATGAAAAAGCTTTATGGAAAACGTTATGAACTTATGAAAGAACTTGGCTACAATGAAAAAGGATGTGCTGCTAGAGAATAACGTATTTGTATCCCCATTGATCCTAACATGCAAAAAAAGACTCATGCTCTTGGTTATTTTCCTTTGATTGAAATCACCAAGCCTTGACCTAACACCATCACAAACCACCCTTCTAAACCAACCTTAACACTAATACATCTTGAATTGATGGACACTAGTGGTCTAAAAGGTGATCCTTTGCAAAACATGAAACAAACAAATAAATCTTCTCCTAATGTCAATGTCATCTCACAAAACACTAATGATTTAGATTTTACACACTCCTCTAAAGGAGAGTACAAAATCTCATAATCTCAAACATCTTGCATAAATATGACATCTCATACTAAGCAATACACTTATTTGTTACAAGATAAAGGAAAACCTTCTACCTTTGATCAAGAGGGTATTTTGTTGAAACTCCTCCAAGATCACTTGATCTCCTTCCTCCAAAACCCCGAAAGAAATTCTATTACAAGAATTCCTTTTGTGCATATCATAGAGTCCACCGTCATTCTACTAATGCATGTAAGGCCTTGAGTAGTAAAATCCAACATCTTAAGGATTTGGGCAGTCTTCCTTATGTGGGGGCACCTCATTCCTCTAATCAATACTGATTTTCACTCAACCTCACATCTCATCCATCCTTTCGGCTCACTCCTTGTCCTTGTATGTCACTTGTCATTGTCTCTTTTGACTAGTTGTTAACCTTGCATGAACATATAAAAGAAAGCTTGGGATGTGTGACATGTCTTAAGTTGACTCGCATGTGATGAACTATCCTTTTCATGACACAACTTATCAAAAACATATGCCTTTGCATAGGGCTTTCAGAATAAGTTCTCATTCCTTCTTCTACTTTAAAGAAATTTCTCATAGTAATGGTGTTAGCAACCACTTTAAAGTGGGCGCATACATCAACACACAAATTTCATTGTGTGATTTTCTTTCCTGTGATTCCCTATCTTTGAAACATTAGGTACAATGTTGTTCAGGATGAGACATTGCACTTGTCCTCTCTTACAAACAAGATGCGACCATTTTCACAAGTTTCCTCTCTTGGAGACATTACACATGATGTTCCTTAAGATGAGACCTTGCACGAACTAATAAAAATCCCTTTAAACATTCCTTACACCATTTTTACATTCAAAACCATTTTCTTTTGTGGTGCCTTATTAAAGTTATCAGGAGGTATAACTTTGGTATGGTTTGAGCGGGAAGCCCAACTAGCAGCATGAATTTCCCCATAGCCACTTGTGTGTGTGTGAGTGCATACTAGCCATGAGTGTATGTTTCTGACCTTCTTGGACTTCTCACCGAATGGACATCCAAGAGTTGTGTCACCTCAAAGTGAGTATGCATTTTTGGACAAATAATCTAGATCTGATCCACAACTAGCTAGACAAATGGTCGAAGCTAGATCCACCTTTTCACTTTCATTATTTTCTCCCTTTTACTTCTTGTCTTTGCATGATAGTGTATCTTGTTTTCTTTCAAATCATTCACCCTTGTGTGTGTCCCTTTTGTAATTATGTTGGTTTAACTTAGGATCTTAGATCCTGGGGGCTTGATTGCCTCCCTCATCTTCGTTATCCTTTTTTATCTGTATTGGTACAATTGGACCCTTTCTCTTGAATGGATACTTTAGTGTGAGTTTAAAGCAATTTCATCCTCTCACTAAAGTGGGGCCTAAATGTTTCACAAAAAAATGTATCCTTTGGAAATTTTCACTCATTTGGGCATTTCTTGTGGTTTTTGGCCTAATTTTGCCCATATTTAATGTTGTAATATGGCCAACATATTTACATTAGGTCTTGAACCCTTGTGAATCAATAATAATTATATAGTGTCTTGCAAAGGTGTTGTGAAGTATTGTAACCCACTTTTACACTTTTCTAGGACCCTTTCATCATAATTCACCTAAATAACCCCTTGCAAAGACTTATTTAAAAGTGTTGTAAATATTTGTAACAAACTCTCACACTTTCCTAGGCTTTTCATCAATAAATTAACCCTTTCTTATGTTAAAATGACCCCTTAATGCACTTATAGGTCCTACTTAAGTGTGTTCCGAAAGACAATTTTGTTAAATAATATTAATCACCTTTTAATCCCCAACATCCACTTGAAATTTCCCAAGTGGACTAAGTTGCCACCTTGGGCGAATTAGTCCCATTTGGCATAAAAATCAAGACTAACTCAAAATTCTGGCAGGATATTGTCCCCTAACCCCTAAGGTCAGCCTATGATGTGTTATTTTTGAGAAATTAGGGCACAACATGTATAAATAAAGGGTTTTCCCCTCATTTTCACCCTAATTCATTCACCTAACTCTTCTATTCCATTCACTTACTTAATCTTCTAATCACTCATCTCTCATTCTTCTCAAGCAAGCTAGGGTTTGAGCATTCTAAGTCATCAAGCAAGCATTAAAGGGAAAATCTTCAACCATTTATTGCAGCAACTCAAGATCTATCTTCATGGAAAGGTACTAGTTCCATTGTATCACATTGCTTTATTGTATTATTTCTTCAGTTGATTTAATTATCTAAAATGGGTTTGATCAAGGCAAACCCCCATACCCTAACATTCAACATTTTCTCCTTCTCTCTTTGTGTGTTTGTAGATTTAGGTACTTTGAGGGTTTGAAAATCATTGAAGAATGGATTGAAGACTTGTTGAATGCATCTCCTTGTTGGTTAGGTCAAGATCTACACAAAAATACACCTACAGGCTGAAAATCAAGGTTTCTGGTCCAAACACTTGGAGGAACATAAAGTGCAGATAAAGAGCTTTTGTTTTCACCTTCAGATTTTTAGAAAAGAAAAAAAAGGACACTTCACCCAGCTGTGGCGACTTAGTCCCACTATGCATATATTTTAGAGATTTCTATGGATTTAGATACCCATTTGGCTAAAACAGGGCCTACAACAGTTTTCTGAAATCACCTGAAAAAGGGACTAAGTCGCCTAGCTTGGCACAAGTGTCCCACTAGACATAAAAAATAGTATTTCTAGAATTTCAGAGTTGCTTAACCTCTAGAACACACTTCCAACTTTCATTTCCAGCTTTCTGATTTGGTAAAGTATACATTTCTAGGTCATTTTGTATATATTTGCATATCTCAATGTGATATGAAATAAAGTGCATTTCCTTGGTTTTACATTACTAGTTAGTCTCTTTTATCAATTTTCTGAATTTAGGGCTTTCCCCTTTAGACATTCCTCAATCCCATTAGCCTTAATCTTGAATGAACCTTCCAACTTTTGGTGGGAAATATCTCTCCTTTTAGGTGCAAAGCCTTAGAAGTGTAAGAGAGTATCATTTCCCCTAAAATTTTTGGTTCAATACTTATAGTATTTTTTACTATTCTAATGTGTCTAAGAGGCTTGAGAAAGTCAAGATGAGATTTTAATTCATCTAATTTGGAGATCATTTGATATAGTTGCAAACAAGGGTTTGAAGATGGGATCTAGTGAACAACTTCTTATTGGGGCATTTTTAGCCCAAATGCACTTTTCCATTGTATTCAAATGGCCCAAAAACCCCATTTTTTATATAATTTTTTTAATTTTAGATAGGTTTTATTTTTGATAAATTTTTATTTTTCTAACAGGGTTGTCACTACAAGTAAAATTCAATCATTTTTCAAAAAATTCTTAACTTTTTTCCATTGTGTCTGTTTTTCGAAAACTAGATTTCATTGGAAAGATATAGATGAGAAACTTCCATCCAAAAAGGTATTGAAAATAATTTTTTTATTTTTTGCTAGATATTGCAAGTTGAAGTTGCTTGTTACAAAATTTTCAAAAATTCATAACTTTCACCCATAAGCTCCATTATTAGAAAAAAATAGGCATTAGGATGGTATTGAAGAGAACTACATAGCTATGAAAAAAAAAAATCATATTTTGTCTCAAGTTGATTTTGTATCAAAATTTGTTATTTTGGCTATTGTGGACCTGTTGAGCATTGTATCTTGTAAAAATCATTGTAAACACACTAAAATATAAAGTGTTAACCTAATTATATTTGAAGGGTGATTTTTGAAATTGCCGAAAAGGGTCGAGTGTATTGGTATTCTTATTTGGTGTCTTTTGTAGTCATTCTTTGGGGATTATACATACACTTTGTAATCATGAACTAAGATAAAGTTTCATTTATGGGGGGGTTAATAATTTCTCTTAAACATTATTTTCATCCCTAAGATTAATACTAAACTTTATTTAGCCTTTACCTAATTAAATTCTAACCCTAAGCCTAATTAAATTATAATACTAACTCTAAACACTAAATAAATCACAAACCTAATTGAATTGGGATAAAAACCATATGTGTCGCTAAAAGTGTATACCTTTGTCACTTTTCACTCATTTGGACCTTTGCCTATGGACTTTGGACCATTTTCAGCCTATTTTCACCCATTCCCAAGCCTTGTGCAGAAGTGTTGTAAAGTGTTGTGAAACATTTTCATGCTCTCCTAGGCTTGTCATCACTAAATTAACTTTGTAATGACCCCTTAATACTCATATAAGACTTATCTTAGAGTGTTTTATGAAGACAATCCCAGCAAGAAACAATAATAATATTTTAATTATCAAAAAATAATGAAAAATGCCCAGGTGGACTAGGTCACCACCTTGGGTGACCTAGTCCCATGTGGCATAAATTTCAATTTTAACTTAATTTCTTTTGGGATTCTGATCTCTAAAACCCTAAGGTCAGTCTGTATGGTATTATTCAAGGAAAATTAGGGAATAAATTTTATAAATAAGCCTCAAAACCCTATTTCCTCATTATGCACCACCCATTTTCTTCTCCACGTCTCTCTCCCTTCTCTTCCTCCTTCTTAAGCAAGTTAGGGTTTCACATTCCAAGTCAGCAAGACATCATTGTTGAAGCACTCAAGGGTTGAATCCTCCATTGTTGCAACTCAAGAGCATTCATCATGGCAAATTATTGAATCCATAATTTCATGTTTCATGTTTTCTTATATTACTTCTTCATTTGATTTAATTATCTACAAAGGGGCTTGACCAAGGCAAGCCCCCATACTCTAACAATCAACATTTATTTCTCTCTTTGTGTGATTTGCAGGTCTTGTAGGAAGATTTGGCAAGGAACCAAGGTGGAAGACCATTCAAAAAAATTTACAAGCTCTCTAAGGTTGAAGAAACCCTAGTTTAAGCTTGGAGAACACTCATAGATCAAATTTTGCATTTTCGGGACCAAACACTTGAAGAAGTAGAAAGTGCAAATCAAGACCTCCAGATTCCACTTTTAGACTTCTCAATAGGTTGAAAGGGACTAGGTTGCCATTAGGGGCGACCTTGTCCCACCATACATTCAATTTTTGGTTTTTGGTGGATTTGAGTACCCTTTTGGCAGAAACGAGTCCCGACATATTTTCCCGACAAAAGGACTAGGTTGCCAAGAATGGCGAAAGTTTCCTTCTCAGCTTCTGCAACAATTTTTCTAGGATTCCAGACCCTCATCTCATCCCTCATCAACTTCTAGGTGCACATCTTCCTTTCCCTTCATTTATGTTACAATTTGTTTACATTTCTTAGGTTATTTGCATAACATAGTGTGTTTTCTAGCATTGTTGTATTTCATAAGTTTTACATTCTTAGTTAGCTTCTATTTCTAGTTTAATTAACTTAGAAACATTCAATCATACACCTCACAAGCCCCAAAGCCAACCCTCCTTCCTTTGAATGAATACCCAAAAACACAAAACCATTAGTGTGAAAGAAAGACCATTCATCCAAAAAGTTAACTTCTAAGATGAAAAACCCTAGAGGCTCATTGGGGAATCCTCTTTCCCTTTGGTGTGTCCATGTTTTTGGTGGTTCATTTTTGTGAACCAAACCTTGCAACACCCTTACTTTGTGGTTTAGAGTCCATCATTGTCCTAAAATTAACTTGCATTGCATATTGCATTAGTGAAAGTGCATCCTAGGGTTCCAAAATTTGCATTTGTGAAAGGTGCATTTAGATTGCATTTTTGCATTGTAAGACATTATTTTATTCTGAAATTATGCATTTTCTCCTTATACCTACACTGTACAACACATAAGCTGCCTATATCACTCCAAAAACTCAAAAACATCACCAGGTACACTAGGTCGCCATCCTGGGCGACCTAGTCCCATTAGGGTTCTGAAAATGCTCTTTACAGAGCTGAAAGCCTTGTTTTCCTACCTTTTTTTTTGTGCCATTACGTACTTGTAACACCTGGTTATGTCTTTTTAGCATGTATTTTATTAAAATTATCTTAAATTAGTTCATTTCATGCATTTCTTAGTTTCATTTTTGCATATACTACATTTCTTTTTCAGATTGTTGCATAGTGTAATCATAAAATTTCCTTTTTTTCCATTTGAAAAAATTGCATTTCAAAATTTGAGTTTAAATAATTGCATTGCATTCTCCCCTCTCTCTTCATACAATGTTTTCTTTTAAAAGATGTGGCTTTGATTTGGTTTCAAATGTATTGCAAAAATTCAATGAGTTCAATGTAGATGTCAATAATGAATTCATTAAAGCACATGTTAATAACCAGAACATTGAGATAATTCTTAACTTTAAATTATCCCTTGATGAGGAGATTTGTGTTGACAATCATAAAAATCACACTTGTACTTCTCCATATACCTTTCTTATTAGTGACAAAGGTATTTTGGTGAGAGAAGACACAAGCGTTGAGGGTCTTGATTTTCCCTCTCCTCACCCCCCTTTTCCAACCAATAAAAAACATGATGAAATCATAAACACACTCCTAAACATCACCTTATCTAGTCTTCCTAACCATGACCATCACATATTTCCTTCCTCTAATACCCCTCCTTAGTGCAAAGAGGACATGTTGGTGTTAGAAGATATATTTCCCCAAGGTCATAAGACTATCGACCCCCTTTTCCCTAATTCTTCTTGCCTTTGGGAAAATCTATTTGACCATCATAGTGGATCTTCTCTTGATTCCTCCATCCCTTGTGATGAAGCATGTGATGAACTTCTTTCATGCTCTCCTACTAGGGTAGATGGTATGGAACAAGAGAATGATACCCTAGACAATCAAATAGACTCCCCTCTTAACCATACTCTTCCTCCCTCTCCCATAATTCATCATTCTGTTACTAGTGATGACGATATTTTAGAAGAACCACTCATTTAATTCCAAGAAAATGAAGCTTGTAGTTCTTCTAAACTCTCTCCTCCTACGGTGTACATCATGATGCAAACCCAGGATAACATTGACTCTCCTTCCAAAGGGGATGTTAATATTATTCAACCTCAACTCATCATTTCTCCACCTTCTAAACTTGAATTCATTCTCTCCTCACCTAAGCCTAATGTTTTGGAGGAATTGAGCCATAATACCATTGCTCATACACATTACACTTGCAACAATCCGCAATCCCAACCATCAACCTCAACAACTTTACCTTCCTCCCCTCCTATTATTCTTGTTACCCTTTGCTTCAATTCCTTCCTTAGGTAGTATGACCTTGTTGATCAACTAAGTAATACTCTCGGGTATGTGTAGGATCATGATGGAAAAAATAGGCCCTTAAGTGGCAAAAAAATCAGAAAAATCAAAGTTAGGCAAGTTGATGTAAAAATTTGAATAAGTTATCTATATAATTTCAAAAATATGTAAGAAACTATAATTTTTAGAAAATTGAATGCAGTTTTTGAACTACTAGGTTTATTTAAAATAAAAAAAATCTATTTGGTGAAAATTTGAAATTTCAATGCAATAACACTTAAATTTCAGGGAAAAATAAGAAGTACGTGTCTGTCTGACCACCCTAAACACAGTAAAATGATAATATTTTTTTGTAATATTTTAGATATAAGTAGAGGACTCATGTCTTGATGTGATGAATATTTCTTTGTAATTTTTTTCCATGTAAATAATTAATTTTTAATTTTTATTACAACTTTTAAAAAATATAAAAAATCGTACGTCTAACCACCTTAACTTGGTCAAAACTTCATGAAATTCATTTTTTTTTTAAATCCTATAGAATGTGAAGCATAGAATATGACACATGTTTCAGATTCAAAAAAATTGATACCATTTGAAGTTATATATGTTTTTCAATCAGCCTATGAATCAGGACTTTAGTCGTAATTCAAATAGAAAATGGATAATAATTATTTATTAAATTCAAAGTAAAGCATAATTTATATTGGTGGAAAGTTGATAATCACCTTTAAAAACCCTTTAAATTTCATCAATTTTGGGTAAAAAAAAGTCGGCAGACACATACCCTACACATACCTGATGCAAGAAGCATTACAACAAATTACTATCCCTTCTAATGCACAAACAAATGACATTGCAGCTATGATCCAAGGCTTAAATGTTGACATTGTTTTCCAACAAAGTGAGCTCCCTCCTTTGGACATGCAAAACAAAGTTGAAGCCTTCATGATCATATCTCAATCCAAAAGCATAGGGATCAAGTGAACCCTTGTTGATAATGGCTCCTTAGTTAATGTGTGTAGTGTCAATCTCTTGGATAGGCTCCATATCGATAGATCAACCATCCAAAATTCCTCCTTATCTCTCATTAGATTTGATAGTATCAAATAAAATCCGCTTGATGTGATCACTTTGTCTCTTACAATTTGAGTGGCCACATTAAACACATCGATCCATGTTATGCATAATGTTTTTCATCTAACCTCATCTTAGGTAGGCCATGGATTCCTGTAATGAATGGTGTGCCTTCCACTCTTCATCGCAAGATGAAGTACATCTACAACAATAAAGTGTACACACTTGGAACTGATCCTACACCTTATAGTGTCTTAGACCTTGAGCAAACCAAGTCCAAACACTTCACCACTACACCAACCAAGCCAATGGAACCCATACAACCCAAGTCCTTAGATAATGTTTTGGGTTCCTTAGACTTCACCCCTCCCCTCAAGGGAGAAACCAAGACCAATGGAAAAGACTCTCCAAGGGGCAACATAGTCTTGTTAACACAAGACTCGGCCAATCCTTCGATAGCATCCATGTCAAATCCTCTAGTCACCAATGCCAACAATGAACCATCACCCGATCCATAGAAGCTGAAAAAGCTCTATGGAAAAGGTTATGAGACCATGAAGCAACTTGGCTATAATGGCAAAGGTTGTGGTGCTAAAAAACAAGGTATTTGCAACCCTATCGAGCCTCATACACAAATATCCAACCATGGTCTTGGATTTTTCCCTTTCATCAAAATCATCAAACCTTCCTCCAACACCAACTTTATCCCTCATCACCCTTCTCAACCACCCCTAGAAAGTGATCCTTTGAAACCAACAAGGGAATATTTTCTTAAGGCCAATGTCATCTTGCAACCTCCTCTTGATTCAGATTTTACACACTCCCCTCAAGTAGTATACAAAATCTCATAATCCATAGAGCCTAGTGTAGGTATGCCATCCTATACTAAGAAATATTCTTCTTTGTTGCACACCAACCGATCACCTTCTCCCCTCGATCAAGGGAGTATCTTTTCAAGCCTCCTCCAAGACTACTTGATCTCGATTCCTCCGAAAACTCAAAATAATTGTTTACACAAACATTCCTTTTGTGCTTACCACTGAGTTCATGGTCATCACACTAATAAGTGTAAGGCCTTGAGTAGTAAACTGCAACATCTGAAGGAGCTTTGCGCTCTTCCTTATGTGGGGGCACCTCATTCCTCTAAATGATACCAATTTTCACCCAACCTTGCATTCCCTCACTCCCATCGGGTCACTCTTGTCCTACACTAAGTGGGGGTAAGAGGTTGTTTAGCCTTTTCCCTCGTATGCCAATTTTTGTTTTCACTTTTGGCTTGTCATTAACCATTCATGAACATATATGAGAAAGCTTGGAATGTGGATGACATTTTTTAAGTTGACTTGCATGTGACATACATCCCTCCTTCTCATGATGCAGCTTATCGAAAACATATGACTCGGCATAGCACTTTCTGAACAAGCTCTCATTTCCTCCTCCTCTTCTAATTTAAACCAATTTCTCACAATATGGTGTTTCACAATTCCTTTAAAGTGGGGCATACATCACCACTCACATTTCGTTGTGCAATCTTCATTTTTTCTAGCGATTCCTTCTCTTAAAAACATTACACATAATGTTGTTTAGGCTGAGACATATACATTTTTCCTCTTTTGCATACAAGATGAGCCCTCGCCTCTCTTGGATACAAGGTGAGTACATTTGCACTTTTCCTCTCTTGGCAACATTACACAAAATGTTCCTTAAGATGAGACATCACACGAACAAAGAAAAATCCCTTTGAAACATCATCATTTCAAAACATCACCTTCTTTTGTGGTACCTCATCAAAGTTATCATGAGGTATAACTTTGGTATGGTTTAAGCGGGAAGCCCAACTAGTGGCATGAATTTCCCCATAGCCACCTTTATGAGTACATACCAACCATGTGTATGTTTCTCACCTTCTTTGGGACTTCTCACCCTATGGACAACCCAATGTTTTGTGGCCCCAAAGTGATCATATCTTTTTCACCCTTTCCATTCTCTTCACACTAATCCTTTTCATTGCATGATTATGTATATCATTTTGTTGTAATGCATTCACCCTTGAATTTCTTTTTCATTGATGTCAAGTTGACTTAGAATCTCAAATTGTTGGGGTCTTGACCACCTCCTTCATCTTTCTCATTCTTCTTCTTTATCATTCTTCACCATCTCCATTGGGCTACTTTAGTGTGAGTTTGAAGAAAGTTCATCCTCTCACTAAAGTGGGGGCTAAATCTGTCACCAAAAAATGTATACCTTTGACACTTTTCGCTCATTTGGACCTTTGCCTATGGACTTTGGACCATTTTCGGCCTATTTTCACCCATTTCCAAGCCTTGTGTAGAAGTGTTGTAAAGTGTTGTAAAACATTTTCATGCTCTCTTCGGCTTTTCATCACTAAATAAACCTTTTAGTGACCCCTTAATACTCCTACAAGACTTATCTTAGAGTGTTTTATGAAGAAAATCCCGACAAGAAACAATAATAATATTTTAATTACCGAAAAAAAATGAAAAATGCCCAGGTGGACTAGGTCACCACCTTGGGCGACCTAGTCCAATGTGGCATAAATTTCAATTTTAATGTAATTTCTTATAGGATTTTGGTCTCTAAAACCCTAAGTTCAGTCTGTATGGTATTATTTCTTGAAAAATAGGGCATAACTTGTATAAATAAGTCTCAAAACCCTAATTCCTCATTATGCACCACCCATTTTCTTCTCTACCTCTCTCTCCCTTCTCTTCCTCCTTCTCAAGCAAGCTAGTGTTTCACATTCCAAGTCAACAAAACATCATTGTTAAAGCACTCAAGGGCTAAATCCTCCATTGTTGCAACTCAAGAGCATTCATCATGGCAAGGTATTGAATCCATCATTTAATTTTTCATGTTTTCTTATCATACTTCATCATTTGATTTAATTATCTACAAAGGGGCTTGACCAAGGCAAGCCCCCATACTCTAACAATCAACTTTTCTTTCTCTCTTTATGTGATTTTTACCTCTTCTAGGAAGATTTGGCAAGGAACCAAGGTGGAAGATAATTCAACATTTTTCCAAGCTCTCTAAGGTTGAACAAACCCTAGTTGAAACTTGGAGAATACTCACAGATCAGATTTTGCATTTTCTAGACCATACACTTAAAGAAGCAGAAAGTGTAAATAAAGACCTCCAGATTCCACTTTCAAACTTCCTGAAAGGCTGAAAGGGACTAGGTCACCACTAGGGGCAACCAAATCCCACCATACATTCATTTTGGGGTTTTTGGTGGATCTGAGTACCCTTTTGGTAGAAACGGGTCCTGGTAGATTTTCCCGACAAAAGGACTAGGTTGCCTAGAATGGTGTAAGTGTCCTTCTCAACTTCTACAATAGTTTCTCTAGGATTCCAGACCCTCATATCATCACTCTTCAGCTTCCAGGTGCACATCTTCCTTTCCCTTCATTTTTGTTATAGTTTATTTACATTTCTTAGGTTATTTGCATAGCATAGTGTGTTTTCCGGCATTGTTGTATTTAATAGGTTTTACATTCTTAGTTAGATTCTATTTCCAGTTTATTGAATTTAGACACATTCAATCACATACCTCACAACCCCAAAATACAATCCTCCTTCCTTTGAATGAACACCCAAAAGGACATATCACCAAGGTGAAAGAGTGTCATAATTCCATCAAGTTCTCCTTAGGTGAAAAACCCTAGGAACCTAATTGGGGAATCCTCTTTCCCTTCTTGTATGTCTTTTTGGTGGTTCACCATAATTCAACACTTATTGAATCCCACCCTTAATTTACTCATAATTCATGAAGAGGGTAAATAGTCAATTGATCTATCATGGAAAAATGATTCATATATAAAGAGGTGAAATATAGTTAATATGGTTGAACAATAGATGAATAATGTCATAACCACCACATTGACAATGTAATAATATACACTAACATTCCCCCCTATTTCCATTGTTCTTAAAAATGTATCTCTCTAATCTTAGATTTCACCACACCAAGGGACCCCCCCGACACCTTAAGGCCTACATAACAAAACTTCTTGATTACCAAAAATATATACATTCTTGAGAATATCTTCCTTGAAGAACCAAATCCCACAGATCGAACTCCATCAAGCTATCTCATGTCCCTCTAAAGGGTTCATCTTCAAGTTTAATTCTTGAGATCTTCGACTACCATTTTCTTAAACTCCTAAATCATCGATTCCAGAATTGTTTGACAATAATCCATATTGATCTTTGCAAACATAGGGCTCTATCAAGTTGTCTAATGTCCCTCGAAGTGGTATAAATCTCAATCATATTCTCATAAAAAAATTATACAGCAATCTATATTGATTTTAACAACAATTCTCTTACCTGTCTCTAAAATCCAAACCTCACAATATATGTTTTCTCTAAAAATCATTACCATCAACAAGGAAAATAAGAAAGAAAGAAAGAAAAAATTATTCTCAAGAAAAGCACTATCTCAAATTGAGAAGATGAATTGAGATGATGTAAATTCCTCCATCCCCCAATACCACTAGCCTCAAATAACATGCAAGGAACTAATCAACACCTTTCCTTGACAACATGCTCAATCTCATCTCATCTACAAGATATTGAGCAATTATTTTAATATTTTGGAATTCTCTTTCCCAAGCACCAAAAATAAGAAGATAGATTACTTGATTGGAACATCTCAAGGAAAATATATAAACTACTTGAAATCTTTCAATAATCATATAAGTAATCTGAGTTACATCTTCTCTTTCAAAGAAACTTACCTCCAAGTTATCACTAATAAGAGAGATTCATTCAAATGACTATGCAACCATTTATCAATCTTCGTATATTGCAAATGAATGATTTTCCCACTCTTGATTGGATGATTTGGTGGTTCCTCATCCTCTTGGCCTCATTATAACTTTTCTTCTTCTATACCCTCACTAACATACCAGTGCACAAAAAGAACACTTGATATGAATTTTTTTTGGATGGTATAATTTCAAGTGAACAATTAATTTTCTCAAAATAAGATTTCCAACCACTAGAATAATAAGAGTATCAATATCCTTGACATCCTTATTCAAATCTTTTAGCAACATTATATCAGATTCATCAAATTTTCCCATATGCATACACCATATATCATTCTTGATAAAGACTAGAAGAACACCATCCCTCACCTAAGAAATATCAACATTGAAAGTAGTAGTGGAAATGGAAGTAACGATAACATTGAGTTTCAACTTGTGCAATATGGTAGTCTTGCTATCATACAAAACCACCATAAAAATGCACATCTTCTTCATGCAATAAAAATTATACTAAAAAAAAACCTACCTTCATATTAATTTCATAGTTCTCACCTACCTTCACTCTTCTCAGTATCACATAGAGAGAAAATAACCCTTTTGATTTTATATCTAGGAAGCTAGTGACACTTTTGTGGATCTAGAAAATAGATAATGGATTCATGGCGCTTGTATGTTGTATGATTTCTTGTACTAGTCACATCCACACTCCATTATTCTAATGTTGATCCAATGCCCCACATCATGCATTCAAATCTCTACCTCTTCCCCCATCGTGAAGCAAAAAATACAAGAACAAATTATAAGAAGCTTGTTTTTTCATTAATATTATTAGTTTTTTTATTCTTGCATACTATGCAACCCTTCAAATCAGGTTAATATTTGGAAGAAAGATACATTTGAACAATATTTTATCTAATGCATCTACATATTTTTTTATTAACACCTCTACATATAGAATCGCATACTGATAAACTTTGACATATTCACCTTAGTTCTCTTCCATCACAACACTATTACATATTTAAGTTGCAGATCGCTTTTCCTTAGTGCATTCAAAGGTGTAGAGAAATTGTTTGAGAGGAGCATGTTATTATATCACACACACAACTACGATAAGGCAAGTGGCCCTATCAATGCTATGAAATCACCAAATACAAGTAGCACACAAACTAAGTGGAACACTTTAGAAGCTAAAACAAATGCATGTAGGAAATTCAAGTAGGTGAACCATTCAGGAAGGTCATTTCTCTAACCCAACCTATACAAATTTGATCATCCTTGTCTCATAATCTCTAGCCTGGCCTATACAAAGTTGAATCACCTTGTCTCATAGGTCTTCCAAACTATTTAAATCCTAACTGTAATTTCACCCTACTCAAATTTTACCCTAATACTATTCAATTAGGGTTAGGGTTAGGGTTAGGGTTCAATTAACGTTAGGTTTATTATTAAATTTTAATAAGGGTTCAATTAGAATCCTATCAAGGTCATATTTAAGGTTAATAATATTTTAGGGTTAGGGTTAGAGTAAGGGTTATGATTAGGCTTAGTGTTTTAGGATAAATATTGAGGTTAGGGTTAGGGTTACAATTATAATTAACATTAGGTTATGATTAAGGTTCAATTGGGGTTAGGGTTCAATTAGTATTCATTAGGGTTAGGATTTAATTAGGGTCAAGGTTAATATTTTTGTTAAGGTTCAATTACGATTCAATGATGGTTAAATTTTTGGTTATTATTTAATAATGGTTAAGGTTAGGGTTCTAAGATAAACTATTCAGTTAGAGTTAGGGTTAGGTTCTACAATAAATCTTGGGGTTAGGATTAGGGTTAGGGTTTATTTTAGTATATGCTTAAGGTTACAATTATATTACGGTTAAGGTTCAATTACTCTCAAATAATTGATAGTTGGTTATTTAATGCAAGAAATAATACTGTAACAACAAATGAGAGAGAAGAGCCAACTATAATTATTTCTTGTGAGAAAAAACCAACTATTACTTAAACTTAAATTTAGAGATTTCCCTAAATCCTAACCCTAACCATAAACCTTATCCTAACCCCAACCTTAAAATAAACCTACAATGTAACCCTACCCTTAATCAAAATAATAATATCATAGTTGTAACCTAGCCTAACCCTAACCCTAAATCGTAACCTAACCCTATGCCTATTTTGAACCCTCACCCTAAACCCTAAAATATAGTATCATAAATTTAACCTAACCATAATCCTTACCCTAACTCACACCCTAAACCTAATCATAACTCTAACCCTAACTTTAACAATAAGCCCTAACCCTAACCTTAACCCTAATCCTAAAAAATGTTCATAAGTCCAAACCTATCCCGAAATTCTACCATAATTGTAATGTTAATTGCTACTCTCAAATAATTCATAGTTGGTTGTTTTTGCACAAGCAAGAATACTATGACAATGGATGAGGGAGAAGAATCAAGTATACATTTTACTTGTAATAAAATAACCACCTATTACTTAAACTTAAATTTATATCTTTCCCTAAACCCTAACCCTAACCATAACCCTTAGTCCAAACCTAAACCTAAATATAAACAATAATATCATATTCATGACCTAACTCTAAAACTTATGCCTACATCTAACCCTAACCATAATATCATATATTCAACGCAACCCCTAACCTTAGCTCACACCCTAACCCTATCTCTATCCCTAAACCTAAGCATTACCATAACACTAACTGTAACTCTAAGCCTAACCTTGCCCTTACCTTAAACTTAAATCTAAATCATATTTTGATAACTATAACCTAAACCTAAATCACATCCTAACCCTAAGGCTAAGCCTAATCCTAAACCCTTAACAATTTCCCTCACCCTAATCCTAAATCCTAAACCATATCAGCACAATCCTAACCCTTATCATATTTCTCATAACTCTAATGCTAATCCTATTTATCACAACCATAACCTAATCCCTAAATTTAACCATAATCCTAACCACAATCCTAAATATAACTCTAAACCATAACCTAATCCCTAAACCTAACCGTAAACCTAGATGTAATCCCAAATTAAACAATAAACCTAACCCTAATCCCTAGACCATAAACTATAATTGTAACCCTTACCTAACCCTAACCCTAACCATTAATCATAAACCATAGTCATAAGCCTAATTTAACCCTAACAACAACACTCTTATTATTCAATTCAAATATTTATCTTTCATTAACTACCTACATTAATTCTCATAACCCTATCTCTAATCCCAATACTAACCCTAACCCTAACCCTAACCCTAACCCCAACCATACACCAAACTTGGAAACAACCCCTAACCTTGGCCCTAACCCTAAAAACGTTTTCTAACCCTAGCCCTAAACTATAATCCATATGTCATAGTCCTAACCTAAACATAACCCTAATCCCAGCTCATATCCTAGCCCTAACCCTAAAACCTAAACTATAATACCATAGCCTTAAAACCTAACCTTAACCCTAACTCACATCCTAACTCTTACCCTAACCCTAAGACTAACAATAAACCCTAACACTAACACCAAGCTTAAATCTAAACCTTACTATAATCACAACCATAAAACTAAAGCTAACCATAATCCCTAAATCATAAATCATATTTGTAACCCTTAAATAACTCTAATCCTAACCATAATTATAACCCTAATATCATCCTAACCCGAATTCTCATAACCTTAACCCAAACATCAACACTCTTAATTTTCAATTCAAGTATTTGTCTTTCATTGATTAGCTAAATCAAATCTCATAACCCTATCCCTAACCCTAACCCTAACCCTAATCCTAATCCTAATCCCAACCATAACCTCAAACCTTGACCCTAACCCTACCAACTAATCTTACATCCAACCCTAACTTTAAACTCTAAACCATAATATCATAACCCTAACCTAAAACTAGCCCTAAAACTAACTCACAACCTAACCCTAACCCTAACCCTAACACCAATAGTAAACTCTAACCCTAAACCTAAACCTAATCATAACACCAACCATAAATCTAAACATAACCCTAATCCCTAAACAATAATCATAACCCTTATCTACCCCTTACCCTAGCCATAAATCATAATCATAACCATTACCTAACCCTAACAATAATTGTAACCTTAACCTAATCGTAACCCTAATTCTCATAATATTTTAATAATTATAATAAAATAATTATAAAATTAATAATAATATAACATTCAAAATAATTTAAAATAAAAAAATTGAAATTAGATATAAAAATAATGTATATATTTTATAACATTAAAAATAATATTAATTTAAATATATATTAAGAAAAATATAATAATAATATTTTACTAAGATTAATAATGTAATATTATTTATATATTAATTCTTGTTTTTTTTTTGCTCGATAAATCACTACTTGTGGGGCAACACCCATAACAAGTAAAGTAAAATTCTGGACTGCTTCTAACCCAATAATGGGGAGCAAAAAGACCTGCTCCAGACCCACGAATGGGGAGCACAAAAAGACAATATCAAACCAAACCAAATTTACCCTTGCCTATGGCTTATTCCGTTCCTACAACTTGCAAATATTGGATTCACACTATTGCTTTTGATTGGAGCTATGAACCAATGAGGTCACAAGCGGGGGACCTCATCCCCGACATTCTCAGTGTGACTTATTCAGCCTCCACCATTTTACCTGTTACCTTTGAACCACCTTTTTCTGAAGTCAAATCATGGTTACTATTTCCTTCCAACTTCTACTCTTTTGATGTTGGGTTTAAAGTCAATTGGTGCCTGGGATGTTTCTTTCTTTTTACCTCTATCCAAGCTTTCTCTGGCTACGAAGGAGAAGAATCAATAGATTTTAATTCGGGATGTGATGTCAATGAAGATACCTGATGTTTGAGGGAGGTCTCAGAGTTTGAGGAAGGAGTGTCAACAAGAACAATGGACTTATCCCTGAATGAGCTAGAGACACCCCATTGAGCATTTGGCAGATCTGAATTAGAGTCAGCTGGAGCATTTTGTGTGCTTGAATGAGTTATTGCAGAATCTTGAGGCAGAAGGGACTCATTTTATGAGCTAGGCTGTAGAACATAATGTTTGGGTTCTACCCCAATTCACTAGGTGGTCCTTCCCCCAGGATCTCGCTTATGGGTGTATTTCTTTTGACATTGGCAGGTGAGGTGGTCAATTGCAAAGCATTTCCTACAAAGAAAGGTGATTCTTTCATAATCCACAGGCTACCTCTAGTACCGATCACCAACCTTTAATGTGACCTCTATTGGTAGTCCATTGGAAAGATCCATTTCCACACAAATACGTGCAAATTTGAAGCTTTGGTAGTTCAATGTTTCTTCTAAGCTGCAGTGAAACTTTCCTAACCCATTGCCAATGGCTTGGATACAATCAATTTCCCAGAATTGAAAGGGAAGATAAGGTAGTCACACCCAGAAAAAGGTAGTGGAAAATGTTTCAGTTCTTGGATCAAAAGAAGGGAACCAAGATTTCACGCATAGAAAATCCCCATGATACACGAATGGACCATTTTTTAGCACCCATTCTTTGTCATCGGAAGATTCAAATTCAATAATGAAAAATCCTTTAGCACAGGGGAACAAACAAATTTCATCCTCCATAAACTTGTTCCAACTTTTAGAGATCCAGGAGTGCAAGTCGCACAGTTTTGGCCATACCTTAGTGAATCTGCAAATTAGGGCATTAGATTGTAGATATTCTTGACAATCTTTGACTAACCTATCCATCTAGATCTCAGGTGTAGCAAATGCATGGGAAAGCCTAATCGTGGGTCCATTCTGCATAGAGTCTATTATCCCATCAGTGCCCTTTTGAGATGATTGTTGATGAGGCCTTGCATCCTTCTGTCACACGTTTGTAGTTCCAATCCTCTGGTCCCATTTGAGAGTAGCATTGCTCTCCTGTCCCTGTTGCAGAACTAAGTCGAGGGGATCGAGGGCAAAGGGAGCAAGCTTTGGGGGTGTTGGAGTGGAGCGATTCGTAGGGCATTCGCTGCCAACAAAGGTTCAAGCCCTGGCTCCATTACACAAGGCCATTTTGAAATCCCTGTGGCCACCATTGTTCCATTCATGAAATTTCCCAAAAATGTCATATCTTGGAGACATTGGGCACCCACCTTGCAGATCCTGTGAGGAAATGGGGGCCATAGCAGACTGTTTGGGAGTGGTCAAGTTGCTGTCGACATCCATTGCATTATAGAGTCTCCATGACTGGGAAGGCATAGTGGCAAGCCCACCATCGCATAGAGCCGAAGCAGAAGATGACAAGCAGAACATTGCAGAACTTAAGTTGTGATTAATTTAAAAAATATACTAAGGTTTGGGCCTTTGTTGTTGACACTATAGGCAAGAATCCCCACCAGTTCACCAAGGAGCCTCCCCTTAACACCAGGGTAAATAAACTCCATTGTTGATGTGGTAGAGAACAACCCCACGAGGTTTGAACCTTGGTTGTTGGCTCTACAGGCAAGAAGCCCCACCATTTCACCAAAGGGTCACCCTTTATATATTAGTTCTTGTTATATCTAAACTATAATCTATATAATATAGATTATTTTTGGATTATTTTTAAAATAAAATAATAAAATATAAAATATAAAATAATATATCTTGATTTATATTTTATAGATTATATTTAATATATATATATATATATATTGATAATAATATTAGCATACATATATTAAATATTGATATATATAAAATAGAGAGAGTTAACATTTTCTGAAATTATACTTAAAAAATGCGTTTACAAAAATTAAAATAATTTACATAGAGAAGTTTTTTATTTAAATCTCTTTAATATGTTTGTAAGAGAAATACATCCCTACTTTTGTTTTTTTTTTTGGGTTCAATTAGATTGTATTGTTTTTTAAATTTGAATACACCACAATATCTTGAAAACTTAAATTTCATTCTAAAATTAAATTATATTCTAATTTCAAAAATTTATAAAATATTTATTATTTAGTTGTTAAATAATTAATTAAATTTTAGTGATTATCTATACAAATGAATTAAATAAAATTACATATTCATTTTAAAATAATTCAACAATTACTAATTGTAATTTTTAGAATAAAAGTAAAATTTAGATATAAAAACAACCTTTCTATTTTATTTTTTCCTCTTTTTGCATACAAATCATTTCACATTCTAAAAGTGAACTAAATTGTAATTTCAAAAAAGTCATAAAATATTTTAAGTGCAAAAGTTTTTAATTTATATCTTTTAAATAGGTTGTTAGGCGAAATAAACCTCTACTTCTAGATTTTTTAGTTCAATTGAATTTTATTGGTCTTTAAATTTGCATGAATCAAAATAATATTTGAAAAGAAAGAAAAATAATATCTTCCAAATAATTTTTTTTAAAAGATATAACATTCATTTTTTTCTAATATTAAAAATATTTTCAAATAAATAATAAAAAAATATTGCTATTTTTTAATCAATTACACTTATTTTTATTCAATTTGTTACATATAAAAAAAAATATTATATAAGATTTCTAAAATTTATATTAAACAATAGAAATTAAAGCTATACTAATTGCTCAAAATTTGACTATTTCTTTAAAAGCACATTTAAAAGCTTATAATTGCATGCTTTGAGTACGTATTGATGCAATTATACAGCCATTTGAGATTATAATACAGTGATTGCACTAAAAGGCAAAAATATTCTTCAACAGTGGTTTTCAATATCGATTATGGCAGCAAGAATGATGTAGATAAACATTTACTCTTGCAAATTAGTCTCAAGAAAATAAATACTTGCTCAAATATTCAGTTTTGGAATTAGATGTCGTGCCTACAAAACAGAAATGCAAAAAGAAATAAATGTAGTACAATATATAGAAAATGATAATCAAAAGTAAGCAACTAAAAATACAAAGAGTTAGGAAATCAAAGAGCGAAAACTTCACCAAGTCAAATCTTGCAAAATAGTTTCACATATAACTTGTGTCTAGGATAGAAGAGAATGATGTAAGTGGTTGGGAGTTGGGAGCTTGCCTTCAGGTCGAGCCCTGATTGAAGAGTGTGTGCACTTAACATATATGTGTCTAGAATTTGTAGATTATTATTATTCAAATGTGATAAAATGTTATATAAGAGTAATGATTCTAAAAAATATCCTAACTACTGTGAATGTGTATAGAAGAAATCAAGACAGCGGATCCAGAGTGTTAAATGTAAAACTAAGAAGAACCTTGAAGTGTATAAACCAAAAAGAATAGAAATAATGGAGCTGATGTTGCTCAAAATGAAGGAGAATCATTGATCAAGCAGTATTACCATTTAAGAACCAACGAAGGAAAAATATAGAATAAAAAGGAAAACAAATTTTAAGTCCTTCCAAAAAAGACAATAAATCCAATCTATGTCTGCAGCAAATCAACAAGTGTTAGAGAGAAAGAAATAAATATAAAGATAATGATGCTAAACCGTCCCTACAAACAATATTAAATTAAAAATAATAAGACCAACATTACCATATTTTAAGGTGTGTATTGTTCTGTTTAATAGTATTGAAGAATAATAAGCTTGATGGAGATCAAAATGAAAGCATTATTAACTAAAATTGCTACAAATTCAGTGAATGCAATCCAAAAATTATGCAATCCAAAATTTAGGTGCATATGTTGTATGATTACAACCAAAAACATAGTGCTTATAATAGTCCCTATGAAAGGATTCCAAAACCCAAATTTGAGCAACAACTCACTGGTACCGAGTGCATCCTTACTTGCTCCACCTTGTCCAACACCAGCATATCCAACTTTTATACCAATTTCCTAGAAGTTTATAGTGGAACATCAAAATTACTCTATAAAAATAAGCACAATACATTCAAAGATTCATAGCATCACGAAACAAAAGCTTACCTCATTGGATATATCAAATGCACCATCCCAAATCTTATAATGAATTTTTGGTGCACTGTTAATGAATGTCTGATGAGGAAATGAATGAGGTTACACTTTCTCGGAAAAAAGGAAAAGAAAGATCCTTTTATAGTCCATGGTACCAGGCGGTGTGTTTTTGGATCTACAGATGGCTTACAGTATATGGGACTCCTCGTACTCCCAATATGAAAGAGACACCTAACTCGTGCTTAACAATACGAGGTGTACATACCTTACCCCTACACGATTTGAATTTGTGAACAAATGAATGCATGATGTAAATTATGTAAACAACCATCTCTTACCTCCTCAACATTTTGAGCTCTCCATAAATATTAGTCTATGTTCCTTTGAAAACTGTTGTCCTTTCTCAGAGCTGACAGCACTCAGACTATTTCCAATCGAAATAGTCTTCCTTAATACAACGCATGGCTAGAGCTTAAGGGTACGTCTCCTCTGTATAGCGCCAATATACAATAATAATATAATATAAAACAATAATAATAGAATAAGATATATGAACACGTTTAATATCCAGGGCACTTGTGTCACGAGTCAAGCACGCACTCATGTCACGGAACTGCGATTTGACGCGCGCACTGAGCCGCCCCGAGAACCAAACGAAAGATTCCATACCCGTCACATTGTATGAGGTGAAGGAAGGATTATTCCTGGAAATAATAGATGGTGCGTTTTCTGAATCACACGTCTTTCTAGACGGTGCTTGCTTTCTGGCCTTTGTTCTGTGGACTTGTGTGAGTCAAATCGTCTTTCTTCTCGTTCTTAATAGTTTTTGGATCAAAGCTGTCTTCAGGATTTAATGAGCCTGTTTTCTGAATCACTGTTTATTTCATAATTCCTGACTTTAAGTGTGAGGCTTGTTATTTCTATTCAGCTTTATGTTTTATTTTGCTACTTGTGTTTGTAATAAAGTGTATTTCCTTTATCTGCTGTGTGAATTTTGTTATGATATGGGGTAGTAAGTAGTTTCAGGTTTAAATATAAGAAACACTCTTTCGAGCTTCATTTGTTTGCCAGGTTATTTTCACACAATCATGGGACCGTTCAAATGGAGTGATTAACACTCTTTCGAGCTTCATTTGTTTGCCAGGTTATTTTCACACAATCATGGGACCGTTCAAATGGAGTGATTAATGTATATTGTGGTAAACTAGTGAGGATTCAGCCACTTTTTTGCAGATATATTCCAATTTCACCACTAGATCTCTTATGCAGCTCTACGTGTCGAACCATTCTCCAGGGAAGAAGTTTCCACTTGAAAAAAATATATTGATTTGCTTTGGTGCTCTAACTGAAATCTAATACTTGTGTGGGTTTCTTTCGAGATCAACATTTAGAGCTTCATGTTTGACTGTGAATGTACTCTTATGTATAACAGGCTTGGCGAATTCGGCTGATCGAACCCTGGAGTAGTTCTTTTCCTCATAAATAAAATATTTCACTTATATAGTCTCCGGACAAAATATATGCAATGCTAATTGCCTCGAAACTGACACAATCCATGAAATTTGGCATCAATCACCTTACAATTTAGCTTAGCTACTGTCATTTATCATGACAGTTGATAAACTTCACGTTTCATTAAGCTGAATAAAATTATATATATACTTTGCTGTCTGATTGAAAAACTTCTCAAAAAGAGTTTAAATGTATATATACTTGGTTGTCTGTGATTGAATAAAATTCTGAAAGATTATTATATATTATAGTCTTTGATGTTACTTTTTTTAACCATGAACTGCCCTAGCATTTGAAGGGCCGTGTTGAATGAAAAACCATTATGAAATATTTAATCGACCGACAAAGTTGACAGCCAAATTTAATTTGGGTGGCAGGGATAAATAATAATAACTTATATATATTTCAATATTACATATTAAACCAGTTTTTTGTGTAACGACTGGTACTATGTACTAAACTTATGACGACAATACAATTAGTTTAGGTAAAGAGTTATAAGAATTTGCTAACATAGGTGGAGCCACATGATGATTAAAATTCTTGATATAACTCTGCTTATTTTATAAACGATTAACTAACTCTAATCTCTAAAAGTTGAATCCCTTCAACCATCCAGATATCAGTCATTAGTCGCTATGGAGAGGCTGAGGTAAGATTCTGTCGGGATAGATTCAAAGTAGACTGATTAAGTGCAACCGCATAAGGCCAGCAGTTACCAGATGCACAGTAGTCTGATGTACTGCATGTTGGATCGCCCGCTACCATAACTGCGATCAACACTAATAACATATAAAGTGCCAATATTGATCTGCTCTCTGCCATCCTTGCTCTATCTGCAATAACAAGAATTCAATAATAAGAATATCATACTAGTGATGCTAAGGTAGTTAGTAAAGACTATCTACTGCTGTTAATTAAACAATTAGAAAATAGAAAACAAACTTGTATGGTAATATCTAAATATAAAAATGGGCAACCAAATGAGCACACTTGTTTGACAAGAGATCTGCTTAAGAAATCAACAATGGTAGATAATAAATAATTATAAAGAGTGTCACTATATATAAGTGTGATTTCGTTAATTCTTTACCCAAACTTATTTTCTTATGATAGAGACTATGGGTTGAGTCTTCTACTGATATTTTGTTCACATTAAAAAATATTAAATAATTATCTTATTTTTATTAGTTATTTTACAAGTTTTTTTTCTGTATGTTATAATAAGTAAGAGGAATCAATCTTTTTTCAATTGAATCTTGGTAAAAGACATAATTTAAGAAATATACCATCATGAATTAAATTCAATTTCTTTAATTGTAATTAATCTTTCATATTTAAATTAAAATATAAATGTTATATAACTATTCATATTAATCAACTTATTTTAATATAAAATTTAAATAAATATTTATAATAATCATATATTGAAAATTTATTCATTTTTTTTTATAACCTCTATAAAATTATGTATTTATTGTATAAAGATAATGAAAATTCACAGCCAATTTTAAATTAAAAATAAGGCAGTCAACTTTAACCTATGTATAAACTGAAGTTTTATTTTATTTATTTATTAATATTAATTGAGTCAATGAAAAGTCTGTAAACTGAAGACTAGCAGATGCATCCAGCGAGTTCAAGGAAATGAAGAAATGAAGAAAGAGATAGAAAGAGGAATATCTATTCTGGATTTGATTGAAAAATCACCTCTTTAGAAAATTTCCTTGACGTCTGAGCGTTGGTAGTATAGGTAGCCGCCTTGAATAATATTAAGATTTCTATTACCAGTATGATTAGTGGTGTGAAACCTTTAAAACATATAATTGTGATTTCTACATCTTAACATGTTTTCTTTTTCACGAGAGCGCTGAGTCCTTCCGACAACAGAAAAGAAAACTTTAGAAAAAATGGCTTATGGTGACCGGAGTGCTTGAATGTTTCGAAGAAGAGCATCCTTAGATAGAGTAATACGAGCAGGACAAGGTGAAAAATAGTGAGGACATTGTCATATGATGAGGAAAACATAAAGTTGGTAATGATAAGACCACCACCTACCCTCTTGGCTTTGTCCCTCTTGGCTTTGTCATATTCCATTCAATTTTCCTTTCTTGAAAGCTCAATATCTAGCTCTTTCTGCTCTACTTTCTTCTAGCCCATTTTCTATCCTTTTCGGTTTGATTGCCCATGGGGGATGCCTATGGAAAGTTTTTTTATTCAAGAGCTAGATCAACTAGTAGATCTGCACGGTTAGGAATGTCGAGGAGGATGACATCCATTATAGTAGGACAACCATTGAAGTACAACCTAGGTATCTAGGTTATGGTGCTAGCGAGAGGTAGCCTAAAGTATATATATGGGATTTTGTATATTTTTGCTGTATACTATTCTTCTCCCTAGAGCATCCTTGTACTTTTGGATTATGGATACATTGTATACAATTCCTCCCCTTAGATCATCTTGTACTTTTGGATATATATACATACATATAAGATGGTCATGATTTTGTCGTAGTATATATCATGTGGATGTTTTATTATGCATGTGATGATATGATGTTATAATTTAAGTGATATAATTTTTGTGATGTGTATTTTATGGATGAGAATTATGGATTTATAAGCATGTGATGATATATGATGTTGTAACAACAGAAATTGTATGCCCTTGGAAATGGTACAATTTCTCTTGATTTGGGAATAATTAATGTTAAAATGAACTTAAGGTCACCTTGATCTAGTGTTGTGATGTGTTTAACACATCCACATTAGGTCTTGGGCCCTTTTTAAGCTAAGTAAACCTAACTTTGCCTCAATTAAATGTTGTAAAGTGTATTCATTTACACCTTCACATTAAATTTAGGGCCCTTGGACCTTATGGTGCCTTAATCTAGTGTTGTAATGTGTTGTAGATATTCACATTGGATTTAGGTCCCTTTTAAGCTAAATAAACCTAATTTTTCCTTAATTTGATGTTGTAAAGTATATTTATTTACACTTTCACATTGAGTTTTGGGCCCTCTTGCAATTATGACCCTTATATCATCATTAATAGGTCCCTAAGACCCTATATTGTGCATCTCAAGGCATATTTTAATCAAAATCCTGACAATACCCATAAATAAAATTAATTTTTTAACACCCTGACACTTTTGCCACCTAAAAAAGCCCTGTGGGACCCATACGCCACCCTAGGCATTTGAGTCCCATTTGGATCCTTTTTAGGGTTTTGAGCAGGAAAATTTGGGTTTTAAGTTCAAATTTCATGAATGTCGGATTGTGGGATCTAATAAATGAGAGATTAGATCGATTTCCTATATGAATGAGGTCTCAAATCACTATTTCATGTAAGCATTCATGATATCAAGTCAAGCACTCAAGAGTTAAGCATTCCAAGACTTCACAAGAGCATCAAGAGAGTTTACAAGATCACTTCCAAGGCATTTAAGGGTAGATTTGTTCATCAAATATTGTAACAATTCAAGGTCCATCATCATGTCAATATTATCAAGAATCAAGCATGTTTTTGAGCTAGTGTCATGATGTGGAATTCAAGATCTAAGGTTAAGCATTTTTCTACATTTATCTCAAGATCTACATCTGCATCCTTCATGGCCATTTCATGTTAGAGTGCAGATTGACAAGAAATCATTGAAGGCATCATTATCCATGTTTCATGTTCCTTGTTTCATGTATCATGTCCTCATTTCATTATCTCATTATTTGGTTTAATTATCTAAAAAGGGTTTGACCAAGGCAAACCCTTATTTACTAACAAATCAACAAGTTTTTCTCTCTACATGTGCGATTGCAGATCTACGTGTTTTGGAGCTTGAAGATACCTTGGAGATTAGGTTACAAGATTCAAAAAAGTTCTTTGAGTTGTATCCTCATTCGCAAGGTTGTTGTCTTCACAAAAAGTGATATACAAGTGCAAACTGAGGGTTTTAGATCTAGAAACAAAGTGTGGTAGAAAGAGAAGAGATTGGAGAGAATAATCAAACATTAACCTTCAAAAAATCACACTGGGGCTGATATACCACTTTGGGCATATGAGTCTTGGTAAAACTAATTTTTAGGGTTTTTGGAGATTCAAAATTAGCACATCAAATTCTAGTTTTTGTGTAGAAAACCCAGTCTAGGACTAAATCACATAGACTAGCGTATGAGTCCCATTTAGCATTAAAATTAGTATTTCCAACATTTCCAGCCCTCATTCAAGCCTCTACAGGTTTCCAGGTGCACACTTCTGATTTTATAGCCTTTTGTTCTAATTTATTTGCATTTCTAGGTCATTCATTCAAGTTGCATGCATCACTAGGTTGTGTCATTAGATCTTGCATCTCATTAGTCTTTCCAAGTCCTTGCTTGGTGGTGAACCCCTCATTAGTTTATAATCAGACCCTAGGATAACCCTTCTAGTAGATCTCTTGCCTCTATTCCACTCTTGGTGTGAGATATCTAGCGCATCCTTGAATGTGGAGCACAAATGATTGTTGTCCTATGTATTAAACCCTAGTGATGACAATTTTCTATCTTACATTTTGGTGAAACTGCATTTAGAAAATTTCATTTTTTGACTTGGAGTGCAATTGCATCATCATCCTAGATCTTGTTTGCATTAACATTGCATTAAGGTTTGCACTAGTTGATTGGCATTACAGGGTTTCTAAGTTTTGCATTGGTGAAAGTGCATATAGGTTGCATTTTTGCATCTCAAATAACCGAAAAATCATCGAAAATCTGCATTTGCATTTAGTTCATACATCATTCAAACTAGATAGCATAGAAAACACTTAAAATTTTCTAAAAAATTGTGAAAAAACCCTAACTGGGACTCATACGCTCTTCTAAGAAATTTAGTCTCAATATAGATTTTAAACTGCCTTTTATAACATTAAAAACCTCATTTTTGTGCTTCCTAAGCTTGCTAGTAACATATAGTATAAATCTGGAAAGTTTTAGTAACTTCTATTTTACACATATAGGTCAAAAACATCAATTTAGGGTAGTCATTTTTGAAATCATTTCAATAGAAAAAATCATCAAATCTAAAAATGTTCACATTTCTAAAACTTTGCATCATATGGATAAAAGTACTTTTCACTTTTACAAATACAATGTTTACATTCATAAAACTTTGCATAAGTCTGATAAAAGTTATTTTCATTTTTGGATATACATTGTCTGCATTCTCAATTATTTGCATACATTAGATAAAACTACTTTTCGTGTTTGGATATACATTGTTTACATTCTTGAAGCATTACATAAAATGGTTTGACCTAGTTTTCATCTTTATTCAAACAATGTTAGTACCTTACCTTTCTAGGAATGCTAAGAAAGAGTTCATATCCCCTTCCTATGAGAGTTTTTTACTTCAAAAGAGAATACAACCTTGGACAATCCTAACGATCATATTCATTCTTCTCCTAATATCTTTCATATTCATGAATAAGATATTTTGATGTTAAAAGAACCATTCAATGAGAGTTTTGAGAGTCCTAGTTGTTTCTCTCCTCTTACCTCTCTTAGTGGACAAGACATTGATGAACAAGAGGACACAACCATAGGTAATCATGATGATCACATAATAGAACAAGAGACCATTGAAACTTTAATTATTCTACGTTCACCTCCCAACATCTTCCCCTCTTTTGACAATGTTATAAATGAGGATATGTTGGTGCTAGATAATCAAATCTTTAAGGTTTATAACAACTCTCTTTATGTTCCTTCCCCTACCTACACTATTTTGGAAGACATTATAGGACAAAGGAATGAAATTATGGGTAGTCATGACAATTACATATGTTCTTCTCCTAATTGTGAGGAAGTTGCTTTGATGTTAGAAAATACAACCAATGAGATTCATGAAAATCTTGTGTGTCTCTCTTCCCCTAGGAAGAACATTGTTGAACAAGAGAATACCATCATTGGTAAACTAGAAAATTCAGCCATTGATCATTTCCCTACTTGAGATGAAGTAATTTTTGAAGAACCAATCCTTGAATGTCAAGAAAATTTGGTTTGTAGTTCTCCTAAAAAATCTCCTCTTAGGGAAGATATAATGGTGGAAGAAAATGAACACATTTTGGCTTCCTTATATGATAGTAAAAAGGTGATTATGTATTTCCCTTTATTAGAAATACATCAAACCACGACCACTGAGGTTATGAATGCACAAGTGTCCATTAGATTCCCCTTGACTATTGGACCTCCTACATACCCTGTGGTACATCCTAAAAATCCTCTAATCCATTACCCACCTTCACACAAACCTCAAACTCAAAAAAAATATGAACTTATCCTTTACCCACCACGAAGAATGTTTTGCAGCAGTTGGGTTCTAATACCATTTCTCATACACATAACACTAGAAACAATCTGCAACCAAGACAAATAGCTTCAGCATCCCTCCCATTTCCTAATTCTATCTTTCCTAGTCCTCCTCATTTTCCTACACAAAGTTGAAAGGAGTACAATCTTCTCGAACAATTAAAGAATACTCATGCTAAAATATCATTATGAGACCTTGTTCAAGCCTCCCCTCACTATCATAATATGATTCAGAGTGATTTAAAAAAAATTCCTATCCCTTATAATGCGCAACCGAATGAAATAGCAACCCTTATTCAAGGAATGAATGTTGACATTGTTTTCCGCCAAAGTGAGCTCCCTCCTTTTGAAGTACAAAAACAAAATGAAGCTTTCATAATAATATCTCATAGGAATAAAGCAAACCCTCGTTGATAATGACTCGACCCTTAATGTGTGTAGTGTGACCCTTTTGGATAGGCTTGGTGTCGATAAATAAAAAAATCAACTCGACTCTTTATCTATTAAGGGATTTGACAATGTAGGAAAACAACCGCTTGCTGTCATCACTTTGCCTATTACAGCTGGAAAGGCTACATTAGAAACACTGATATATTTTCTGCCTCACAATCTTTCATATAATGTTCTTTTAGGTAGATCGTGGATTCACGCAATGAATGGGGTGCCTTCTACTCTTCATCATGTAATGAAGTATGTCTACAACAACAAAGTGTACACACTTGAAGTTGACCCTCACCCAAGCAATTGTTTGAACATCGAGAAAGGCAAGGAAAATCCTCTAAAAATTTAGTGTAGGGTGATCCCACAATAGTGATTTACAATTTTTGGCCAAACTAGACACTGAAATATTTTTTTAAACTAAATCTTCAGTTTTGGGCACCTATAGCGGCTAAACCGTGAGGAATTTGAAGATGATGCAAACTAGAGTTTTGTCACATTTTGTCTACATATTCTAAAAATATTTTTTTCAAAATTTTTGGAATCAGATTGCACTTAGTTTTCCATCTCCCTCGAAAACTAGTTTTTTTCATAAAACAACATTTTTAAAAAGTGACGCACACCATATAATGCATAACTTTTTTTCCATGAAGCATAAAATTCTAATTCTTTTGAATTTAGATTTGTAACTCCAATATCTAGTCTTTCCACTTGGTTAGATAGTTGTTTATGGAACTTTTTTTCTTTAATCAAGTTTCAAAGTCAAACCAATTACAATTCAGACATAATGCGACCGTATAACGTGTAACTTTTTTTGTATATATCGAAATCGAATTTATTTTTGTGTTGGGTCAAGTTCTTCAATATCTGGTGCACTCATATTTTTCAATTTTTTTTTTGATAATCTTCTATTTTTCCACGTGTGCAGAACAAAGACTTTCATTTTTGGTAAAAAACCTATGTTTAATAAAACTAAGAAAAAAAATACATTATAAAACCAAAATATAGTAAAATCATATTCTTTGGATAGCTCGTTCTAAGGACTACCTAATTCCAATTGGGTTTGTGAAGTATCCACCATTTTCATGTTCAAACCGAGCTCTGAAATGAAAAAAATTAGGGTTTTTTTGGTGTTTCAGGGAGAGAATGAGGGATAAGGGGGGTTCGTACGAACCCCAAGGGTTTCGACCGAACCACCCTTCAATATGCATTTCCTTTTTTTGGGGGGGGGGAGAAATGTGGACCCAGTAATTAATGGGTTCGCTCGAACCCTAGTTCTGGCAAACCACTTTTGGGTTCGTTCGAACTTGTAGCTTCGTGCGAACCCCTAAAACCAATTATTTTTCGATGGGTTCATTTTTTCTCAGTTTTCCTTCCTCCATCAAATTTTAAACCACTATTGTGGCTTCACCCTATGGTAAAATGGATCCCTTGATATTCTTAGACTCATTTGGGTCCTTGTGGATTTTGGCTTAATGTTTCCTTGATTTAGTGTTGTAATGTGGATTACACATTCACATTAGGTCTTGCACCCTTGTGAACTAATGGAATTTAATGGTGTCTTGCTAAATTTTTGTGAAGTGTTGTAACTCACTTTCACACTTTTCTAGGGTTTTATCAATTAATTAAGCATAATAAACTTATTTTTAATCAAAAACAACCTTAATATTGCCTTATTTGGAGTGTTATAAAGTGTTGCAACACACTTTCACATTTCTCTACGATTTTCATTTATAATTGGGCTTCCTTATGCTTTAATTGGCCCCATTTTGCATCCACAAACCTCATTTATTGCATCTTTTTGAGGATAATCCTAACACCAATCATTGACCAATCATAATTCAGGTGTTTGTGGCTTGTGTGGCCCATATTTAGTGTTTGGGACTCATTTTCCACCTTGGACGAATGGGTCCCACCTGGATCTTTTGGCCCTGAATCGATTTTCATAGATTTCTAAACACTTTTCATTTTTGGTCCCATACATTATGTTTGATGGGAATCATTCACTACCTTGGGCGAATGAGTCTCGTGTGGCCCAAATTAAAATTTTATTCAAATTTTTGGTGGGGTTCTATTCTCCTAGATCTAATGTTGGCTTGTAGTGTTGTAATTTCGAGAATTATTGCATAATAGAGTACAAATACAAGGTTTTTTCTCTCATTTTCATACCTAGCATTCAAGAGAGTTCACAAGAGCATTCAAAGGCAGTCAAGGGTAGATTATCAAGCATTTTAGAGAATTCTTCAAGTGCCAATAATCATGTCAAAGATTGCATTCTTCATGTTTGTTATTGTGCTAACAATTGTGATGTAGAGTTTATGATTCAAGCAAGTATTTCAAGCAAGATCAACCTCTTTCAAGAAAGATTCAAGAACCACATCTATATTGTAGCCATTTCAAGCATATTTACAACATATTATTACTAGGGTTTGGTGAGTTGCAACATTTCTATTTTTCATTCATCATTCTCCATTCATATTTTCTTTCATTTCAAGGTTTAATTACCAACAAGGGGTTTGACCAAGGCAAACCCCTATTCACTAAGCCCACAACATTTTTCTCTCTTCTTGTGTGTGATTTGTAGAGCTAGGTTGCAGATTTTTCAAGGAGAAAAGTTGGAGAAAAGTTTTCAAATCCCTAAAGTTGTAAAAGTTGTCATCAAGCCTTGGAGAAACTTGGAGAAGACCTATAGGTGGAAATTTATAGTTTCAGATCTAGAAATCAATCAAAAAGAGTAGAGAAGACCGAGAGGAATAGAATCAAGTTCCAAACTTCTAAATAAGAAGAAGTGGAATGATTCACCACAAGTGGCGAATGAGTCCCATTGTATAGGCCTGACAGGGTTTCCATAGATCTGGATACCCTTTTGGCTGAAACCTGTATCTATACATTTTCACAAAAGCAGGACTGATTCACCCCACTTGGCCAATGAGTCCTAGTCAACATTAACAATAGGTTTTCTACAATTCCAAACCTCCATTCCACCTTTTTTAGTTTCCCAAGTGCACACATTTTGTCTCATAACTTTTTGTTGCATTTTGTTCATATTTCTAGGTCATTCAAGGTTTGGCATTTCACATCGTATTGCATTGTCTTTTCTAAGTCTATACTTGGTGGTGAACCCCTCATTAGATCTCATTCAACCTTTAGGATAGTCCCTTCACAAGATTTCAATCTCCTTTGCATTGAAATATCAAGGGTTTGTTCTTGAGTGAAGAGTGTGAAGATTATCTCTCTCCTTTTATGTCCTAAACCCTAAAGGTAAAAGGAAGCCAACTATTTTCACCTTTTTATTTTGGTGAACCTACATATAGAGCACCATAATTCTAATTTGGAGTGCATTTACATCCTAGATTTAGCTTACATTAACATTGCAATAGGTTTTGCATTAGCTAATTTGCATTATAGGGTTTCAAATTTTGCATTAGTGAAAAGATCATTTATCTTTCATTTTTACATTTAATTTCATTGAAAATTAATCAAATTTTGCATTTGCATCTTAGACATATATCAAAAAGCATAAAAAGAATAAAATTCAAAAAAAAAAAATTAAAATCATCACTAGGACTCATTCACCACCTTGGGCGAATCAGTCCCTCTACACATTTTGTACTGCATTTTCTAGAATTTAAAACATCATTTTCTAATTTTATGTTTTTTTTTTATTGAGGTAAAAATAGGTTTTACAGGGACCCGAAACCAAAAATTTTACAAACCAATAAAAGATAGATCATATGAAAGTCGAAGAAAAGATAGGTTGCACACCAAAGATAAACAAAAAAGAACAATAGCCACCAGCAAAAGGAAAGCAAAAAACCAGCATCAGCAGAAACACAACCAAACCTAACCTAGAGACTTTAAGGTCTCCGCCAATTCCATTTCTAGGATGTTCAAATCCTAGGCCACCATCTTCAGATCCTAGGTCTCCAAAGGCATTGTATCCTATTTTTTCTTCATGTTTGCCCTGGTTCTCTTTGAAGGGCCCAAATCCTCTACTTTTTTTATGTTCTTCTCAGCGTCCAGATCCATAATCAAAAGTCCCTGTTGAGTGTTGTCTATTCTTTTTACCAAAGCTCTCAAGATAGTAGAGTTATTTTTAACGATTCTGTGATTGTGTTCTATCGTGGCTTTTAGAGCTTCCTTGATTTTCTCAATCTCTTTTCCAAGGTTCTCCCTATCCTTCTTAAGATTTTTAGTGAAATCTACCTCTTTCTAGAGGTACTCTTCCATGGCCATCTTCTCTTCTATCGTCCACAAAGCCTCAGCCAAGTTTTTCTCTGCCACTTTGGCTTCCAGAATTTCCACTTTACTTGTGATAGCTCTGTTTTTAAGATGTAGCTCCTTAATTTCATGAAAGGCCCACTTCAGAATTTTGAAATTATCAATTGCTCCACTTTTGGCTAGAGAAATAATATCTCCATAAAAATCCCTATCAGGTTCAAAAGAAGGATCATAAGGATTCAGGTTCACATTAGGGTTGGGCCTCTCCTCTCTATCAACGGAGTGGAAAGAGGCAGACGAGATTTCCTTCCTAGAGGATTCTGCAATGTCATCATCCAGAGAATCCTCTGAGTAGGCCACCAGCTTATCCATAGGGAGTTCATCCATTATCTTCTCCTTTGACATTGACGCTTCAGGAGGAATATTCCAAGGACCATCTTTTTTGTTTCAGGGCTTAGTATAAGGAGTAATCTTCCTTTTTTTACTAGGAGGAGGAGTAATCTCTTCCACTCAATTTGGGTCTGAGCCCTTGATATCCTTAGGTGAGCTAGACTCAGTGTTGTAACCCTCTAAGGCTGAGGTAGAGATGGGGTTAGAGACAACCGACATATTTTTGAAGCGCTCATAAATGAGCCAAATAAAGCTAGCATGCAGGACCAAATTCTTGTCAGGACTTTTTCTATTCTCCTCAATGCTATTGTTCAAAGAGCACAACAAGTAATAGGGGAAAGAAACCCTAACCTTATATCTGAAGTGGTTGAGTAAAATGAAATGATACCTGTATACTCTAGTAAATATCTCATCCAGCATAATGTATTCCATTATAACTCTGAGCACTTCCCTCCAAATTTTCTTGATCTTGCTCGACTTAAAATAGTTATTAGAGACTTTAACAAGTCTCTTTTTCTCCTCATTCGTCTTCGAAAAATTGATAACAACTTCGTCTCAATATTTCCTATCATAGTAAAATTTCACACCATCAATAAAGAGACCATTAACTTCACCAATAAGTGCCTCATCCACTAGCACCTCCCTTCCAAATATAATGACCTCTCCTTTATTCTAGTCTTTCACAAAATAAACGGTAGCTCTGAGGTCTGGTCAATGAAGTCTTTCAATGAATGGTTGTAGCCCTCCCTTCTAAATTTTCTTCCAAACCTTTGACTTGTCTTTATTATTTGTACATGCGGTAGGCTCAACTATTTTCCTTCTTCCTCCCATTGTCAACAATCTTTTGATCTAAAATCCCACACCCAGAAAATACAGACTTATGAGATTGTAGTAAAACCAAAGCACCCACAAAATGTGCAAGCTCAACCCATCAGTCATATTCATTACGATTCTACCACCATATCTAATAATATCTCGATACTTAGCACCTTTCTCTTTAATCATCTTTAAATGTGGCTTATCTCCCATGAGTGCAATCATAGTTGATTAGGGATCTAATGTTAGCAGGAAAATATTTGTAATTCTACCACATCACCTTTCTATTTTGTCTTATTCCATCGTTGGAAAAGAAGTCCACCACACCATTCCCTTCCCTATAGATATGGGAATTTTTGACCTTCTCAAACTTAGATAAAGTGTCCCTAGCCTCATCAATCTAGTACTTAATAGTCCAAGATGGGGAGTTCAAGGAGGCAATCAATGATATTCTTCGAGTCACCCTCAATCCAAATATTCTTAAAGTTCAAACTATTAGCCAAATTAATGATCTAGTAGGCTCCTATACCTTCAACTAAATGATTAGTTTTTTTCCCCAAAGAGATAGCAACCGCAACAATGAACATACCTTTATCATCACGTAACACACCTCCACTCCAAGCCATTCTTGGATTTTATGTTTGTTGTTTATGCTTTTCTGTTTCAATTTCCAGAATTTTAGTTATAAGCATTTCATTTTTCTCAGCTTACATTACATTTGCACTCACCCCAAATTTAGTGGCCTTTTTATGAATGTTTGGTGTCCTATTGCTAATACTATAGTGAGAAATTTTTTGAAACTCATATCATCCCGTGATAGCACAATCATTGTGGATCTTGGGTTGTCTAGATCTTCAACTCCTAGTATTGACACTAGTACACTAGGCATGGACAATATTTTTAACAATTTCTTGCCTTCAAGTAGCACCATGAATGTTGACACAAGAACCAACAATATCCCACAAGAAAAATCATTCAAATTCACAAGAATTTAGAGAAATTACAACATCAAATAATCTTGGAAATCATTTCAACTACTGTAATTCCTACCATATAAAAAATTCACCACAAGCTTGAAACTGAAGATGTCCTTAACCTTGTGAAAAATGTAGTTAATATCTTTGGAAAACATCTTCCCTCAACTACTAGTTGTTCTTTTCCAACAAGCAATGTTGCAAGTCAAAGAGGAACCTAAATTCATCCTCCCACAATAATAGCCTCAATACCTACCTACACCAATCCTCAAGTCACAACAACAATGCAACAAGTTAGTAATGTGATTCCTTCCCTAGGTATTCTTGCTAGCATCCCTAGTTCCTATGTGGAATCACAAGTTATATCTCCTACCTTACCACCAATAAGCATTCCATTCACTTGTCCTAAAAACACATACACTCCAAAACCACTTTCACTTCCATCTCATAACACAAATAATGACCCTCTCATAACACAACTTTTCCAAACTGTTTCATCCCTTCAAAAGAAAATTTTCACCATAAACCAAAGTCAAAATGGCCCACCTATATATTATGTCAAAAGTAGTCTATCATCCTTGGAGATATTATGAACATTGATGCCACAAGGAGTAGAGGTGCCTAGATTTGAGAAATATGGAGGGAAGGGAGATCCTTCTAACCATGTTAATGCCTATTCTGCCCTATGTAGTAATTTTGTCCTTGATGATAAATTGTTGGCAAATATTTTTACTAGGTCCTTGAAAGAGACCACGTTGGAGTGGTTCTCTTCTTTATTGAACAACTCAATTCGTTCATGTTAAATGAACTTGTTGAGGCATTTGTAAACCATTTCCAAATGCATATGACTCCCAAGATGACCTTGGCCAATTTGATGAGATGCAAGCAAAAAGATAACTGATTTTACCTCATGCTATCAATCGCTTTATTCCCAAATTGATGTCAAGGTCCTAGAATCACACCTTCAAAATATTTTCATATAGAATAAGCAAAGTAAGATTCAAGACAAGATTGTACGATGATGAAATTCCCATCCTTCATGCACCTATGTACTGCCCTCCACGATTATCATAATTTGGTTAGTAGTCAAGATAGAAAGTCCACTTCTAGTCGAATCGAGAGATTTGAGCCCACACACCAAAACAATTCCCAACCTTTTAGAAATAAAATAAAGGGTTCCTTCAATTTAACCCCCCTCAACAAACAACTCATAATTTAAATATCCAAGTAGCTACTATCAAAGCCATGGTCCCCTCTAATTATTGAGACCTGAAATGACAATTCACTCCCTTTCTCGATACCCTTCATAACACAATGTACCAACTTTTAGAGCAACAAATGATTAGGTTGCCTCCTGTCAAAGCACACAATCCCAATAAACCTTTACCCTCAAGCTTTAGATCAAATGATTATTATCATTATCATCGACAAAATGGACATGACACGAAAAAATTAAAGCATCTTAAACATATTGTGCAAGACCTCATTGATTCTGATTGTCTATCCATTGTAGGTGTTAGTGATCAAGGAAACAAGTCTATTTCCCCTCCGAAGCAAAACTTGCAGATTTTCACCAACCTAATGCCCGAACATAATATTTCATTTGTCAAAGCCAGTGAGATTACAAAGAATGATGTGATGAATGTTGATACAAATGATGAAAAAAATGATTTTGTTCTAAATAATGCTATCAATGTCAATCTTATAGATGAAATGGTAGGGGCGATAGACGTTATCCCTCATAAGGGCCAAACTAAGAGTCCTCTTGAAATTGCTTTCTCCTCTAAGGATATAATTAAACATACACCTGATGGTCCTCTCTACATAGTCTGATGTATCTATCATAAGCCCACTAAGGGGATACTAATAGATCCCGCCTATGGAGAGAATGTGATCATTGAGGAATTTGAACTTTTCAATGAGCTCTATCAAGACACGTACGATTTTAACCAAAGGCATGGATCAAGACACATAATGGTTTTTCTTGCCCTATGATAGGATTGATCACCTTACCATTGTAGATAGGACCAAAAACATTAGATGTTGCATTCTCCATCATCCTGCAATCAGACCAATTTTGTACGAAGTTGGGCCTCCCTTGCCTTCGCTCCATGAAATTCATCCCTTCGGTTGTGCATAAATGTTTAAAGTTTCCCTTTGACAATGATATATATTCATTGTTCACCATAGTGGCTTTAACCCTTTGTCATCCAAATGAAACTTTTCCTTAGATTCCTTTTGGCTCGAGCCCATGGAACCTATAAAGCCATGAAAAGACTTCCTTTTCATATCCTACCAAAAATTCAAAGCAAAGAAAATAGCTAGACTCTCTATTTGAAATGTGTCCCCATCCACCTTCGAACCTCCCATCCTTGATGAAACAATGATTGAAACTAAAACATAAACTTCACCTACCTCCTACAAATGACCAAGAGATAATGAAACCAAATCCCATCACACCTCCTAGAATAAAACAAGTTTACAAAATCAAAGAGAAAGCGGTTGAGAAACCTCCCATGGTTCCTTTCGTTCCTCCCCTTAGGGAAGAAAAGAAACCTATGGTTGATCAACCCATTCCTACAAAATTACAAATTGAAAACAAAACCAAAAGAAAAAGAGGTTCTAGGTAGCATAGGCATAGAAGTTGCACCCTTACTCGCAAGTTACATGAAGAACTAAACAAAAAAAATCAAGATCCAAACTTGACTAAAGCAATGCATGATGATTCTACCCCTGCCCTAAAATAAGAGAATTCTACACAAACTCCACAACAAGAATTAGACGCTTCCATGGGCATTATCCTTCAACTTCCTATTGTGATTAACTTAGATAATGATGACGAGGTCACTAAAATTGATGAGTCCTAGTGCACTTCAAAAAGTAGATTTTTAGAGTTGCGGATCTTGTTGGGAATCTGTCAGTTTACTAGTTTCCTATCTATTTGATTTATGTCTCAATTTGGTTTAATGCTATAAAGCTTCTAGAGTTTACTCCATTTTATTTTTCATTTCTCATTTGAAGATTCATTTTAATGGTGAACCCCCCCTTTTAATCACACTTAGGGAAACCCCTTGTTGTATTCCTTCCCTCAATTGAATCATTGGGTTGAAGTCTCTAGTGTTTCCTAATGAACAAAGAATGAAATAGGTCCTAAGTCTAAGTTTCATCTCCTAAAAAGTGTAACCCTATTTCCTTTGATTCACTTTCAAACTAGGACTAGGAGATATAAAACTAAAAATGAGAAGGTAAATTTACTAACTTGGATATAAGTAGTGTGATTATAGAATTTTTTTAGAATGAACTTGAAAAAATATAAATATTCTTCCAACTCATTTTGGATAGGGGGACACTAGGCTGAACATTGGTGTTGTCTTAGAATTTATTCACTTGGTATCTAGATCTATAATGGACTTGTGGACATCAAACTCTACAAATGGCTAAAATTCTAACACACACCATTAGCATGATTATTATTTGAAAACAAAGCAAATATTCAACATCCATATGAAATAATCCAACATGCCTTAAAATGCAATCAAATAACAAGATAACTAAAGCATATAAAGAAAAACATGAAGCATACCTATGCCATATTTGATTGGTGCCACTTTGTTGTGTGGAAAGTAGCCCTTTCCCAATCCTTGATAAGATCAATGATAAAATGCCTTGAAGATGCTATGAAGTGGATAAAATTAGCTCTCAATGTGAAGAGAGTAACTTTGCTCTAAATTGTGGATGCTTGAAATGATGGATAGCCTCTTCATTTATAGAATAATTTGATAAGAGAAGAGGAAAAATGGATGAATGTGGGATAAAAACCCAACCAATAGGAAGAAGCCACTTGTCACAATGTGAATGGGCCAGGGATGTGCAAGTTTTGATGAATGTGCCCATAAATGTATAAATTTGAATTTTGAAAATGTTGAAATGACAAGGTGGAGGGAGAGTCAAATGGAGTAATGACCACTTGGCTCAATACAAAAGGACTTGTAAGGTGAAATAAATGCCTTGTTGGAAGGACTAAGTCCACTTGGATTTGAATTAACATTTGAGGGAATATTCTCTATTATGCCATGTTGAGAGAAAATAATGATTTAATAAATGAATTAAATATATTTTCATGTGTAAGTGGAAAAAGCTAGATGATGGGACTTGCATTAAGATTAACATTAATCATGATTTAGTTAACTTAAGAGAGGATTAGGTTATTTTACCTATTTGATTTAGATTTATGGGTAAAAATAAATCAAAAGGAGATGAAAAATTATTTTAGATTTAGTTAAATAAATATTTTGATTTATTTAGCTAAAGGAGATGATGTTACTGTTAATGATGAATCTATTTAATTTAATTGGAGGACTGTAGAGATTAATCAAATAAACTTGATTTATCTGATGAATGGACGAATATGACCTAATTAAATGCCTGATACCAATTTCATATGTCTACATTTTTCCCCTCTTTGAAGCAATGTACTTGTTGCGTTGGTTCAAAGAATAAACTTACCATGATCAAAAATAAAAATAAAATCTAATTTTTTTGGATGCCCTAGTGAAAAGAAGTACACTGGTATGTTGCCCCCTCGAGAGATCGAGCGAAAAGATTTGATTTGAGGGTCAATCTCGTGACAAAGAGGTTCAACATGGACATATGGATGGTTATGAGTAACTAATCTATATGATAATGATGATGTAAATGAATTTTTTGTAAGATGCTTAGAATAAAAAATCTATATTATTTTAAACATCTTAAATGATTATGCAATGCAAGTGAGATAGATGAGATGGATGATGTTGTCTTATGATGATATGACATGATTATGCAAGATGAGAGTGAAAATGCGGAATGGATGCATTGATGAAATGATACTTATGTTAGCATGGAAGAGGATAGAAGAATGAGAGGGATCAACCCTCAAATCCAAGAAGATGCAGAAATACAAGAAGTCCATTAGTTGTCAAGACTTTATTAGATATGATGATGAATGATGATGATGTATTGCTTATCCAAGGATGGGAGAGATGAACAAAATAAATTTCCTTATATTTGATAACACACATAGGTACGATGCATCAAGGTATAAATAACTAGGATGGCATTGTGCCTAGTGTGATGGACTTTGACTCGACAATCAGATAGGATTACTCTTGTTCACACTTTACAAATGAAACCTTATTTAGAATGCAGTTTAGATATTCTAAAAATCTCAGACCAAAACATAAGAAGCCTTCTTATGTGGTCAACAAGACACCTAAAATATCCTCCCTACAAACAAAACAAAGCACGCATGATGAAATGATTTTATAAGAACATTCAACAAGCACAATAGACAAAAAGATAATGATCGTTGCCCCATTCCCTTCTCTCTAAATATTTCTATTTAGACATCATTGAGAGGTCATTGGAATGAGCGCCATAAGATAAATCCAAAGAAAAGATAAAGTAAAAAAACAAGCTAATTTTCTTCGTACCACTAGCCAAGACTAAACTACGGTGATGCCTGATGTTGATGTCCATCACAGGATGGTCGCATCCTAGGACATGTTGTGATCAAGTGATGATGAGATTGATTAGTTGATAAGCTATTGATACTCCGAGTTGACCAGTCTGCTAACGTACTGATCTAGACTTGAGACTTTGATGATTAGGTGTTCACTTTAGAACCTGGTAGACTTGTTTCTGATAGACTTACCAAAGGATGAAGGTGACAATTGATTTATTATGAATTTCGATTATTACGGGTGAAGACGAGATGAAATGGATGCACCATTTTGGGTTTTTTTGAATATTCTGAATGTTTTTATTTATTTTTAATGTTTTGAGGTTATTTTTGGAATTTTTAGATTTTTCAATGTTTTTGGTATTTTTGAGATTTAACCAAGAGACTAACTTAAAGACCTATCCTAGGGGTCCTAGGAGCTAATCAACAAATTAGTTTTTCCTACTTAATATACGTAGAGACCACGTAGTTCGACTGATAATTGACCTGATTGATGAGATAGATCGGCAAACAGATTGCTATTCTAACGGATGCCTAAAGGACTGACCTAATTGTCTCAGGGGACGATCAAAGATCAACCTTTCCTATGTTCAAGCTTAGAGACTACGTAGTTTGGTTGGATGACTCTATTTTTATTTTTTTGTAGATTTTCGACATGTTTTGGATTTTGATATTATTCAGATGTTTTTGGATTTTTGATTTTTTGAATGTTTTTGGATTTTGACTTTAAAATATACACGAATCCAATCTAATGCAGGTACAGGAACATTCCCCCAACATTATGTGATAGACTACTTTGATACAGGAAGGACAAACTAACCTTAGGAATATGCCAAGTAGTACTATGGTGGAACATGATACGAGCACAAGATCAAGCTATGATATAGATGTGGATGGATGACGGAAGGATAAATGGAATGTGATGGATAAGTTTGTGAAGATCTTGGTGGATGGAGAGTGCTTTATTTATTCTTGGCACCTGTTTGTCAAGTTTTCACCAAGGTACTTGTCCAAAGCACCACCGAAGTGGTTTTCAGTAGAGGACGATTTTTTTCTTAACTATTTTCAATCCTTTTTCCTATTTTTTTGGATTTTTTTTTAATTTATTTTTTTGTCACCAAGATGCCTATTTACTTGGTTTTCATCAGGGTGACCATTTTTTCAAGACATTTTCTGATTTTATTTTATTTTATTTTTATACCTTGCAAGATTTTAGGCATAAAACTTTTTGAGATGGGAGTTGTTCGTGGGCTCCTATAGAGGGTCACCTTCTAGTGTTCATAACTAATATGCCCCTAATTTATAGCTCACTATGATGACGAAAGGTCCCAACAAGTTGGGCTCAAATTTATCTTTTCTTTTTAGGTTTGGCACATTCTTTTGGTTCTCCTTTAGCAAAAGTTCACCGAGTTGGAAGGTTCATCTCCTGATCTTCTTGTTATAACTCTGCATGAGTCAGCTTTGATACACTTCTAGATAGTTTAAAGCATCCATTCATCGTTCATCTAGTAACTCCAGCTCATTTAGTCATGAGACCCTATATTCTTCATCTGTGATGAGGTTTTGCAATGATATTCTCAAGGATGGGAGCTCGATCTCAATAGGTAAGATGGCTTCTGATCCGAAGACTAGGGAGAATGTGGTGGCACTTGTTGGTGTGTGAATGCTAGTATAATAGGCCCAAAAGGTGGGATTTAGCTGCAGATGTCAGTCACGACCAACGTCATTGATTGTATTCTTAAGGATTTTCAAGATGGCTTTGTTGGTGGATTTTGCTTGGCCATTTCCTTGGGGATAGTACGGAGTAGAAAAGTGATGTTGGATATTGAATTTTTCACATAAGTCATATAGATCCTAGTTTTTTAAAGGTGACCCATTATCTGAGATAATGGCTTGAGGAACACCATACTAGAAAATGAGGTAGTTCAGGATGAACTTAGATATCTTCTTTTCATTTATGTAGGTAATGGGAATGGCTTCAACCCACTTTGTAAAGTATTTTGTGGTGGTGATGATGAATTTGTGGCCATTGGATGAGGTGGGTGTGATTTTTTTGATGAGATCGAGCCCCCACTATGAAAAGGGCCAAGGTGTAACAATAGGATGAAGCTCTTGAGCTGGTGCATGGATGAGGTCCCCATGCTGTTAACATTGTAAACATCTTCTGATGAAGTCATGTGTGTCCCACTCCATTGTGGGCTAGTAGTATCTGATTCTCAACAAATTCTTAGCCAAGGTCATACCACTCGAGTGTGATCCACAAATGTTATTATGTACCTCAGTTAATGCAGTCAGATATTCCTCAATGTTCAGTCAATGCAATAGGGTTCCTTCAATGCTCATACAATAAAGGGTTTCTCCTAGGATGACAAAGTGGGTTGACTTCATGACGAAGGCTTGTTTAAGGTTCAGGGTTATATCAGCAGGCAAGAATCCTATTCTTAAGTATGTGTAAACATGATGTTACTAGGAATTATCGGAACCAATGAGTTCACACACGAATTCAGACTTGGGTACCTTGAATAATGGTATGAGAAGCTTCTCTACAAGGAATTCTTGCTTTGGGACATTGTGCGGGATTTCCAAGAGTGATCCAATTGTAGCCATTGCATCTATTGCTTTGTTGTTTTCTCTAGGTAGTTGTTCAAATGTGATATCGATCAATGAATCTTTGAGGCTCTCGACCAACTTCTTGTATGGAGTAAGTTTGTCATATTTTGTCTAATATTGATCGTTTAGTTGATTGATTATAAACTAAGAGTCCCCATATACTTTTAGAGCCATGATCCATCATTGTACTAAAATCCTTAAGCCTATGACGAGAGCCTCATACTCTGCTATGTTATTCATGCATGGGAATGACAGCTTGTAAGATTTGGGTATGCAATCTCCTTAGAGAGTTATGAAGAAAATTCCTACTCCTGACTCGTGTTGTGTGTAAGATCCATCAAAGTACATCTTCAAGTGGTCTACAACACTTAGGCTAAAAATTGATTCGTCAAAGAATTTTGAATTGAGTGGGTTTTTTGCATAAATAGGAGCCTCTGCTAGTTGATTTGTAATTTTTTGTCCCTTGACCGCCTTGCAACAAACATATTCAATGTCGTGTTCTATCAATATCATGACCCATTTGGATTTTCGTCCTATGAGAGTGGCTTTAGAAAGAAGGTACTTGAGTGGATCTATCTTCGCAATTAGCTTGATTTGGTGAGCCAACATGTAGTGTCTTAATTTATGAGCTGCAAACATAACTGCCAGAAAAGATTTTTCAATAGGAGTACAGTTTAGTTCATGTCCCACCATAGTTCTTCTGATATAATATATTGCTCTCTCTCTTCCATTTTCATCATGTTGAGCTAATAGAGCACCGAGAGCTACCATGGATGTTGAAATGTACAGGATTAGTGGTTTTCCTAGGATTGGCAGCATCAAAACTGGTGGCATGAGTAAGTATTATTTTATTTTGTTAAATTTTTGGTTGCATTTTTCATCCCATTTGTATGCTACTTCCTTGTGGAGAAAATGAGAATATGGGATATGTTTATTTTCTAATTGCACTATGAATCTATAGATGGACTAGAGCCTGTCTTGTAGACCTCTTTGTTGCTTTAGTGTCCTGGGTGCTTCCATATCTAGGATCTCCTTGACTTTGGTGGGATCCACTTCGATTTATCTCATTAACACTATATATCCAAGGAGCTTTCCTGATTGTACCCCAAAGATGCATTTCTTTGGGTTGAGGAGGACCTTATACTTTTCCAATCTATCAAAAATGGAACTCAAGGTTGCTATGTGGTCTTTTCATTTTCTGGATTTTTCCAATATATCATCTACGTAGTCTTCCACTGTCTTATGAATCATGTCATGGAAGATTGGTGTCATGGCTCTTTGGTATGTTTCACTTGCATTCTTTAATCCGAAAGACATCATTTTCTAGCAGTAGGTCCCCCATGGACATGTGAATGTTGTCTTGTACTGGTCCTCTTTTTCTATCATAATCTGATTGTATCTAAAAAATCCATCCATCAGTGAAATCATCTCATGTTCGGCTGTCATATCCACTATCATGTCAATGTTGGGTAGTGGAAAGTCATCCTTAGGACATGCTTTGTTTAGGTCTTTGAAATTCGTGCAGATGTGGATGCCCCCATTTGGCTTTGAAATAGGTACAGGGTTTGACACCCATTCGGATAATCAATTGGCCTTATGAATCCTGCATCCAAGAGCTTCTGCAATTCTACTTTGACTAATAAGGATATCTCAGGGTGCATCTTTCTCAACTTTTGTCTTACTAGCTTTGCCCCTAGATAGACAGCTAACTGATGAACCATGACTTCCGGATCGAGACCCGACATGTCAGCGTAGGTCCATGCAAATTTCACTTCTTTTTTTTTTAAGAATGCAGCCAGAAGTTCTTGTTGCTTTGGGAGGAGAGATTCCACATAGAAAGTTATGTGTGGTATTGCTTTTGTTCCCAAATTGATGAGGTTAAACTGTTCTACTAGGACTGCTGATTTTTCCTAATGAAGTGGAGTAGGAGGGAGATTGAATCCTTCATCCTTCGGTGCCTCAAAGAGGTTTTCACCATGGGATGTATCCTTTATTTTTACTATTTTATGGCTAGAAAGTTCCATAGTGTGGTTTTCACTGAATGACCTTGAGATTATTCTCAATTGTTCACTTTTTTGATTGAAGGACTCAATCATCTACCAGTAATACACCTATGTGTTCAGTGTGATGTCAAATCCAACTTTATGATCTTGGCATGGTACTATATCCCTTAGTCCTATGAATTCTGAGAGAGCCTCATCATTTTCGAATGTGTCTAGAACCAGTGCTCCTCATTGGTTATAGACGATGAGTTGGGGATAAACTAGGTTTATTTTGTGAATTTGGTGGTCTGACTCAACAAATGAGGCACTAATCATGAGTAAGGAGGAGTATTCAAAAAGTGAGGGTAAGCCAGTTCTGGTATCCTGGTCATCACTACTACTACAAACTTCAGTTATATCAAAGGTGAAGTTGTCTAGGGGCAAACCTATAGATACGGGTAATTGTAGGGCGATTGCCGATAACTGAGTGGGAGTCTTGACTACATTAATTGGGGGACCTTCACCATGTATGGTTACACTTGGAGGGGTACAACAAAGGCCACCAAGATTCTTCATTCGCCTCTCAACAATGATGGGTTCCAAACGACCATTAATGTTCCTTCCAAGGCTTTCATTTCTATTGTAGCCCATACCAAGCATCATTTCTAGGCCTCTATTTCTTTTATCGATGGGAATATTAGGCGTAGGTCTTTCATCTTGGTATAGTGAGCTTGAAATGTCTCCTTCATCCACGTCGTCCTAACTTAGATCCTCTCAAAATTAAAATATAGAAGGGTTTGCTTTGAAAGTGTGAGAAGGTGTCTCAGCTAGTCGGGGTTACCCATGTGACCAAGGAGATTGAGGTAAATCTCCTACGACAAAATCATTATTCTTCATTCTGTATTCCCCACACCCATTGTCTTGGATCATGAGCTTGATGTCGAATATGTCAGGAATGGAGAGTGTTTTTGTTCCAAAATTGGAGGCGATGTTGGATGGATCTATGTATGAAGTGGAGGGACCTTCATTATTTTTTGGGACCTAAGGGACTTTGTAGAACTTGGCCTCCAAATTCTTTCAATAGGTGAAAGGTTCAGGGTCACCATGAATTGTGACCTCTTCATTTTAGTGTGAGATTTTGATGCATTGGTGAAATTTTGAGGCAACTGCCTTCATCCCATGAATCCATGGCCATCCTAGGAGGATATTGTAGGGAAAATCAAGGTCGAGGACCTGACATGTGGAATCCATAGTCGCTGGCCCTACTTGGATTGGGAGTTTGATAATGCCTTGAGACACTCTTTCCTAATCATCATATGCTCTGATTGTAATTCCTTTGTCTTTCTCAATGGAATCCTCAGAGATTCCTATATTTTTTATGAGCTTTAGTGAACATATGTTAAGGCCTGCACCTCCATCCATCAAGACCCTCTTGACTTTACTCTTGTGGAGAAAGACTTCAAGGTGTTTAACATACGGTTATAAGATGGTTGGATGGGGAAGTCTTGATTGTAAAAGGTGAGGATATTCAGAATAGTAATGTTACTAACCATATCTTGAAACTGCTCTGTATCCAGGTTGGGGGAGATGGTAGATGATGCTAATGCTTGTTCCATTATTTCCCTATGGGTGGCTGAAATCTTCAATTAATCCATGATGGAGATCTGAGCAAGGGTTCTCTTTAATTGATCTAGGATGTTGTAACCATTAGGGACAAATTTTTGGTTTGTAGTGGGGGTCTTAGATGGTTGTGATGCCCCCAACAATAGTGACCTTGCCACCGCATGTGGTGACTCCATAATCAGCATTGGCTCCCTTGATGCTAACAACAGTGACCAATTCGTCAAGGCATACAACAACTCCTTCATATGCATGGTTCACTTTGCCAAACTTTTGCTTGTTTTTATCATTTCCTTGATTGTGGTTGGGCATTGGATTTGTGTATATTTTTAGATCTTGGTTACCAGCCAGTTACTCAACATTTATGATTTTATCAGCAATGAGATCCTCGATGATTTTTTTTAATTTCATGTAGTTGGTGGTTGTGTGTCCCTTGATTTTATGATAATCACACAGGAGATTTTTGTTGTACCAGGGTGGCTTCACCTATGGTTCACTATAATTATCATGGGTGGAGACTTTGATGAGGCTCTCATTAACTAATTTTTTAATGATGGATCCAATTGGCTCTCTAAGGGCTATGAATTTCCTCTTGGGGGGATACTTTTTCCGTGGAGGTGGTCCTCCTTGATTATTGAGATTATTGATCTGATTGTGGGGTGGTTGTTGGTTCACCACATTTGTTTATGTTTTATTCTAGTTTTTTTTTGCGGTTGGTGTGAATGTGTTTGATTATTTTACTTGGGAGCATTGATTGCAACCTTGGCATCCACTACTCTATCATTGGTGACATTTCGGTTCTTCGTCCATGTGTGATTTTTAATGTTGTAGCTAGTGGATGGGTGATTGTCTTGATGTTCAAGATAAGTAGGCATGCCCCCTTGTGTAATAAGAGCTCATTGAATATTGAGAACCTTGGGCATCAGTTGATCGTACGTGGTGATGTATTGCATCTTCAGATAGAATGCCAAGGTTTTTTCTGTATTGGCAATGATGGTACAAAGTTGTTGTTCTTCTGGAATGGCCCATTTTCTTCGATTGGCCTTGGCTCGCCATCATTGGAGAAAGGTAGTCAATGATTCCTCCTTACCATGTTTGAGCGCCGAAATTTATTCCAAACTAACATCCACACAAATGTTGAATGCATAATTTTGAAGGAATGCGTCTTTGATTTCCTAAAATGTTTTAATTTCAGTAGGAAAATGAGAAAACCATTCCATAGCATCACTAGCCAAGCTTTGAGGGAATAGCTGCATTAGATATCTGTCATTGTATGTGACTTCCATGCAATGTACTTGAAACTCCTTGATGTGATCTTAAGGGTTTCCTATCCCGCGATATTTATCAAATTTTGGGATTTCAAATCCCTTAGGGAATGGTACCATTGCCAAGATTTTATCAAATGGATAGGGGCACAAGTTGCTAGGTTTCCTGATTGTCTTTCCTGATTGAAGATCTAGCACTTGCTACAAGAGCAATTTGATTTGTGCCATCACATCACCTTGTGGATCAGGAGGTGGGGTGAACATGTTCTGGGGTGTGGGGTTGATGGGTGGGATGTTGATGGGAGTTGGTTGCAAGCTTTGTTGAGCAAGTAATGCTTGTGTTTGCTGCTAAGCCAACAACACTTGTTGTTGCTCATGATTTTGTTGTGCCAACAACACTTGTTGTTGGTCATGCTCTTGTTGTTCCAACAATGCCTATTGTTGGTTGTGTTGTTGTTGTGCCAATAATGCATGTTGTTGGGCCTCTTGCTAAGCCACTTCTTATTGTACTTGATAATCTTGCAAGGCTTGTTGATAAGCTTCTTATTGTGCTTGCAATTGTGCTTGGTACTGTGCTTGCACTTACACTTGTTGTGCTTGGAATTGAGCTTGTGCTTGAGTGTGTGCTTGTCGGATTTCTTGTGCAATTTGAGCGGCTTGGGTAGCTTGAGCTACATGGGAAACTTGAGCGGCTTGTGCGGCTTGTGCATCTTGTATGGCTTGTGCGGCTTGTGTGGCTTGTTGTGCCTATTGTGCTACTAATTCTGCTTGTGCTTGTTGAGTAGCTAACTATGTAGCTTGTTGGTTTTGGAGTGTAATTTTCTGGGCAACTTGTCAAGCAGCATGCAATGTGAGGGTGAATGAATTTTCCATTTTGTGCCTTAGTGGTGCTAGCGGTGGATTGGCAATGGTATTGACTGTTGTGATGAGTGGAACTGTCATGTTGATAATCGAGGTTTGAGTCATAGATGGTGTGATCGAGACACTTGGTCCCCGAGAAACCATTCTTTGAGTGATTTGAGGAATGGTGGATTTGTTGACTGTGAGGGTTGTTTGGATGGTCACCATCTGTTGTTACGATATCGATGGCACAGGTGGAGGATTCATTATGATTCTTTGGCTTGGTTGATTGATGGTGGGTAAAGGGGGAAGACCCAACCCGAGGGATGATGCAGAAAGATGGGTGGTGCATTCCTTTGAAGTGACAATGAGGGGTCAAATATTCCCTCGGCTCCAAACAAGTCACCTTCGCCTTGTGAGGTAGGGAGAGAGGTTTGCAAGTCCAGAGGATAATCTGGTGTTGCATGAAATGAGGATGAATTGGTATGAAATGTGAGCAGGACATAAGGGTGTAATTGATTCACTGGGATGAATTGATCAGATGTGGTGTTTGTATCCAACTCTTTTTTTCTCACAAGGTGATGCTTTTGGAGTTCACAAAGCATGGCACTCCCCTTGTTAGTAACTGGAAGGGTTAAAGTGATAGATGATATGATTTGTGGGATGTCTTGAGTGACAATTTGAAGCGGAAGCATGGATGAAGTTGGTGGGATGATCCCAGGAGGTTTTTCCACAATAGTACTTACATCAAAGTCGGAAGGGATTTTAGCCCTTCTTTCGATAACCCAAGCATGTATTGGGAGGGATACAATCTCATCATGGCGTTGACGATTCGATGACTTTCGAGGTTTCTCACTATCTCCAATATTTCATCTTGTGTCATTTCTAACTCAACGATGTCCTCCACTTGACCCTCTTCTTGAAATTTTGATGAGGATTGATCGAGAGGTCAATGGTTATCGTAAGGTTGAATGTTTCAGTTTGACTTAGATCACTCGAAGTGGATGTTTCTTTGTTTTCCTCCATATTCTTCTTATGTTGAGATCGAGTTTGAACCATAAAATAGAGATCAATTTTCAGGAATGTAAGAGATGAACCTCTAACCCCTTAGATTGGTCTAAACCTTAAGCTCAAAGAAGAGAAGAACTAGGATAATTTAAGGATCAAAGTGATGATGGGGATGAGATAAACAAAAGATGGGTGATACGGATGATGAAAACTCTTGAGGAACTTTGAGGGAGATGCCAAATTTTAGGACTTGATTTCATTTTGATTGACGATAGTCTGACTAAGTGTGTTAAGTCAAACAAAGTGATAATGCACTTGTAAACTCTAGGAAGTTGTGTTTTCCTAGAGTGAACTTGTATGCAAGAGGATAATTTGACTAAGTGTGTTAAGTCAAACAAGGTTATAATGGATTGGATAATTTAACTAAGTGTGTTAAGCCAAACAAAGTGATAATTAACTTGTATACCCTAGAAAGTTGTGTTATCCTAGTGTAAACTCATTCACAAGAGGATAATTTAACTAACTGTGTTAAGTCAAACAAAGTGATTTTGGATTTTTCCTAGAAGTTTAGCATAAATGATGTTTTCAAAGTTTCCAAGAGTTTTTAGTGAGGTGATTTTTGATTTCGTTGTTTGAGGGATGGATGAAAGTGATTGATTTTGATCCTATACTTGACCTAGATAAAACTCCTTCTTACAAGACCTCGATTTTGAAGAACATGCTTGATATTTCCTATTTGATAAAATAAAACCTTTGAAAGAGATTGGGATTTTGTTGGCAATATAACTCATACAAGTTAGGGTTGTTTCTTGAAGATTTCTTGTAGAAGTTGTAAACCAATCTTTCTCTAAATTCAAGAAGTCTTTCAAGATGCTCCACATGAGCTTTTGGACTAAGACTTTGTAACTTGGGTTTCCAAATTTTGATTTTGTGGGAAATCATTTGAAAGAATACATGTGTGGGGTTCAATTGTCTCTTAACTTTTCTTAATGAGTTCTTTTTACCACAAACAATTCTTTGATTTAAAGTTTCAAACTAAATGTCTGTCTTAATTCTTTTTCATTCCATAAGGTCCATTATGTGAAAATCAAGGTTTCAAAAGCACAGTTTCCTAGGTTGACTTTAGTATGACCAAATTGTGATGTAGATCCAAATGTTTAGAAACCTCTAAGGATAAAATCCCTAGGGAAAGCAACAATACTTGGATTCGGTCAAAGGTATTTGCCCCTCCTAAAGGGTTTGAAATTTGAATATTTTTGTAAATGTTTGTTTCCAAATGTTTTGAGACTCAAGCAAAGTATTTTCTGATTCCAATAGCATGCACAATCCTAGGCTGAAAAGACAATATTTGTTGGGTTCCCAATTGGATAAATCTAGTTGTGCATATTCAGTGCAGATGCTTAGATGCTTGACCACACTGGCTCCCCTCCACAACACACACTTCTCTGGTCAGCTAAGCATCACTACCCATGAATCTCCCATGGCATACTTTTCATCTCTACAATAGAATCTCATGTATATGTGGGGCGGCTTCAGAGGAAATGACCATTTGCACCAACAAATAGAAAGGATTTTTTCCTTTGCTTTAAATAAGGGGTTTTAATGCGGGCATTCCATTTGTGGGGGACCATCCATTCGGCAAGAGACCATTCCTACCCTTCTCATCAAAACAATCCTCATGATGTTGGCCTTTGTTCCAATATCCACACTTATATCCCAGGTGGAAGTCGCTTGGCTTTAGCGTGTTCCCGATTGGGTCATTCCCTTGGGTGATTACTTTTTACCACAAGGAAAGCCCTCTAAGATAAACAAAAGCAAGAAAGAAATATTCGTAACTTGATCAATCTTTGTCGCAATACAAAGAGAGAGAATGTACTCAATATCCTCCACTCACACTTGCAAGTTTTGTTCAATTTTAAGGTACCCAAATTGAAATGTGGAAACAATCTTTTATGCAACTTAATGTTGCCAGAAAGACTTTTGATTCTCAATATTTTCATGAAGCGCGAGACAAACATATATGCCTTTTTAAATGAAATTACTTTGCAAAAAAGATTACAAGGCACAAAAGCACATGCTCATTTTAAATCCTCCAAGCAATGATTTGATTCTTTTTAATGCACCAAAAGGAGAAATGAGGATTTCCTTTTTCAATTGTTAACCTTAAACAAAATCTAGTAAGTTGTTTCTAAAGTTCTTTGTAAGTCCTTTGTAGAAAAAATTGAAATGTTCTTTTTAGAGCCCGAAAAAGATGTGAGTTGATTTAAAACATAAATCAAGAGAAGAAAATGGAAGCTCTAGATTGTAACAAGCATTAAAAAATTATTTTTCAAATCTTAATCTCAAGTTTTCCAGACCCAATTAGTTCACCTTTGTTCAACTCCGATGCCCAACTCCAACACCAACTTTTAACCTTTTTCCTACAAGATAAAAAAGACAATTATACAAGGCTCAAGTTATTAATTAAAATCATTTTACACATTATCTCCAAATAATAGAACAATTTCAAAGGAAAATACTTATGATTTTGGATGATTATGATAATAATCGGTGCATCAATATGTGGATCCTGCAACTATTAATTTTGCATGTATGATTTTGCAATTAGAAAGGAAAATGTTAACATAGAATTATAACAAGATCTATAATCCTCCAATTCAGGCCACATGAAAACAAAATAAATATGACAGAGCAGGAATGTTAAATCTGAGAATCCTTTTTCTAGATTGAAGGCATGCATTTCTATGCATGTATTTGACTAAAGGATACACTCTTAAAAAAATTCATTCTCTAAATTTTGTTCAACATACTCTTAGCATATCATGAAGAAAAAACCATCAAATAATGTCGTGATTGAAGCAATAGCCATTCTGTCTGAAGAATATGGCGAGGCATTTCCACAAGAAAACCTTTTAATTTCGAGCTACTTCACGAGCTTGTATTAGAATTCATTATATAATGCATTCCTTGATTTCATCGGTGAAGCATATATGCACCTGTGATGCAATAGACAGTGACATACCATATTTCTAAATGTTGACTGATTAGATCAAGAGATTAATTGGTTGTTGAGAATGAAAATAGGTGATTTAGAAGATTGGTGATAGCTGATAGAGAATATCTAATCACCGCAAAGAAATTAAAGGTATTTCAAAGCCCTGCTAGAAGCATTAGTTAGCTAAAACGAAAATTCAGCATACTTCACTCCCCTCCCACCTGCTTGTCAGGTAACAAAATCTTCTAAGATAGATATGTATTTCGAAAGTAGACAAAATCATACCCAATAAATTCACATCTTAAGTGATAATTTAATTCAACATCAGTGAGTCAACATATGAAATTTAAGATATAAATTTATCAAAGGCTTCGCTCAAACATAATGAAATGATCGTAGTTCACTTGTTGCATCTGTCCATAGAGAGAGGGAATTTTTCTTCGGTAATGTTAAGTTCACCCATAGGTGTATATCAGTGCAATATTTTCTACAGGTGTATGTTCATACACACAACATAGTTTACCAAGGATATTGCTTACAAAATGAGAAAAAATCTTGATGTGATAAAAAAAGAAGATCAGAAGAAAGTCACATTTAGTAAGAGACGCTCCCTTTACCATATGTTCCTTATCCATTACCATCGAAGGCAATTCTATGTTTAATCGGTTGTGGGTAATCTTCAACTTTGTCGCTATTTCTATGAAATAATCGACTTTATCAATGCTGCTAATCAGGTCATGGTAAAAGATCAACCTACGGAAGAGGATTAGAAATCCTACCATGTTAGTATGCCAAATCTCTCCCTATCACATTAGAAGTGAACATTTAACCCGCACTTAATCTATGTCAACACTTACCTATGACGAAGTGATTTTAAACCGCGTCCATGTAACATCATTTAATGTCTGCAAGCTTTATATTGAGAATGATGTGAAACCACTGAATATTGGTAGATTCACCAATCTTGTTTCTCTTCAATAGCATCTCAAACTCTATCTATTGCAATTTATAGGATAGCCTCCTCACCTAGATCCTGAATTCTTTTTGACCTTAAATTTTTTCCAATCTCGGCAAGCAACAACCTCTCACTTTTCCAATTAAGTGTAAGTTGTGTTCGACTTCCGATTGCACCAAATCTTAGTTTATCAATACAATGGTAACTTAACAGACTTTACAAATTAAAGGACACATATAGATTATGGCTCATAAATGGGCGACCTCTATTAATGTGCAGCTGGTGACGACTTCATTGATTTTAATCAATTTAAAATTGACTAAACTTACAAAAAATATCGGCTTGGCGAATGAAGGTAGCAAGGCATTTCCAAATTTAAGACTTAACTTACTATCAAAACATGCAAACATCTAAAATAAAATAAAATTAACGACTTACCTGCAACTTCATAGTGGAAGGAACCCACTTCGAGGAAGATGAGAGTAGAAGAAAGCAGGCCAAAATTATAAAATTAGATTTCTACCAAAAATAATAGAAGTCACATCGATATGAGTTTTGTGTTCACAGGTGTGTTCAAACTTTCCATCCAAGTACCCATATAAGCCTTCAAGCATTAGCATGGTTACACCAAGTGGGCGCTTTAAAACCTAAGCAGAGATATTTCAACAACAGTAATAAAGAGCATTTCAACAATTATTTAACTACATCGAATATCTAAGAGGCACGAGTTCGATGGACATTAATGCATAGCCGTTAGGTGAGAACAAAACAAATAGCGGTGGGAGTTTTTTGATAGCATTGACAAACTGCAAGAAAAAGTGCAAAAGTCCAAGTGCTTAAATAAAAAATGTTTCATTATATGTTTAAAGAAGAACTCAGCTTTAATCTCGGCAGAAAAAAAAAAGTCTATCTGAGTTGAATCAATTCCAAGGGATAAACTTGATAGATGCAGGAGCTTATCGCTCAAAACGGGTTAGCTAGAAACATATCTAAGATGTGGAACTATAGACAAGGCAAATTATTTATTTGAAAGATTTTTTCTTCAAGAGCATAAAATAGATTTATTGTAAAGGCTTCATAAACTTTCACAAATTCTATACTAATAAATAACCAATGCATAGAAAATGTGAAGAAAATCTATGAGTCCTCCTTCTAGCGCCTTTATGTGGACATCAAAATCTGAAAATGGTTAAAATTCTAACACACACCACTACCATGATTAGTATTTCAAAACAAAGCAAATATTCAACATCCATATGATATAATCCAACATGTTTTAAAATGCATCCAATAACAAGATAACTAAAGCATATAAAGAAAAACATGAAGCATACCTATCCCATATTGGATTGGTGCCACTTTGTTGTGTGGAAAGTAGCCCTTTCCCAATCCTTGAGAAGATCAATGATAAAATGCCTTGAAGATGCTATGAAGTGGATAAAATTAGCTCTCAATGTGAAGAGAGTAACTTTGCTCTAAATTGTGGATGTTTGAAATGAAGGATAGCCTCTCCATTTATAGAAGAATTTGATGGGAGAAGAGGTAAAATGGATGAATGTGGGAAAAAAATCCAACCAATAGGAAGATGCTAGTTGTCACCATGTGAATGGGCCAAGGATGTGCAAGTTTTGATGAGTGTGCCCATAAATGTATAAATTTGAATTTTTAAAATGTTGAAATGACAAGGTGGAGGGAGAGTCAAATGGAGTAATGGCCACTTGGCTCAATGCAAAAGACTTGTAAGGTGAAATAAATACCTTGTTGGAAGGATCAAGTCCACTTGGATTTGAATTAAAATTTGAGAAAATATTCTCTATTATGCCATGTTGAGAGAAAATAAAGATTTAATAAATGAATTAAATCTATTTTCATGTGCAAGTGGCAAAAGCTAGAGGATGGGACTTGCATTAAGATTAACATTAATCATGATTTAGTTAGCTTAAGAGAGGATTAGGTCATTTGACCTATTTGATTTAGATTTATGGGTTAAAATAAATCAAAAGGAGATGGAAAATTATTTTAGATTTAGTTAAATAATTTGTTTGATTTATTTAGCTAAAGGGGATGATGTTAGTGTTAATGATGAATTTATTTAATTTAAATACCGGACTTTATATATTAATCAAATAAACTTGATTTATTTGATGAATGGACGAATATGACCTAATTAAATGTCTGATGCCAATTTTGCATGTATATAGGACTATTTCAAATAATTTACATTTATGGCAATAAAATGGAATAGAGAGGAGTACACATAATCTTGATTGGTAATATTTTAATTTATTCTCCACAAATTTTATTAGTAATATTACTCTTGTATGTCAAATAATATTTACCAATAGTTAGATAGTTTTAGAAAATTTTGGCTTATTCCAATTACCCTTTTAAAATCTAGACTAGTTATAAGTCTATATAATTTGAATTAATTCATTCTAAAAATTTATCGTGGAACTAAGTAGAAATAAAGTGATGAAAAATGATGCGAAAATTAGGTAAGATGCAATAGAAATTGAATCATAAATCTATAATTTCAACCTACCTATGCTCACTAAAATCAAACTATGTATAAAAGACTAAATTGGCTAAAATTAGAAAATGTATAGTTTTCAGAAATTTTGAAGACCTTAACAGATGGGGATACTAGTAATCCTTATTAATACAAGGGATTTAGGTATTCTAGGATTTTAGTGATGCTAATTCTGCATGGGGTGTTGGTAGCCTATCTCAATGTGACATGGAAATTGTCTTTCCTATAAAATCTACTCAAATTCTTACTCAAATAACCTATAAGGTAATATTTGCTAATGGAACTCGACATGTTGGTTAAGTCAAAGGGGAAGTTGCTTCAATCAACCCCCTTGTGGGTAATTTAAATATAGATCAACATGGTAATGATAGTGGCATAATAAATTGATATAAAATCTAAAACTAAATTTGTTAATTCAAACAATAATGAAAAAAATAACATGCTTAATTTAAATAAAAGATAGAAGGAATTAAACAGGGCTTGTTGGGAGAGGGAAATAGGAAAAAAGATACATCAAATTTCATATGAGGATAAAGATAAATTAGATGAGAAGAGAAAATAAAAAATTAGGGGAAGCTATAGTGGACTAGAAGGAAAAATATACGAGGAAAAGAAGGCCAACAAGAGGAAAGGAAGAAGGAATAAGACTGTACACAAAAATAATTTATGGCTTCAAGATGATGTAGGAATGAGCTTCAAAGATTGATGATGCTTCTTCAATGATAGATCAATTCTTCAAGGCTCCTAGACTCCAAAATAGAAAAGAAAAATCTCTAAGGGTACAAGAGGAACTTGAGTGTGCAATGCAATGTGTTGGTATGCATTCATAAAAATAGGGGTAGGAAATTTTCTTTATAACTTTTTTGGGGACCAATTTGTATCATTTTGAGTAGGAACCATTTGAATCAAGCTTAATTGAGCAAGAAGAAGGTTTAATTAATATTTTGAGCTAAGAGAGTGTGACACATATGTTATTTTCTAATGATAGCATGTTTCTCCCATATCCAAAGGAAGATGAGCTTAGGTGGGAAAGAAGAGGGGACTAAAAAAAGATGAACACATATGATTTAAAATCACTTGGAATTATGGAAGGAATATGGTAAAAATGGGTTAATCATATGAGGGGATAAGAAAACACTTAGTTTTTGGAGTAATAACCATATAAATGAGAGTTTTTGGAGTAATAACCTTATAAATGAGAACATGGTGGCTAATGTGTCAAGAAAGATTATGGAAAGAGGTAGAGACATGTGAAAGGGGAAAGGAAAACATAGGGACAAGTAATTGGTCCTAGAAATGGCGCAAGATACTTTGAAATCGTAAAATGACATATGAAAAGAGGAAATGGAAAGTAGCCTAGAAACAACTCAAAATGAGAAAATTAGGCAAACACTAAAGGGAGAAAAAAAATAGATAAAAATAAATTATAAGATATATAATTATATTCTTATAATACCTGAAGAAATTGAGATACTCTTGTTCTAAATTCACATTCAACTAAAAATACTCTTACATAAGAATCATATTTACTGAAAATCATCATGACACAATATGTGTTCTCCTTATATGATCTATGCTTATGATTGACCTAACTACTTCAATAGAAGATTTTTGCTCCATAATCACCAAAAATTCACACCATGACATAAAAGATTATATATTCAATCTATTTTTATTTTTTTTAAATCATTCTTTTCGATTCATGTTCATGTCATGTTCGTGTATGACTTATCTACCTAGAAAAGGCATTAAGACAATTTGACTAAAATAAAATAAAATTTATAATAACTCTTATAGACTCCGATAGAATTTATGTCTTCCTGGTTAAATTTTTAATACCTTAAGTATACAATAGACTAATAACATTTATACCAAACTCTAACCCGTGCCGACAAACATTCTACCTTGATAGATACTTATATTCTCAATCATTTAACCACATCATGCATGACAATTTCTTACCACTTTCTTAAAGCGACAAATGGGTTATACAAAAATTTCTTACCACTATCATAAAATGACAAACTGGTTATTAGGCCGGTTACCGTGAAACAGCTGTCTCACAAGGCAACATAGGTTTCTGTGCCTCAACAATGGAGGATTTTCTCCTAAACATTCAATGCCCTTCTTCTGCAATTTCTCTTCTGTTTCTCAGAATTTCTCAACGCACTAGAGAAGAAGTGAATATTTAAGAACCAATGACAACTCCTTCTAGTGGCTCAAGATGGCTAACACTTTGAGTATGTCGATGCCAGGGCTCAAACTTTCCAACCCTACTCCTCAGAGAAATTTAAGTTTAATTCAACTAGGCTTTGCTCATGTTTCGAAGGGATATGCTCATAAGCTTGCTCAGACCCCAGGCGCCAAGGAAATCTTTAGAAAAGGTTTATCTTTTAATCAAATCATGAATAAATATTTCTCTTTCTACCTATTTCATTCTTCCTTGTTCTTTTAACTGATATAGTTTTTTTGTTTTGGGTGTATGCTGTCAGGAGAAGATGCCAATTTGGCTAAGAAAACTACCATTATCTTCACAAGGAAACCAAAGCCTGCATCTAGAGGACTTGTTCAAGTGTTTTCTCCTGTAAGTATTACATTCTACATAATAGTGAACAACTACCAGAGATTGCTATATTTTTTGTTAGTGTTTTAGTTACGGACGTGGGCATAATTTATTTTAATTGCTTGTTGGTTTCTTTTTTAGGTAAAACCTAAATCAGAACACAAGGACTGTTTAAGCTCTTGCGAACAATTGTGCTTCTTCTCTACAGTGTGGTTTTGGGCTTAATCTCTGATTAAAAAGTGTTCTCAAAAGAATATTAAAGAACAGTTCGTTGATATCAACATTTTCTAAACGATTTCGTTAATTCTTGCATTATGGTTGCCTTGTTGTGGTTTGTGAGTTCAGGCTGCCACTGCGAGTGCGAAGAGTCCAGCAAAACCAGGGAAAGATAAAGGGTCGCCTCCATTAAGGAATGATAAACAATCAGCCAAGGCTTTAGAAAAACCGTCCAAGGATACAGGGTCTGATTCAAGGAATCTTTATGAAGACACGAGAAGCAAAAAATAAGTAGAGGGCGTAGCACATATTATAGAGTCGAAAAATGACATAACATTATAGATTCTAGAGTATAATAGTGAATGTTGTGTTTCTTTGCTCTACGATCGTACGCTTGTCAAACTATTTGAAGTCTTAGGGTATGATGTTCCGCCAAAGTTCAGAAATATATGCTGTGTTTGTCCTGCCATAAATAAATAAATATGTAGTTATTCTATACGATATTGTAAAATATATAATTAGTGCATTTAATCTGATCAACTTTTGATATATGTCTGGATTAATCTTTTAAGATAATTGAACCATTTGTGATTATTGTACTTCACAACGTCATTTGAAATAGAATAATGATTTTGAATTTCCTCTCATTCATGTGAAGTAAACGAATGTTTGGTGTGGTACAATAATTATGTTCTTAATAACAGCTTACACCAAAACTAGCCACCTCACGCTCTTGTTCAATGCATTGACGATGCCTTACATGATGACGAATATGTCTTATATTTTTCTACCTACCAAGTAGCGTTTGGGCCAGCACATTATTATTACTAGCACTTGCAGTGGGAGCTGCAAGGAATACGTCGATAGTTTTGTATAATCTGCTGAGTATTATTGATGCTGTGGTTTTATCAAATGAGTTACAATTTCATATGATTTGAACAAATTACAAATAGTTGTAAAGAACGATGAAAAGAAAGACATATATTTTGTGGTATAGATATCTGGAATTATTTTTGGTGAGATGCATTTATATGGATCTTACTAGAACATGGCAGAACATTGCTACAACAATGAGTCGCTATTAGTTCACTATAAAAGTTTGAAACAAACATTACATTATTGTCATGGTGTTTTGTAATACACTTATATTCATTAATATTGTGGCAAGTTCATTCAGAACAGGGTAGAATAAAAAATTGTAACAAACATTACATTGTTGTCATGGTGCTTTGTAACATTATTGCTTACAAAACCATTTGTTTCATAAAATGTTCTAATTCCTATTTCTAAGTAGATTTTTTAAAATTGGGATCTAAATTTTAAATACTCTGTTAAGAAATTTTATAGATTGATCTTCTTGAAACCGCTCATGGAGAAAGTAATTAACTAAGTGATTTAAAATTTAGAATCAGATTCAACTTGGGAACATATCAACTTCAATGAGGAAGCTCATATTTAATTCTCTGATAACAGATCAACTTCAATGAGAAGGATCATATTTAATTCTCCTATAAAAGATCATTTGTGGACTTCTTACATTAGATTCACAGTTCTTAGAAACTGACAACCAACTTTCCAGAAATTTTATACATGAACTTTTGCATGAGTATAATCATACAATTTAAAGAAAAAGTGTAAGATTGCTAAAGAGCACTTCAAAAAATGTTTAAAATCCAATAGGAAAATCATATAAGCATTCAGTCTGATTTGCAAATTATAATATAAAACTATTACAAGGAACCATAACAAGTGAACCTGAAGGCCGAAAATAACTAAAACCATGGATTGTACTCTGTTCACGACACTATTGAGAGAAAGAGAAGACTTGCAAAAATGTGAAACAATGATTGCAAGATTTGAAAAAAAATCTGATGGTAGAATTCATTTTATAGAATTAAAGCACATCATGAAACTGATAAACAAATTTAAGTACATTTTTTAAAATTGGGATCTAAACTTCAAATACTTTGTTCAGAGATTTTGAACTGTATATCAAGGAAATTGAATATATTCTAATGATTTTGACAAACCCACACTAAAACCTAGGAGTTATACCATACCCAACACCATCTTGGAACCCATGCATCTAGAAGCTAAAGAGAGATGGAAATAACCTAAAGCCCATAGAGAATGTGAAATTCCCAAATCAAGTCATTGCTATTACAATAGGTATTGATTAGGGCATGGTGAAGAACTACCATACCGTTGCTTGCTCTCTTCACCAAAGCCTTACCAACATCACACTCTTGGCATAAACATATACATTCTTAGTAAGTACAGAGTGTATCTTGTAAACATATAATAGCTCGCACAAACATGTAGTTTGGTGTTGGGTGAAACCTGGAATATTTGTGCAATTTCATTCATCTGCAAGGAGATACCAAACAGTATTGAGTGAAGGATAATAATGAAAGTTGTGGGTATGTGCAGGATCATGATGGGCCAAAAAGTGGCAACGAGAAAAAAATCACGTTTTGGATCGACTCATAAACATGGAAATGCCGAGTTGATTTTTCTAGGTTTGGGTGTCAATAAATTTAGCCCAACCAAAGCCCGAAACTAGTTTCTACAAATCGGATATCCGATTTGTGGAAACATTATATAAAAGCCAGCCGACTCTTATAACTTCATTTCTCACTGTTTGCACACAGGCGCACAAGGAAAAGCGAAAATCCGATATCTGCTTCTATCAGATATCCGATTTCAAAGGTAAGTATTTGGTTTTTTAAATGTTGTAATCGGTTTTTCAAGTAGATTCTCTTAATTTGAAGTAGTTTTTATGAATTTTTTAATCAAAAATAGGGTTTTCTATTGATTTTTATCAAAAACTCGAGTTTACATTGAATTTTTATTAAAAATTAATGTTTCTAAATGGATTTTGATTAAAAACTAGTGTTGTTGATGTATTTCAATAAAAAATTAGAGTTTGTTATGGATTAATGTGAAAAAGTAGGGATTTTTTGGGATTTTTTGGGATTTTTATTAAAAACAAGGGTTTTTTTACAATAATTTCATTTATATTGTGTAATTTCAATTAGATTAATTAGTTTTTAACTTTAATCAGGTATTATGGTTGAGAATGAAAATCCACAAATGCCAAACACTCCACCACCTCTGCAACCAAATGCTCCACCACCTCTGCAACCAAATGCTCCACCACCTCCGTAGCCACCAATTGAAGACTTAATTGGTAAAAAATTGGGGCAATTGAGGGGCATTTGTGAAGTTTATAAGACAATCCCTAGATTGAGAGATATGAAAAACACATTGAAGGAAATAATAAAAAATATAGAAACCCTCTCCACCCAACATAATTCCTTTCATTCATGGCGAGAAGACATGAGGGAATATTATGGATGTGGATTGTCTTACGATGATGTGAAAGATCTCCAAATAACCAACGCCCAAATAGCCTCTTTATTCATTGACCCCCACACCGGTTTTCCAGTGAATGTTAATAAAACAAAACTTTCTATAAAATGGTGCATTCATAGGGACATTGTAGCTAACTTTTGGTATCGTTGGTGTATGGTTTTTGATAAACCATCGAACAATAATTCTGATATACCATTTTACTTTATTAAAAATGTATATGTTCAGTTTGTGTTAGGGCATCATGTCAATTACTTTGACATTAAACCCTTCCAGGGCATCGGTGGAGGTATGCCCCAAGATAGACCAGGGGCAGTTAGGGTAGTCCCACACCCAAATGTTCCCCTTCCTCCCCTTCCTTCACCACCTCCAATATATCATCCAGAGATTATATAGGATGCAACCACACAGACTATTCAAGCCATTCACTCTTTGAGTGGTCATTTGGTTTTGCATGCTTCTACAGTAGTTCAGCCACATTCTGGTGATGTTGATGAAGGCTTGAGTGTTGGTGCATCATCCTCCTTAGGTCCACATATTTATGTGCCACATACTTGCACTATGTGCTGCTAGATATGCTTGGGTCCTCTTTTACAGCCCGCTGAGCATCCCTTGGACACTTCTGATTATGACCTCCATGATTTGGACATTATAGATCAGTCGCAGGGGAGTGGAGTGCACCCTACAGAGTCCTCTCCTGCTACAGAGGGGGATGTTGGAATAGTGACACAGGTAAGATTTAAGTTGTAATTTCATAACTTGCATTTTTTTTTAAAATGAATATTAATAAGAGATAGTATCAAGTACTAATATTTATTTACATGGTCTATTAAACAATTGATGTCTGAGGAGGAGCTCACACGGGTGACTGATAGCACCCTCAGGGCCATTTCATTTGGCTTGGACACACACACGGTATATATTTTCACACTCACTCATTTACATTTTATAATATATACTTGCTTGTCATTTGAATTGTCATTAATGAAAATATATAATAACTTATATGCTTATCTTATTTTCCTCTTGTAGGAAATACCTAGTGCGAGTGAGGTGCAGCCTTGTCCAGACTATGAAGGTGCAAAGTTAGATAAGGGGAAGGTAATTGAACTCAAATTCAATTGAATTAAGATTTTTAAGATCTTATATTAATTATACATACATTGACATAGATTGGTAGTTTCATATGTCCTTGTCAATTTTATGTACATGCAATTATAAGCTATACAAATTTGTTGACAAAGGACACACCGCCTAAAGGAGTAGGTATTGGAACACCTCAAGGAGTAGGTGTTGAAACACCTCAAGGAGATAAAGAAAAGGATCAACCTAAAGAGGTATGTTTTTATTCTATTTTGTGTTTGGTAAATATGTTCGTATTACCAGTAATTGTATGCTAATTTGGATCAATTTTATGTTTTTGTTCACATATATAGATTGGCATTTCAAATGTTGGTTTGGTATATTCTAGGACTCTTGACCCTTTGAAGAGATGTATATTTCAGGTAATCAAGATTTCAATTTTAGAGTTCAATTAAAATTCAATGTATATTGATTTTGTTGTTAATTATTCGACTTTAAATTATATAGTATAACTAATCTCAATTGTGGTTTGAATTTTTCTTGTTTAACTACCTTCAGAGCCAATGAGTGCTTCAAAGAGGCTCCATTTTGATGATCCACCAGTAGTTTAGGATGAGATAGACATTTTGGCATGCAAATTTTGAATACATATTGAGATGGCATATGCCACATTTTGTAAAACTTTGTTTGAGTTGGCGTCAATGCCATTTTTGTATATGGACATACACTTGATTATTAGATAATTTTATATATAGAAGTTGACAATCAAAATTTAATTTGTTCCTCATGTGCATGATTAAACTCTTTGAAAATTTTATCTTGAGCAATGGTTAAATATCAATGTAGTTTATATTTATATCGCTGATTACATTGCATTACACATCTTTCAAACTCAACTCATTACTTCACATTGCATAACTAAAAACTATGAGCAATTGTCAATTGCATTTGTTTGTCATTGAATTCTACGAGACCACATTTCTTTAAAAAAAAAAATCAAATAGTCCACTGCCTTGACTATGCTACCACATTTTTCATACATGATAGCGATCACATTAAGTTGTAATAGATTAAATGATAGCCTATGGCTATTTAATTTATACTCATTTTATTTAAATGGATGAGGCCGAACTTCCTTGATATTATTTTGTAATTTATTATTTTCAAGAGAGGCCAACCTCCTTGACGAGTCACCTTATTTTGTATAAATACAAGGTGATGTTTGTTCATTTCCTCAATCAAGTTCATTCAGCATAATTCGCATTCCAAGAAAAACTTTGCGCTTGAACAGCAGCACTTCATCTTGTAGCAGTAGGATGATGTCAAGGAGAGGCATATTCCATTGTATCTTTGCATCTAGGAGAGGTGCTATTATTCATTGTATCAAATTTAGCCATGAGCTGGGCCTAAGTTGTAAGAATATTTCTTGTTGTGTTTATTATCTTATGTGTTGCATTTTTGAGTGCTTTTAGTTGTATTATCTGATCATTAAAACACTAAAATGGTATCAGAGCGGGTTTGAAAAAGATCGTGTTGGGACCATTTACTACAGGGATACATCTATTGCCTTCTTTTTTTTGTCTATCTCTATCTTAGTCAAGATGGTGAATGGTCTTAGTATTGAGGATAGACTCGAAGGAGCATCAAACTTCACTTCATGGAGATTCAGAATTATGCTCACTTTGGAGGAAAATGAATTGGTTGAGTGTGGAAAGCAAATTTTTTGAACCTACGGATGAGGAAGAGAAAGTTCAATGGAGGAAGAAATATATCAAGGCGAAGAAGATGTTAGTTGATTTCGTGAAGGACCATATTGTTCCTATCATCTCTAAGTTGAAGACAACGAGAGAAATGCTTAAGACTGTGGAGGAGATGTATGAGATCAACAACACAAGTTGTACTCTAGCCTTGAAGCAACAACTTCATCATGTTAAGATGGTGGAATGAGAATTTGTAATCAGCTACTTCATGAAGATTTCCGAATTGAGAGATCAACTCTCTACCATTGGTCATATTGTTGATGACAAAGATTTGACCATGTTGGCTCTTAATGGTCTTCCTTCATCTTGGGAGTCTTACATTCAAGGAATCAACTTTTCTCAAAGTCAGTCAACTTGGATTTTCTCGAAGTCAATCAACTTGGATTTAACATTGGTAGCTCCGCAAACCTATTCAAAATAGAGTGATCTGAAGAGGACATCCCTAAATCTCTATAGAGGTGTAAAGTTGCAAAGTGCTGCAACTTTCATTCTCGAACTCGTACGACCAAATGGACTATTCCAACACATCTGGATGGGTACATTCATGATAGGTATGGTCCTCTTTTGCACCCAAATACACCGAATCACTTTGAGCTGCATTAAATCGGCGATTTCCCTTAAGAGTCCAAAGTGCTAAAAGGTAGCATTCTTTGATGGACTATTCCTCAGAAACCGTGATACTTACAGACTCTTCATCTAATGATATGGGATCGCGTTGGGACCATCTACAATAACCTCTCTCATTTTTTGCTATCTCAAAGGCATTTTCCCATGGTGATGAGTTTTTAGTTGAGGGAAAAGTTGCCATATGCAAGCAGTGTAAAGTTGTAAAGTGGTGCAACTTTCATACTCGAACTCATACGACCAAACGAACTGCTCCAACACATTCGGATGGGTAATTTTATGCTAGGTATGGTCCTCTTTTGCACCCAAATATGCCGAATCACTCTGAGCTGCATTGGACCGACGATTTCCCTTAAGAGTCCAAACTGCTAAAAGGCAGCAATATTTGACGGACTATTCCTCGGAAACCATGATGCTTACAGACTCTTCGTTTGATTATATGGGATTGTGTTGGGACCATCTACACTAATCTCTCTCGATTTTTTCTATCTTGAAGGTTTTTTCCCGTGGTGATGATTTTTCAGTTGAGGAAAAAGTTGCCAAATGCAAATGGTGTAAAGTTGCAAAGTGGTACTACTTTCATTTTCAAACTCGTACGACCAAATGGACTATTCCAACACATCTGGATGGGTACTTTTATGCTAGGTATGGTCCTCTTTTGCACCCAAATATGCTAAATCACTCTGAGCTGCATTGGAGTGACAATTTCCCTTAAGAGTCCAAAGTGCTAAAAAGAAACAATCTTTGACAGACTATTCCTCAGAAATCGTGATGTTTATAGACTCTTCACCTAATGATATGGGATCGAGTTGGGACCATCTACAATAACCTCTCTCAGTTTTTTCTATCTCGAAGGCGTTCTCCTGTGGTGATGAGTTTTCAGCTGAGGGAAAAGTTGCCAGATGCAAGCAGTGTAAAGTTGCAAAGTGGTGCAAATTTCATACTCAAACTCATACGACCAAATGGACTGTTCCATCATGTCTGGATGGGTACATTTACACTAGGTATGGTCCTCTTTTGCACCCAAATATGCCGAATCACTCTGAGCTGCATTGGACCGACGATTTCCCTTAAAAGTCCAAAGTGCTAAAAGGCAGCAATCTTTGAAGGACTATTCCTCAGAAACCATGATTCTTACAGACTCTTCATCATATGATATGGGATTATTTTGGGACCATCTACAATAACCTCTCTCATTTTTTTTCTATCTCGAAGGCATTTTCTCGTGGTGATGAGTTTTTCAGTTAAAGGAAAAGTTGCCAAATGCAAACGGTGTAAAGTTGCAAAGTGGTGCAACTTTCATTCTCGGAACTCATACGACCAAACACAATATTCCAACACATATGGATGGGTAAATTTATGCTAGGTATGGTCCTCTTTTTCTCCCAAATACATCGAATCACTTCGAGCTACATTAGACCGACGATTTCCCTTAAGAGTCCAAAGTGCTAATGTCAATGAAATGTGGGGGAAAAAAGATTTAAGGTTGGATCAAGATTCTACAAGTCCTAGCTCTTGCATCAGAAAACTCTTACCCAATCAACTTGAATCAATTACATGGGAAATGAAATTCACATGAACTTTTTTCATTTTTGTTTTTCGAAAAAGTGGCAAGCCACTGTAATTTGTTATATATAAATAGGATATATTACAAAATATGGTTCAAACAAGCATACCGACAGGAAAGAACTAGGAAGAAAACGTTCGATTGTAGCTCGATTAAGTACAAAAATATTTATACATTTTAAACATACCCTTTATACTATGCCAGACATTTGACCCGTATTTCAAAAATCATCACTAGATATAGATTATGCCTATACACAGTTATGACCTTTTTAAATTGTTTCACATTTCAAAATTTACCTATTTGAGGCATTCAGGGTGTAATCTTCCACAAGAGTAGTATGTTGGCATTTTGGAGTGACAAGCACTTGTACAAACCATCAAGGTAGCAGTTAAACTACATACAATAGAAAATATGCTTAGAATAACCAATCTATATTATTTTAATTTTTCACATACCTCTCTGAAAGGATCAGAGCTACCTATTGTTGCAGTAGGTCCACGATCAATCGTGCCATAAATATCACAAATTTTGTCAAATGGTAAATCTATATTATCACAACAAAAAAGATGCTTAGACTAACAAATATATATTAATCTAAACAACCTGAATGATGATAAATTGGTAATGCAAACTATAAAAGATGCTTTGAATAACCAATCTGTATTATTATAATATGTCGCATACCTCTTTGAAAGGATCAGAGCTGGCTATTGTTGTAGCAGGTCCATGATCAATCATGCAAGGAATATCACAAAATTTGTCAAATGATAAATCTATATTGTCACAACAATAAAGATGCTTAAGAATTGTACCTTCCATTTTTTAATATGCTATTCAAGTGTGCCTAAAGGGTCATCTCTTTGCTTAAGAGTATCCAATATTGCTTCATGATCAACATTACTAAGTGTCCATAGTTGTTCTATCTTTGGTTTGGCATGATGCTTCAACAACTTAACATTTGTTGCTATAACAAGGTGTGAATACATGAGAATGGTTTTGTGTTTCTTGTAGTCTTCAAATGCAGGTATACCATTCTTTCTAATAATGTATGTTGGCAACCAAGTTCCTATAACCACAACTGAACATGTATGATACACAAACCTATCATCATCTTCCATCGATTGTGTTAGCTTGTGTTTTACCCACGCACATTGAGCCAACCAATATTCTGATCTCTCTTCATTCCCCTACAGTGCAACAACTGCAAAAACATGTCTTGGATGTAGTAGATCTGAAAGCCAGTCATAATCAAGTGAACTTTCCAATGTGTAATTTGTCATGGATATAGTTTGAGATAAAGGAGTTAGATATTGTGGAACCCATGTATCCGCCCACTCACTTGACTCGCATTAATCCCACTCGCATTGAATACAACTTTGACAAAAACAAGCCAACTGTCGTGTCCAAATGGTCCATGTGCTTGCATCTGAGCTTCGAAACAAATTCATCTTTGAAGAATTTTTGATTGTATGACAATCCAATCTGCCTCCCATTGTACCCTCCTCAACCAACCAAAAAAATCTATGCATTGTTGAATCAAGTGTCCCTCCTTGTGACAATGCTGAACTACACCAATCAACAATAGAACATGCATCACTGAATTTTGCTCCTGAAATCTTCAATTGCTCCTTAACTATAGCTCTCTTTACACATGCACCTACTCCATCATGCTCCCCTTTCCCATGCCTAGCTTCAAAAAAACTCCAAATATTAGGTACACCCCTTTCTACATGCATTCTACTCAGCCAATAAAACATACGAGCATTCTTGAATTGACCTATGCAGTTATCTAACCAAATGAGATGTCGGCCCAGTGCTATATCATGCTCCTGCAAGAACTCAGAAATTCTCGAAACAATGTTGGACATATTCGGATGAGTGAGATCTATCATCACTCATATAAAAATGATACTCTCTGATTATCTTTCGATCCTCCTCTATACTATCCGATGCATGTCTAAACGTTATGTGGACAAAAATAACAATCTGAATGGAATTGTAATACTGAGATTGTATCTCGTTTTGTGGTTGCAATGTGTAGTTTTCAGCAAAATCAACAATTGATATAATGGGTACCATTGCGTCAGATCCATCCATCCATCCATCCATCCATCCATCCATCCTTCCTTCCTTCCTTCCATCCATCCATTCCATTTGCATCATGGTTGAGGAGAGAGGTGGGGAAGTTAGGAGAATGGGATGGAGGAGAGTGTCCCGAGGGAGTGGGAGGAGGGAGGTGGGGGAGATGGGAGAGTGGGAGGTAGTGGGTTGAGGAGAGGGAGGGGAGAGTGGGAGGGAGGATGGGGAGGGGAGGGAGGAGGGGGAGAGAGAGGGAGGATGGGGAGAGAGGAGGACGGGGGAGAGGGGCCAGGGGGCCAGGGGGCGGTGGGAGAGTGAAGAGTGGGGAGGGAATGGGAGGGGGAGAGGGTTTAGAGTTGGGGAGAGAGGGAGAGGGGAGAGGGAGGAAGGGGACAAAATGAAGGAGGGAGAGTGGGAGGGAGAGAGGGAGGGAGAGGGAGAGAGAGGGGGAGGGAGAGGGAGAGGGAGAGGGAGAGAGGGAGAGAGTGAGAGGGAGAGGGAGAGGAGAGAGTGATAGTGGGAGAGGGAGAGTGGGAGAGTGAGATGGAGAGGAAGAAAGGGATAGAGAGAGAGAGAGGAGTGATCAAGTGAGAGACTTGAGAGAGATAGAAGTGGAGAGAGAGAGAGGGAAAGATATAATATTTAAATATTTTATATATTGGTAATATATATATATATTTAAATATTTATAGATTAACTAAAATATTGAAATAAAATGTAAATATTATACATTTAATTATATATTATATATTAAATACATAATTCGGTAAGAGATTATCATAAATTGTATATTAAATATATTACATTATAAAATTTATTGGATATTATATATATATAATTATAAACTTTATTGTATATTATATATACATATATATATATTAAATTCTAAACTTTATTGCATTTTTAAATCATATATTAAAGATTGTATAATTTTTTTTAAACTCATATCTAAAACATATCATATATCGAATTCAAATTGGATATCGGATTTGAATCGGATATCTGATATGCTAACACAAAATTTAATGCCTAGGGATTAGGCTCGATATTAGGCTCAAGATTTGGTTTGGACCTGCCAATCCTAAAAATTAAACACGTACAACGTGCTTAACAACTTACCTTGCTTTTCCAAACTTCGCCCATGTGGCTGACGACTTTTATTTTACCCAAAATTGATGAAACGAAAAGGGTTTGTAAAGGACCTTCTCAACTTTCTACCAATATAAATTATATTTTACTTAGAATCTAATAAATAATTATTATTTATTTTTATTAGAATTACGACTAAAGTCCTAATTGATAGTCTGATAGAAAAACATATATAGCTTTCAAACGGTATCACATTTTTTGAATCCAAAACATGCGTCGCATTCTATGCTTGGAATACTATAGGATTAAAAAAAAAATTGAATTTCATGAAGTTTTGACCAAGTTAAGGTGGTCAGACATACGAGTTTTTATATTTTTTAAAAGTTGTAATAAAAAATTCATAATTAATTATTTATTTGAAAAAAAATTACAAAAAAATATGCATCACATCCGAACATGAGTCCTCTACTTATATCTAGAATCTTATAAAAAAATATTATCATTTTATTATGGTTAGGGTGGTCATACAGACACCTACTTCTTATTTTTTCCCTGAAATTTTAGTACTACTGCATTGAAATTTCAAATTTTCACCAAATAGATTTTTTTTTACAAGAATTAACCTAGTAGTTTAGAAACTAAATTCAATTTGCCACAGATTTTATTTTTACATATTTTTGAAATAAAATAGATAACTTATTCAAATTTTTATGTCAAGTTGCCCAACTCTGATTTTCTGAATTTTCATTGCTACTTAAGGGCCTGTATTTTCCATGATGATCCTGCACATACCCTTGTGAAACATAAAATTTTGTTTTCATGATCCTATTCCAGATACATCTGCAGGAGTAAACTAAGAAAAAAATATTACATTTAGCACAAGATGGTCCAGAGTGTATCTTGTAAACATGTAGTAGCTCTCCCAAACATGTAGTTTGGGCAATTTCATTCATCTGAAAGGAGATCCCAAACAATATTGAGTGAAGGATAATAAAGAAATTTTTGAAACATAAAATTTTGTTTTACAAAAATAGAAGGTTGCATTTGAGTTGTGTACCTGTTGTGATTATAATGGGAGAGCTTGTAGCCGAGCTTCTTCTTTCTTCCTGATAATGGTGTAAGGGTTATTTTTCATTCGGGAATAGAGGTCAAACAAGAATGGTGGTTCTAATCAAAGATCATTTATTGATTTGACCCTAGAAATAGCTGTAAAAGTGAGCCCTTGTCTTTCGACTTTTCCAATATCAATTGTTGTTTTTTTTAGTGTTAGCCCCTTAGATTTATGTATGGTTATCACCCATGCCATTAATAGTGGAATTTTTCTATGCTTGCCAATAGATATGGGTGTGATAGGTATGAATTTTTATTCATTTGGGTTCCATGGTGGGCCATTGTAGTCATAGAAGCGTACCACCATGTATGAAGGTAAATCTAGTGGGTTAGAGCCAGTTGGGTAAACAATTTCTTGTATTTCTCCAAGAGATCCATTGACAAGGCCTATCTAAATCCATAAGTTTGTTTTTAACATGACTCGTTGGCCTTTGCATAGGACAACCTCTTTTGGAAGTTGTTCAAAGTCGTTATCAATGTTTGATTTTGTGTGTGTTTGTATTGCAATACATAGTGCAATAGGAAGATTTAATAGTTTGAGCTTTTTTTTTGTTATGTAGTGTGACTAAATCATTTGTGGAAAATAGGTGTATTGATTGGTTGAAAAAAAAATTCTCATTGTTTGATAGATGTTTGTTTGTGCGAGTCATTAATAATTTCCAATCTTCCTCGAGTAGTTTTATATTGCACATATTTTGTAATGTTTGGCGAAAGGTGGTTTGGGTTTGGGAGTCACCTTGTTGGTGAAAGCTTGTTTGCAAAGTAATGATTGTGGTGAATTGTTCCCATAGGAGTATAGTGTTGGAGTGGGATGTATATATTGGTTTTTCCATTACAGGGGGGAGTTGTGCTATGTCACCTACAAGTATTATAGATGTACCTCCAAAATACATATGTTGGTTGTGGGGGTTGTGGGGGAAAGCTTCACGCAATCTACTATCTATTTTTAGTAGTAATTTTGGTCCAATGAAGCTCATTTCACCAACTAACGGGTATTTGATGTGTTTCATCTCTTCTTGAAATAATGTTAATGATTTCCCTTTTAATGGTTGCATTTATTTTATCATAATTTTTAGGGCTGAATGTATTGTGGACACATTTATGTTGAATGCAGAGATCCCTATAGGAGCAATGACAAGGAGGGGGTTATGATTTTGTGGTGATAATTTCCACATTGTTTATTTTATACAATGAATCAAATATGATTTTCCTATACCTGTTGTTCCTTGTATTATCATGTCAAATGGTTTGTTTGAGGAGATGTTATAGTGTTGTTTAATAATAGTGAGTGCAATTTCCAGTTTTGATGATAGTGGGTATTGTGGATCCCCAAATTGGGATGTGGATTGGTCATTTTGTTCAGACTGTTTGTTTGTGTGTATGAAGTATTCGACAGCTTTATGTAGATGTGGCAGAATTGTATGTGTATCCCATTTGTTGTTGTCAAAATCATGTTTACCAAGCATTTCTAGGGTGTCTACATTTACAAGATTAGGAAGGCCCATTTGTGAGAACAGTTCCCATTCATGCAGTGGCACTATTGTTTGTGCATTTGTTGGAGTCTCAATTTCATCATCTTCTTCTTGGTTT
>CM021101.1:181403919-181513980 GCA_007115665.2 Sequoiadendron giganteum | reverse complement strand
TAAATTGTACAAGTTTGTGAAGTCATGTGTCTGTATGTCTTTACTTAGAGCTTGCTGCCAAATTGCAAATAAAATGACTATCATAAGTTATGAAATAATCTTGTAATCATCCCATGCCCTTGATTGGAAATGGCAATTCCATAGGTAGATTAGGAGACAAACTTGGTTTATGTTAAAAAACACCAACAAAACCCACCCAAAAAAGGTAACATACGAATAGATTTTCACCCAAGGTATTACATACGACATTAGGATTTTCATGAAAACCAAAATAAAAACCCCAACCTTAGGTTATTTCCCAAATAATATGACACATTGACAGACCAGGACAAGGTCAAGACAAAGAGGAATTCAGAGAGCAAAATTAGAAGTTCCATCAAGTTCATCAATAGTTCAAATGATAAAATAAATAATATAGATAATTGAACATCATCACATTACTGAAGTCTGAATTTGAGCTTTTTAATTGAATTTCACATGAAGGAGTACATATTGGCACTGGCAATGCAAAATCTTGCCAATGCCCAAAGGCAAATCTGCACAGAGCTGAGTTGGCACTTGGAAACTCATATTATCAATGGTTGAAAATGAAAAATCAAGTCATTGTATCACCTTTTCTAGCAACTTCCACTCTTCAGGTGGTGGAATTGCCATTTGTTCTAACTGATGTTGTTTGACTTGAAGTTTTGTTAACATTTCATGATTGTAATTAGAAGTGGAACCTGTCTTGAATTCTTCAGTCAATTTTGCATTCAAGGTTATCAGTGTTATGATTGAATCCAAATTAAAATAGTTCACATCTGGGTTCTGAGGAAATTGGTCCAAATCAATCTTCCTTGCACCTTCCATCTTCTTTCTGAAACCATCCTTTCCAATGAATCGCTCATTTGTGTCAAAAGCCTCTGGAAAACCAAGCTCTGTGAAGTTCCTTACCTTTTCATCCACCACCTTCATCTTGTCTGCAACCAAATTAAAATATTCCTTTGTTCCATACATTCTCAAACACTTTTCAATGATAGATGACAACTTCATTGAGGTTTCAATCCGATTAGTAATCCCTTTTGATTTTAGATCATTGTCACTGGCTTTGTAGACTGTTTGTAGAGCTTCATTTGTAGATTTCTCTAATTCCAGCACCTTTTTGTTGTCCACTAAATATTTGTTGAGCTTCTTATAATGTTGTCCGATAGCATTAATCAATTGAAACATGTCACACAAATGATCAAACCTCTGCATTATTTCATCCTAGATCTTTTGTTTCATATGCCTCACCGTATCTCTACAAAATGCAGATAACTTATTTTGAGAAGACTTAATTTCTTCTTTTGCTTCCGTCAGCTCTTTCTCCAATCTTTCAATTGTTTTTCTCTGTTTCTCCAATTTTTGTTCCCACTGTGCATTTCCATTCGCAATGTTTAGTCTTAGTTTTTATGAAGTGGATTTTTTCTCATCATATTTCTTGTTGCTCTCATCTAGCCTTCGCTCTAGGTCATTCACTTCTCTCTCATTTGATTTATCCTCTTTGCTTGTAGATGTAGAGGCAGATTTTATTATTCTTTTTTCTAATTCATTGCTCTTGTTTTCTGTTGCTTTCCTGTTTGCTTTCTCACTTGCTAGGTTTGCCTGTAACTTTTCTATTTGGGTCTGCAACCTTTTCTTCTCTCTATCTTGCTTTAGCAATGATGTGTACACCAATTCATTGTTTTTCTTTGATACATTAATTTTGTTAGTATTTTTCAGGCCAGAAAAATCCAATTGAAAATTGGTTGCCTAGTATTCAGATTGATCCATCTGATTTGTTGGTTTGTTTTGAACTGTGGGAACAACAATTGTGTACTCCATGATTTCTTTATTTGTGTCAAATGTGGGTAATACCATGGTTGTTGCAGTCTCTGAAGTTACAACAAATGCAATCTCCGTCAGTTGCTTCTTTTCTTTTTTATTCAAGTCTAATTTCCTTTTAAACTCTTCAATGAAATCATAACCTCGGGAGGCAGGAACAATGGAATGCTTGAATTGCGAAGGAATAGGAGTACTTGCAGTTGCTAATGATGTCGCACCCACACTAACTGGAATTGGGGGAGTGCCTGGAAATAACTCCTTTGTGGTACTGGTGGATCCACTGATAGTGTGACTTGGACCTGTCAAAATCCTTTGCCTCTTTTGATTGGCTTGATCACCTGGTGTTTCTATGGTATCTTTTTTTGTTTTCCTCTTAGTATTGTGTGTAATTATTCATTGTAGCACATGTTGACCACTACTAGTACTACTACCCATACCATCGCCACCAATGGCACTCCCAGTTGCACTAAGCTATCCACCAAGGGCATGTCCTAGTTGTGATTGTATCTGACCATGAGGATGAGGACTAGAAGCTCTAACAAATTGATTTTGTCTTATATCCCCTTGGTCTAATTTTTCACCTCCAAACCCAAGGCTAGATTTATCAATTCGTTTTCTATGCTCAACACTTTGTATTGTCAAAGGGCCTTGTCCTTTGGACCCCACAGGACCACCTTCATAACCAATTTTTTGAAGTATAGCTACTCCTGTAGTATATGTTGAAGCATATTCTTCTTTTGCGGCCTCACTTAAAATAGGTTTATAATTGGCATGGCTTTATTCTTCTTCTTCCATATCAATATCATCATCAGATTCATCATGTTCATCAGGATGCTCTATATTCCACAATTTGCTAAACTCTTCATTTTCTTCATTATCATCATACTCTGCAAGAGCTCTTTCTTCTCCTAGGTCCTTCCTCATAGACCAAAAGGCAGTAATTTTTTATCGTGACCATTTTTTATCTATAACATCCTTCTCTAGAGAACCTGGAATTTTTACTCTACTAGATGGTTTATAACTTTTTTCATAATTTTTTTTGTATGTCCTGATTGTCTTTCGGTGCAATGCCATAATTTCGCCTAACAATTGTTCAAAAGAAATACCATTCTCAACATCACTTTTCTCCATTGCTATTTTGACCTCATCCCAAGAATCCTTGTTTCTCAAGTTTTCAAGCAAGGGTTTACTTTGATGTTGAATTCTATTTGCAGCATTCCTATTGGCCACAATCATTGATTTAATGATGTCATGTGGATCATACTGCCAGTGACAGATAGGATCAAAGTCAAAAAAATTCAAAAGATTATGTGCCACACTAAATGATTTTCTCTCGAATGTGAACCCTCCACATGAAAAAGGTAAAGAAGGAAATAAGGTCTTCTTTTGCTGACTGAGAAAGTGTAGTTCATCAGCACTCTACACCTGCCTTACATATTCCAATGCAAAAACCCTTTTTGTCACATGTATTGGAAGTTTGTATGGTTGTACTCCTGATCCATAAAATCTTAGCACAGTATATTCTTCCATTAAGTACCAATCAACCAATTGTATTTCTTTTCCTAGTTGCATGCAGTTTCTACATGACATAGGCAATCTAGGCATTGGATTATTTGTAATTACTTGATGCAATGGAGCCAAAAAGTAGTCTACAAAATGATTGTAGTTCCTTCAAGAATCATGCATCCTTATCTCAGTGGTCCATTCATATACTAGAAACATTTTATTTTCCTCTGCATTACTATAGGGCTGAATCTGAAGCTTGTTGGTCTGAAACATTCCTCTAAATTTGAATAGAAAAATATAGCACAAGTAGGTTGTGAACCTAAATTTCTTCGTGGAACCTGCTTTAATCATTAAAATTTTTTTATGCATGGATTCTACAATGTGCTGAGTATAATTATATTTGACATGTTCATCAGCATAATGGATAGTATATACCATTTCAAGGAGGCTTGCACCCACTTCCAAATTGCTATTGAGACCGAGGAAAAATGCTAGCATGGAAATAGTATCCTGAACCCATGGTTTTAAAAATTCCAAATTATAAGGAGGCTTATGATCACCTTTCAGTTTGTTTCTATCCTTAACTATTTGATTTAAGAACTCATTTTTCAGCCTTTCTTCCACTGCTTCATAATCACTATCAAGCTTTTCTAGGTCAATGTGGTGGTTTCCAAATTCTTTGGTTGTAAACCCCAATACTTTTCCAAGTACTTCTACATTAATGGATAACAATTCTTGTTGGTTATCTTTATTAAAAATTGCTCTTTTCTTATCATCATAATTTTCAGCACAAACCATGACAAATTCTGGGAAAGGGAAAACTTCATGTAACATCATGCACCCTAATCCAGTTACCCACAGTGCATTGATACTATCAAATTTTGTTTGCTTTGCAGCCTTATTCTGAGATGAAAATCTAAGTTCTGAGGTACGCCTACCATAGATTTTAGGATCATAAATATCATGGTACCTATCGGTGAAACCTGGGGTTTTAAGCAATTCTGGATAATGCATTATTTTATCGGACATCGCTCTAGTGGTACTGGTGGTAGACATGCTTGTACAAATGTGAAGTTGTGAAATTTGAATTCCCTAATAAGTAATACCTATTAGTCCTCCTTAATTTTAATGAATTCTTAAGTCTCTAAAGTCTAAAACCAAACTTCAAACTTTGAAAAAATAAGATTTTAAGAAATGTTAAACGATGAAACATAGCCGTAGGAATTTTTTCACTTACCCAGAGTCTGAGTCCCGACGCTTGAAAACTGGAATGGTGTTGTTGGAAGTGGAACTGTGGAATCCAAATTCAAAATAGGGTGGTCCACTGCAATGGCCAATGAGCAATCTGAAGATTGAAGACTTTAAAAATAACTATAGAATTTCAAAGTGCAAAGTGTTTTAAATTCTTTTTTTCTCGTAATTGGAACGTTAAAGTGAATGACACATCTTAGGAGTTAGGTCTACAAGACTTCAAGTTGACACTTAGCAGTACAAAGTGCTTTAAATACTTTGTTTCTCGAAATTGGAACATTAAAGTGAATGACACATCTTACGTCTACAAGTTGCAAATTCTTCACCGTTGATCTTTCTAAATCTAACGGTTATAGGGTGATTCTAGAGGTTTATGTTGGGAAGCCCATCACTCTGTGCATGTCATTGCGGAATACAACTACAACCATACATTGAATGTTCATCCAATGGTTGAAACTTGAGTAATTTGTCATATTAACTTTAAAAATAAACATTAATCACTTGACAGTTGACAGCAGGCCTGTAATTTGATGGTCTATTAAATATTTGACCATTTTTTCAATTTTAGACCATATATTATAGCTATAAAATTTATTAGACCGTATATTTTGACTTGCTATATTTTTATTCAACTGTAAAAAATTATTATATAGTATTTTAATTTATAATATATATCATTTTATAATTTTTATTATAAAAAGAAAATAGAATATAACATTTTTGAATATTTTTAATATGAATTTAGAAACTTTTGACTTTTTTATAATATTAATAGCTATCATTTTTTATATTATTATAAAAATGTATATTAATTTAGAATCTTTTAAAAATAAAACATAATTATTTTTAATTTTTAAAATATATTTAACAAGATTTATTTTTGATACGATTTTAGAAACTTTTGTTAATTGTTAATTATAATAGTAGATTATTTATATTTATCACTAATAATTATCATTGTTTTCTAATTTTTCAAGATATTCCATTTATAAAATATTTTATATAAAAATTTGTAAAATAAGCAATTTTTTGATAGGCATTTAAATGACCAAACCGTCATAAAATTTTCATATTGATTGTTTGCTATTGTCATAATCTTAACCGTTGATCTTTCCAAATCTAACGGTTATAGGGTAATTTCGGAGGTTTAAATTGGGAAGGCCATCGCTCTGTTCATTTCATTACGAAATGTGACTACAACCATACATCAAATGTTCATCCAATGGTTGAACTTGAAACTTGAGTAACCATGAATTCTCAAGTGCATATTGCATAGAGTATATTACTTAATTTCTCAAAAGAAAAAAAATTGATTTGAATATATTAAATTATTAATAAACACTGAAGTTCTAAACTCAGAAAACAACTCTTTACTCTTAAACGTAAATGAATAATGAAGATTCAAGGAATCAAGATTCAAGAATAACACAACACAACCATTTATTTTATTGCAACTAAATTTCAATGTCACATTATTACATATCTTTTTACAGATGAGTAGCATTGTAGCTCCTATTTTATATAAATAACATATGTCAGTGTGTCACTTTAGTACTTTACATAGACAAAATTTAATAATTTATTCCAAGTTGTTGCTCGTTACAATGGATTACAAATTGATTCCAATTTCCAAGCTTTGTTGCTGAAAATCGAATACACATCTATCTCTAAAAATAAATGTGGCTCTAAAAATAAATTCATGATTCCAAGCTTCTGCTGGTGGATTTTCAAACCATGCTGGGCAAAGGGCGTTCCAATCAGTCTTGGGGAAATGGGAACCGTGAAGATACAAAATTTACTTATCCCCTTCGAGAACCAGAGTGGTATAGAAGATGAAAAAAAAATGTCTCTTTGAAAATAAATGCATGGGGCTTGCCTGGCCGACCATGCTAGGGAAATGGGACTATTAGAATACAGAAGGAGAAACAAATCTACTCCCAACTTTTGCCTGCAGCCTCTATGCATTCAGATAGCACTTATCTTCATCAGAGCTCCTCATCCTAGTTCAAAACCCATCTGAAAATTCAGGTTAACCAAATCAACTTCTTTCCAATTCCACCCATTCTGAACTTGAAGGAAATTCATCTTTTACTGATTACTCTGTAACTACATAATTGTAGGTAGGAGAATTTACAGTATCCCCAATACTGCATCATCTTCTTCATGAATCCTTATTAACCCTAGAAAATAAAAACCCTTATGGCACTATCTACTAATCACTGAATCACTATCGATATTTATGGGCCACCAGTGCCGCTACTAGCCTGTATAATTAAAATTTCTAATTTGATTGACGTCTTGCTACGTGCCAACTTGAACTCTACCTCAAGCTGACAACTGACAAGCTGTCAAAATCACTCATTCAAACGATATGAAATCATTACAAATCTTGTTTCATTAAAGCTATAAGTTGTTTGAGAAATTTCTTCGGATGTTCATATCACATATGGCATTAATCGCTGCCACTGCCACTGCCAACCACACTTTCTTCAAAAAGATTGAAAATTTCAATTAAATGAAATGTACAACATCGAGATTCGAGGCATTGAAAAGAGTGAATGAGCGATGGGCCTTTATCTCGCCACATGTCTGCATCTAACGATTAATGTGTTATTCTGGAGGTTTCAATTCGCAAGTCTAATGCTTCAAAGATTTACTTCCGGACTGCAACTCTTTTTTCTTGTTGGTGTACAGATTTGTCACTTTAACCATGAAAGTAGATGCAAAATATTTTAAAACAAATGACACAGTCCATTTTTTTGACAATTAGTAAAGAAAAGCAATATTTTCTCTTTTAACAAATGAATTAATCTGAACACAAAGTCTTAGAGATGAAAAAATAAGCATTCTGAATTTGACCTAACACTAACAGATAAACATTGAACAATTATCATGAAGAAACACAATTCATTCATAATTAAAAGGAAGCATTGATAAATACATAGATTTAGAAATATATTCTTTTATCTCTCTAGTGCCAAAAATGTGGTTTCATAGACCTGTCACCCCACACCCTGTACAATCAAAATTCAAAAAGCGCTCAAAAGCTGAAACTACGCCCCCTTATCATTATGTGTCACAAATTCACAATTCACAAAAGGATTCATGTATGTTGTTAAACTGCTGGAGGTGGTGGGACTTTGTATAGTAACTACAGTTCCAACTGCATTTCCATAACTAAATTATGAAATTCAGCGCGTTCTTCTTCTTCTTCTAAAACAAAAATTACCCTGTTGTACTCGGCATTGTTGGTTTTTTCTTTCCACGCCACTGAACATAGTTGGGAAATGATGTCGAGTTGCTCTTCTTCAGGCCAATTCAAATTTGGTTGCATGACGGCCACAATTTCATCTTCCCATACCCTAATATCGGCTAGAAGTACCATTTTGAGGAAACTCTGAGTATGGAGTTCAAAATGCTGCCACCTTTCCTCGTATGTAGGCTCACTTAACTTTACCAGCAAGAAGTGACAATATGCTACTAATTTTGTTTCTCCAAACTCCTTAATACCTTATTTAAGATCTATCCTTTTGGAGGATTTAAAAGATTACATTAAGTCTATCCAGTTGGTGTTTGAGAAAACATCCCTTAATGGCATTGTACAATTCATTAAATGAGTTGTCACTTCGAAAGTTGTGCATCCCCTCGAGGTCACCCAATCGCTGAGAAACAAAACTTTATAACCATTTGTACGGTAATAAAATCTCAATCATTGATTTCTAGAAATCTAACGGTTCTAGTGAAATTTTGGAGGTTTCAAATCGCAAGTCTAGTGCTTTAGAGATTTACTTCCGGAATGCAACTACAGTCGTCCATCGAACGACCCATATGATTTTTATTTCGCCACTGGATTTTTTTATTATTTTGAGATTCATTTTAATTCGCCAATGAAAATATATTTTTTGCTTTGAAAAAAGGTTTTAATCGCCAATGGAAAAAAATTTCTGGTTTGAAAAATGGTTTTATTTGCCAATAAAAAATATTTTATTCAATTAAAAAAAATTGCAATTCGCCATGATTTTCCATAGACTTCCAGGGAGTATAAAAGATTCACCAATGGGGATTATTTTTTTTCTCGAAAAATGAAAAAAATCGCCAATAATTTTTTTTTTTCATCGAGAAGTATACAGGATTCGCCAGGATTTTACACCTGCGCCCAAGGGGGTGTTTCTTAAAGTTATCCCTGGAGAGAGAGGGAGAGGGAGAGGGAGAGGGGGAGAGAGTGAGAGGGAGAGGGAGAGGGAGAGAGGGAGAGAGTGAGAGGGAGAGGGAGAGGAGAGAGTGATAGTGGGAGAGGGAGAGTGGGAGAGTGAGATGGAGAGGAAGAAAGGGATAGAGAGAGAGAGAGGAGTGATCAAGTGAGAGACTTGAGAGAGATAGAAGTGGAGAGAGAGAGAGGGAAAGATATAATATTTAAATATTTTATATATTGGTAATATATATATATATTTAAATATTTATAGATTAACTAAAATATTGAAATAAAATGTAAATATTATACATTTAATTATATATTATATATTAAATACATAATTCGGTAAGAGATTATCATAAATTGTATATTAAATATATTACATTATAAAATTTATTGGATATTATATATATATAATTATAAACTTTATTGTATATTATATATACATATATATATATTAAATTCTAAACTTTATTGCATTTTTAAATCATATATTAAAGATTGTATAATTTTTTTTAAACTCATATCTAAAACATATCATATATCGAATTCAAATTGGATATCGGATTTGAATCGGATATCTGATATGCTAACACAAAATTTAATGCCTAGGGATTAGGCTCGATATTAGGCTCAAGATTTGGTTTGGACCTGCCAATCCTAAAAATTAAACACGTACAACGTGCTTAACAACTTACCTTGCTTTTCCAAACTTCGCCCATGTGGCTGACGACTTTTATTTTACCCAAAATTGATGAAACGAAAAGGGTTTGTAAAGGACCTTCTCAACTTTCTACCAATATAAATTATATTTTACTTAGAATCTAATAAATAATTATTATTTATTTTTATTAGAATTACGACTAAAGTCCTAATTGATAGTCTGATAGAAAAACATATATAGCTTTCAAACGGTATCACATTTTTTGAATCCAAAACATGCGTCGCATTCTATGCTTGGAATACTATAGGATTAAAAAAAAAATTGAATTTCATGAAGTTTTGACCAAGTTAAGGTGGTCAGACATACGAGTTTTTATATTTTTTAAAAGTTGTAATAAAAAATTCATAATTAATTATTTATTTGAAAAAAAATTACAAAAAAATATGCATCACATCCGAACATGAGTCCTCTACTTATATCTAGAATCTTATAAAAAAATATTATCATTTTATTATGGTTAGGGTGGTCATACAGACACCTACTTCTTATTTTTTCCCTGAAATTTTAGTACTACTGCATTGAAATTTCAAATTTTCACCAAATAGATTTTTTTTTACAAGAATTAACCTAGTAGTTTAGAAACTAAATTCAATTTGCCACAGATTTTATTTTTACATATTTTTGAAATAAAATAGATAACTTATTCAAATTTTTATGTCAAGTTGCCCAACTCTGATTTTCTGAATTTTCATTGCTACTTAAGGGCCTGTATTTTCCATGATGATCCTGCACATACCCTTGTGAAACATAAAATTTTGTTTTCATGATCCTATTCCAGATACATCTGCAGGAGTAAACTAAGAAAAAAATATTACATTTAGCACAAGATGGTCCAGAGTGTATCTTGTAAACATGTAGTAGCTCTCCCAAACATGTAGTTTGGGCAATTTCATTCATCTGAAAGGAGATCCCAAACAATATTGAGTGAAGGATAATAAAGAAATTTTTGAAACATAAAATTTTGTTTTACAAAAATAGAAGGTTGCATTTGAGTTGTGTACCTGTTGTGATTATAATGGGAGAGCTTGTAGCCGAGCTTCTTCTTTCTTCCTGATAATGGTGTAAGGGTTATTTTTCATTCGGGAATAGAGGTCAAACAAGAATGGTGGTTCTAATCAAAGATCATTTATTGATTTGACCCTAGAAATAGCTGTAAAAGTGAGCCCTTGTCTTTCGACTTTTCCAATATCAATTGTTGTTTTTTTTAGTGTTAGCCCCTTAGATTTATGTATGGTTATCACCCATGCCATTAATAGTGGAATTTTTCTATGCTTGCCAATAGATATGGGTGTGATAGGTATGAATTTTTATTCATTTGGGTTCCATGGTGGGCCATTGTAGTCATAGAAGCGTACCACCATGTATGAAGGTAAATCTAGTGGGTTAGAGCCAGTTGGGTAAACAATTTCTTGTATTTCTCCAAGAGATCCATTGACAAGGCCTATCTAAATCCATAAGTTTGTTTTTAACATGACTCGTTGGCCTTTGCATAGGACAACCTCTTTTGGAAGTTGTTCAAAGTCGTTATCAATGTTTGATTTTGTGTGTGTTTGTATTGCAATACATAGTGCAATAGGAAGATTTAATAGTTTGAGCTTTTTTTTTGTTATGTAGTGTGACTAAATCATTTGTGGAAAATAGGTGTATTGATTGGTTGAAAAAAAAATTCTCATTGTTTGATAGATGTTTGTTTGTGCGAGTCATTAATAATTTCCAATCTTCCTCGAGTAGTTTTATATTGCACATATTTTGTAATGTTTGGCGAAAGGTGGTTTGGGTTTGGGAGTCACCTTGTTGGTGAAAGCTTGTTTGCAAAGTAATGATTGTGGTGAATTGTTCCCATAGGAGTATAGTGTTGGAGTGGGATGTATATATTGGTTTTTCCATTACAGGGGGGAGTTGTGCTATGTCACCTACAAGTATTATAGATGTACCTCCAAAATACATATGTTGGTTGTGGGGGTTGTGGGGGAAAGCTTCACGCAATCTACTATCTATTTTTAGTAGTAATTTTGGTCCAATGAAGCTCATTTCACCAACTAACGGGTATTTGATGTGTTTCATCTCTTCTTGAAATAATGTTAATGATTTCCCTTTTAATGGTTGCATTTATTTTATCATAATTTTTAGGGCTGAATGTATTGTGGACACATTTATGTTGAATGCAGAGATCCCTATAGGAGCAATGACAAGGAGGGGGTTATGATTTTGTGGTGATAATTTCCACATTGTTTATTTTATACAATGAATCAAATATGATTTTCCTATACCTGTTGTTCCTTGTATTATCATGTCAAATGGTTTGTTTGAGGAGATGTTATAGTGTTGTTTAATAATAGTGAGTGCAATTTCCAGTTTTGATGATAGTGGGTATTGTGGATCCCCAAATTGGGATGTGGATTGGTCATTTTGTTCAGACTGTTTGTTTGTGTGTATGAAGTATTCGACAGCTTTATGTAGATGTGGCAGAATTGTATGTGTATCCCATTTGTTGTTGTCAAAATCATGTTTACCAAGCATTTCTAGGGTGTCTACATTTACAAGATTAGGAAGGCCCATTTGTGAGAACAGTTCCCATTCATGCAGTGGCACTATTGTTTGTGCATTTGTTGGAGTCTCAATTTCATCATCTTCTTCTTGGTTTGCTTCAGTGTTTATGATGCGGTCAACATGCCAATCAAAGTATTGGTTGAGATTCATCTCCTTCCAATGTGCAACAATCTCATCTTTATTGAGTGGAAAATGCTTGTATAAAATTAGTTAGCTCCAATAGAATGCCTTAAACTATTCTGAATCCTCCTTTGGAACACTTTGAAATAGGGGAAAGATGTTTATGATTTCCTTTTGGTTCCTACGTCTCCACTTGCACCCTTTGTGAAAGGATGAAAAAGAGAAAGATTGAGAAAAGTCGATTAGTGTTATTGTTTACATGTCGAGAGGTCATTGCATATAGCAATGACAATAGGGTAATGGTAATGTATCTACATTGACATTTCTTCTAATTGAATGAAGGACTTTTTTCCCAACATTTAATGTGAAAAATGAGCGGTTGGAAACAACTAGAGGAAATTTTTGTAGCATGTGGCAAGATTCTTGGGCACCTATGTCATGGTCTATAATAATCTTCGTTATGAATTTTCTATAGACTGTTAGAGCATGGTTGGCTAGTGGTTGATGTTGACATATTAATGTTAGCATGTCGGTACAACTCTTAGACTTTCCTTTTTCCTTAGCTGTGTATTTGGCAATGTATTTGAGGACATGCATTTTTAAAATTACAGGATGGAAATCCATATTAGCTCTCCATATTGAAAGCATATCTAGATTGCGTATATTTAGTTCTCATCATTATAGGCAGGGGTGTATTTCTTTTTGCCTATTTCATCACATGATAAGCTAGACGTGGTGCATTCAGGCCAGGGAGCTTTCTATTGACATGCTAGAGTTTGACCATTTCTATGTAGGAAAGTTCCTTTAGTACATTTTGTGTGTCTTTGGACATGGTTGAGAAAATCTTCGTAGTCATCAAGTATATCTCTAGAGAATATTTCTAGCATACTTAGTAGGCAAGGGTCATCTTGTGTAGAGCGATGTCATGTGTTGTTTATTTCAAATGGTGTGCATGGGTTCCATGCAGTAACATATTTTTCAAAGAATGCTTTTTCTTGTTGAACTTGTGTATTTTTGTGCCAGTCAATCTTGTCCATGTCTGGTGCATTGGTAAGCCAAAGAAATCCATGTATGTGTGCAAAACCTCAATGTTGCCATTCATATCTATACCAATAATCTACTACATTTAAGACCTTTTGTATTAGTTCTTCACGAAAGATGGTGAACCTTTAGTGCAAGTATAAGGATGTTGTGTGTGGGTTATTAACTATGTTTTCCACTCAATTTGTGTTTGTTTGTGGTATGCCTAAATTTCCATTTGGGAAAATCTTGTGTAAATCTGGCCATTTAGTATCTGATGCGCTTAGCGTGAAAAATAGAGTGGGTGGGCCAATTTGGTTGATCATGTTTGATAGCTTGCCCCGATACTTATTCTAGTATGAGTGTATTCCTATAAATTAAGAACCGAAGTGCATCAATTGTTCAACTAATTGGTTGTCAGGCAATTGTTGCATATGGGTACGAAGGCTTTCAATGGTTGTTGGTATACAGTACTCTACATTTTTTTTCACAAGCACTGATGCAAGGCCTTGGCTATGGTGGTGCATCATGAGGTTAAAAAAGAAATACCAAAATCTTGGGTGCTACCAAATCTAGAGTTATGAAATTGAATTAAGTGTAATATATATTCGTGTAGTTCAACTTGTTTATAGCGAGGTTGCATGTGCAATGCAATGCCAATTAGAAGGAGTGCGGGAAAAGCCATATCAAAAATTCCCTCGGTATTGTATTCATTGATTGGTGAGGAGTCTAGTTGTGGCCATGGTATGATGATGTTAGGTGCATTAGTGACTTGTAAGCTTTCTTTAATGATTTGTAGCTCTGGTCAGTGATTTGGAAGTCTAACCATGAAGGATGATGAATTGGTTAGTTCATTTTCTAGCTGGTTGATATCATGTACGGGTGCTTGACCTTGGTCATGGGCTCATTCAATTTGAATATTTATGGTATGAAGCATGTTTGGAAAATTTTTACTGGTCGATGGGAGTAGTGCTAGCAAGTCAGCATATATTTGAACATCTATGTAGTATGGATCATGTGTGATTTTATATTTTAATGTTGCACACACACATTTTCTACTTACATAGCAATCAATGGTTGCCTTGTGTGTGGAATCTATGAACTATTAGAACATCCAAGTTTGTTATTCTATGTGGAAGGTATTTTGTAGATCATTTGTAGGGCTAGGGTTGGCCATCTAGAAAGAAAAATAGTAGGTGTTATTGTTGATGGAAGCTATAATAATAATGAATGCAAGTAGAGAAGATTAATTGGATGAAATTGTAAAAACATGATATTGAAACATGAATAGGATAAAATTGTAGAACGTAGCACAAGTCAAATTCAAAAGTCAATAGAGAGAAAAAAAATATAGTCTTTAATAATATCAACAAAAGTTTGTAAAAAATTTTAGGTGCTTGCAAGCAACTACTCAGAATTTGCAAATAAAACTATGCAAAATACAACCAATTGTGCATAAGTTGTTAGAAGACATACTTACATTTTGTAGAGCATGTTTTATATACATATTTACAAAGGAAAATTATTCTAAATATCACTTAAGTAGTTATAAAATGTTGTTTTAATTTAGAAGGAACCGCCTTGTGAATAGTAGTCATCGACATGTAGTTCACGAAGGAAAGTGTAGAAGGAAGGCAACTTCTTGCAAGTTGAATGGAATTTATGTAATTTTCTATTTACATTGATTGAATGTCATACTCCTTCACACTTTGAACACTTGCAACAGTGCTCTTTGCTTCTTGTATCAAGTCTTTACAAGTAATTGTAATGTAACTTGCAATGTCTTGTATGGGACCTGTAGGAATGCCATTCAAATTCATTGATGAAGATGAATTGGTAGAGAGAATTGGGGAACTCTCACTACTTGATATTTCTATAATATCTTTTGGTTCATGATAGTTTTCCATTTCCTGAATGAAATAAAATTGTACAAATTGTAAACAATATACGATTTGTGTATTTATTCATAAGCTATCTACAACTTCCCTTCAGAAAGCTAACTATTTTGTTCATAAAGTTAAAAAACACTATGTAAATTGACATCTTGCTATCTCTGTTTTAAATACTAAGTCATAGGTTGTTCTTACCTCTTTTATGCAAAAAAAAAGAGACAATAATCTTTGGGTTCTCTACTGTGTTATGGTTCTAAGTTCAAGTTTTTTAATGTCAGAATGTTTTTCTTGAGACCTGTTCCTTGTTTACATGTTTGAAACCAAAGGATTGCCCAATTCCAATTCATGTTCTAGGATTTGATAATGTGGTTCCAATTTTCATATGTATCAATGATTGGTATTCATTGTTTACGGCCTTATCATCTAGTCTAATTTTTTGCACATCCACGATAATTTCAGCCCATCAGATTCCATTTTATGGCCTCTCTTTGAAAAAGCATAAATCCTGGTTAAGGACATCATTTGTGTGTTGTTTCAATTATAATATTCCATGTATCTACATTTTATTATGGCATTTTGTGAGAGATATGATAGACTTTCTATATTATTTTTCCTTATTTTTAATGGCTTCTGACACTTGTTCATTTTGGAAAATGGTGGTTTTTTCAGAAATTGAATTTATGTGCTAAATAGATTGTTCAAATTTCTTTTTGTGCATGATCATGTCCATATTGATTTCAATCCTATGCCTAAACTTCCAACAAAAATCACATTAATATAATAAGTTGAGATACTATTTCTCATAAATCAGATCACTAATCTATACTCAAAGTTGACAAAATATTTTTATTTATCTTGAGGAATCTAGTGTACACTTTGCATTAACAAACCTTTACCCTACAACACTATTTTTTTTCCTCTTGGTAAATAATTTTATTTTCTTCATGAATTCCATTGTTTTGCAAATAGAGAAATTTCATTTCAAATTTCTCAAGGTGTAAGTGACCTGTACTTGATACATTATTGGAAAAGCTTGTTGCTTTGCAGGATAGACTATGTCAATGAAAATAATAGTCCGTACATTTTTTCCATTAAAACTTTTGTACAAAGTTATGAAGTAACTTTGTAACATTGTGCAAGTATCGTAGCTACAATATTAACTATTATCTGTATATGACATGTTAGAGAGTCATTGTAGAAGCAGCTTCTTTTCCTCTTCAAAATCTAATTTATCGATTTTGGTGACTGTTGCTTTTAAGCATCTTTGACCACCAATTTGATCAGTTGCATATGAGAGGGTGAAGAGATGATCTTTAAAGAATGCTTTTTTAATTAGGGCTGCAACATTGATTTATTCTTCTAGGTTGAATTGGAACATATATAAATCCTTCGCAGAGATACCAAGAAGGTTGGTGGTTGAATCTTCGAAAGCAACAATCCACAATGTTCCAGTATGGTTTGCTAGCTTAATTTGAAGGACATACCTATAATTACAATATACCACTATCACTTTACATTTTGAGCAATACCATGACTCATTTGTAGCTTTCTCAACTCTTTTTTTACATTGTTTTCCTTCCAAGACAAGGGGGGCAAGCTGCATAGCAAAAATAATTCAATTTGATAAATTGCACAGTTGCTTTCAAGATGCATTGGGAAGATTGGTTCATGTCAAAAAAAATTTCTCCAATATCAGCAAATGTCTTTCTTCTTATTACAAGGGGCACATGCACAACTTATGTACACGATGAAAAAAAACCAACTCCATTCTTTGAGAACCATGATTTTATTTTTTCTATTTCATCTATAATTGGATCAATGAACAATTATGTGCTTGCCAAAGTGCTTACAAATTTTCCATTATATTATGTGGCAGGTCCATTTTTAATTGCAAGAACAACAACATTACATGAGTGGTACATCTCTTGGAGTTGTGCACCTTTTTTTTCAGCAATTGGACCCCATAAGTCACATTAGTAGTAGAGGAAGTCATCTCAATTAGTTTAATGGACCTTCTAATAACTTCTTAATCATCTCTTCTTCTTATTGTAGAGCTAGGTTCAACACAAACGAGAATTCCAATAATATCAACAAGGGAATTGTTGGTCATATCAAGAATGTCGGCTAGGGCCATGAAAGAAAATGGATGCTTTGGAGTTGCAAGATCATTTTCAGAGGATGAAACCTTTGAATCATCCTGTAGACAAATCTCCAATTGGCTATTGATTTTTTTGTATAATTTATTAGTTGAATTAATAGCCCCCCCAGATATTGTATAGACAGCTCCAACTTCAACATTCTTGTAATGAAGATCTGCCACCTCGTTGAAGGAAGTGACACGTATTCAATAATGTCAAATGAGAAAACATGTCCTTACCCCTTTTGAGTGTTGAACTTGTTCATTTCACTTTTCATTGTCACACGACCCTTGATAAGCCATCTTGTTTGAAACGGGTTTAGGAGTTTGATGGGAGTAATGACGGGCACACTTTCTTTTGTCTAGTGGGATGATCTTATTCCAAAGAGGGTTCTTCAGGGATTTTTTTTTGGTATGAGGTCATTCTTAGGAATATTTTTCGCTGCATCAAGTGATTGTGTGGCATGTAAATCATGGTGTGGATCATTTAACAAATACATTTGTTGGCCAATGATATGGTGGTGTTAACAAATGATTTGTAGCTCTGAGATGAAAATCCACCTATATATTGGAAAGGAGTAAGTAGGATGAATAATATATTATAAGTCAATAACAAATCATCTGATCACAATATTTCACCTTGACATGGAAATAAAAGGGCAACTGTATGCTAGAAGAAGAACTATAGTTCCCTTTTGAATTTCTTCCAAAGTAATGGACATATTGTACTTCTTTGAAAGAGTATCCTTTTGCTTATGAACTCCATTAGATAGATCTATTTTGTGGTGAGCTTTTTACGCAATTCCATGGCCAAATGTGGATATATCTATTACTTGGAGGTATGGTTGTAATTTACAATTTCCATTGTTGATCATTGTGATTACATTGGGAGTGAGTTGGAACTTTTTCTTTTCCCCTTGAATAGATTCAATTGGAACATTTGTACGTGTGGGGCTTGCCATCTGGAGAGGAAAATATAGCAAGAACATAGTGGAGTTCACATTGGAAAACCACATACATTAATGTTCATACTGAATAATCACTTAATAATGACAAGACAAACTTCATGTGAACTTAACAATCAAAAAAGATAAAACTCAATCTACCTCATCAATATTACCAATAGTTCAAAGCTATTGATAATGTATGGTCCCCACCTTACAAAAAATAGCATGCCTCATGTCAGTGGTCTTGATTTTGGAGACCCTTTGTATATGAGGAAAAGTGCAGAATTAATTTTCATTGTGGCTACAAATATCACAATGCTTACATATTTAATGATTTAACACCTACTACTTACAAAGTCTTATTTGGACACATATCTAATTGTAGGCAGATCCCCACCTAATTTTATTTAACACCTACTACTTAATACTATCTATGTATCGGCCATCACTCCACATAATAGGACAGTCTAGAGACATGGTCAATATGAGAGTAAAGACACAATATCTCTGTAGGACAGTCATAGTCATAGACTTCATGAGAAGGAAATGGTGATATGAATATGTGATAGTACTAATGAAGCATTCACAAGCTAGACATCATGAATTTCATGACTATATTTCAATGACAAACTCTACACAAGCCTAAAGCATGATAATCTGAAGTGAAAAAGATTCAAGGACAACTTATAATGGACACACTAATCTTCACACTAGAGGATAGTCCAAGTATAAATGTGTGAGATTGATAGTGGCTATTATATGAAAAGAATAATCATTCCAAGGAAAATGGACACCTCACTTGATGACTATAAAAATTCATGGCTTGGTATGGTAGGAAACAAAAGCTAAATTACATGACAATCTAAATAAATAGGCTTTGATGAAAATTAAAGAGGGCATATGATAGTGATAGAAAAAATAAACAAGCTATGAGTTCACTGTCATGAAGCGTGACATGAAAATGTGTTGAGATTTGTTTTAATTTGACAGTATTAGGAGGGAAACATTTGGAGCAGGCCTAAAGATAACATTTAATGAAATGATGGAGTGTTTTTTTGGAGAAGTGGACTCAAAACAAACAAGGAAAGACAACATGTCCAAATAGAAAGGCCACAAAAAACCACAACTATACAATAGCATATTGTCTATGCATACAAAGGATAGCTACCTAAAAATAGGAAAGATTAAATTTGACAGAAAATATATTTGAAAATACCTCCCATGTTTCAATTGCAATTCGCATTTCTTTATTCTCCCCCAATCAAGAAAATAACTTAAAAATTACCAGTAGCTATTTCAACCCTCAAATTATCTACATATCGGCCATCACTCCACCCTATTTTACCCAGATAATTTATATCTAAATAAGAAAATATTTTCCACTCAAAAAATTGTGATGATTGGAATCCTTGCTAGATATCTATGGGCATGCACTCTTTACACAAAACCACTTACATTTCTCTTTGTTAAAAATTACTGGTGACTATGATGGCTAGAGACAAATAAATCCACCATTGCACTTTCATCTTTGTTGCAAAAGTCTACCATTATTTGTACTGTGTAGTTAATTATGGAAATAAGCTTCATCCTAGGGCCAATTTTGAGTTGATGAACAAAGTGTAGAAAATGAAAAGACAATGTATTTAAGAGGGAAGCAGACATCAATAGTGAACACAAATAAAAATAATAGTTATCCACAATGATGAAACACGAAATAGGAAAAGTGCAAAAAATGCATATATACCTTATGTGGAGAATGACTGGAGAGTCTGCAAAAATTGCCTTCTACTGCTTACGCAACCCTACCAAAGCAGAACAAAGCTTAAATCACAATACAAGATGAAACACTGAGAAAGAAGACAAAATATTTTTAATGAACAATGAAAAAATGCATACCTTCTATGGAGAATGACTAGAGAGTTTGCAAAAATTGCCTCCTCCTTCTTACAAAACCCTACCAAAGAAAAAAAAAGCCTAGATCATGGTGCAGGATGACACACTAGAAAAGCAGAAAATAAACGATGAGTTTATTTGAAGCACACTTATTGGAAACCATGGTCATGACGAAGCAGCTACTACACGGTCAGGAAGCAACTACGTAGTGGGGTCATGGTGCATCAGGTGGCTATACAGAGCCACACCAACAACAATCAAAACCTACCATTAACAAACACACCTCGTTTTTCAACCGTTGACGGTCAGTTTCCCTACGTTGATAATCCCCGAACAAAACTTCTCAGCATGAAAAATTTTGGCATGAGACAAATTCTTGGTTGGAAGCTCACACATAATATAGCCTATCGGCTAAATTATATGATATATTGTATGGATAATGCAAAACATCACACAAATGTAAATTGTGCCTAAATATCGTAAGTCTACGACTATGTGATTTTCCCACCAAAATAAATTCCATAAATTTTTTTATTTTTGTGGTTGTTGGATATTACGTAAACATCTACCTGGATTTTGGAATGCTATCCTTGTGCCCATCACATAGATTGTATTAACTTTTCCATGCCCAAACTTTTACTAATATATCTATCTTGATATAAAATTTATATAAATAACGTCGAAAGATATATTCTTACATTTATGTTAATTTATATTTTGATGAGGGTGTTCTAGGCTACATAGCTCACACCCTCATGTGGATCCCTCTACTTTAGTGGGAGACATTTGTGTGATCAACAAAGAGCTCCTAGTTGTGAGTTGTAAGCTTCAAGATCTTATGTATGGAACTTTGTCCAAACACTTTAAAGAAAATTTACTAGTAGTGAATTAATTACCAATGCATCAATAGTAGTGTCCTTCCAGATTGAGTTGAATGATTAAATAAGACAATATAGAAGTATAATTGATTACAACATGTAAATGAGCCCAGGTCAAGATGTATACATACACTATATGAGAACTAATAACTAGTCCCCCTCAATTCACTAACAGTCGGAATGAGCACTATGAAAGATGCAAACCTGTGATTTCCATTCAAATCTGAGTGTACAGTCAATGCAAAACCCACATCATGACAGTAATAGAGTGACATCAAAAACTTGTGCATTCAATTAGGATAAGAACATCACCAGAACAATACTTGAAAGAACTTGATCATCAAAATTACAAGTTGTTGTAACAAATCTTCATGAAATCTTTCCTAGATGGTTGATCTAGAATGTCAATTTAACGTATAAACATAGATAAACTTGGGCACCGAGATATTTTCTTCTTTTGAGAAATTGCTACCCATCACCTTTATTATAAACCATCTGAAAAAAAATTCAAAACTGAGATTAGTTACTTTTTAACATGCCTAATAATCACGCTTAATTACTTAAGTAGGATCTTTGTTCCCGCTCTCTCTACTTATTCGAAGCATCTTGTAGGAAAAACCACTTGACGACACTCAAACAATTGTTATAAGCCACAAGAAGATGATACTTGAGGGCGAGCATGTACCCTACCGACATTACCAGACAATTTGTTTTTAAAGCCAATTTGGATGTGAATACATGGTAAATAGACCATGCTGGTGAGTCAAGCACAAAGCCTTCAACGTGAAAGTAAATGATAAGAGGTGCCCTATTTCCTCGAGAAACCCCTCTTCTAGGAAGGTATAAGTGCACCCACATGCCAGTAAATGAGTCACTTGCAGCTCCTCTGATGTGGGAACTTCCAATAGAATGTTGGAGAATCTCTCCATTGAGTTGTCTTTATAAACTCTTAAAAATCCTTTCAACTCCTCTTCCACTGATCTGCCTTTGTTTCTCTATGGGCGTGCTGAAATTAAGTCCATATTCACTTCTCTCTATCTCTCTCTCACTTATTTCTATAAAAAAACTTCTCACTCAAATTGTTTCGTGAAGAAGTCAAAAACCACTCAACTCATTGCCCTTCTAAAATTATAGGAAGCCCCTTGGCACATCTAGTGGTCGAATCCTTGCAAGAGTTGGGAAAGAATGGGAAAGTAATAACATAACAAAAATCATACCGAGAAAATACCAGTATTCATAAACGTTCCTATCAATTACCTATAATTGGCTCTATAATTATTATTTATCATAGTTTACATCTATTAAATGTGGTCAGAGTATAATCAACTTTTTGTGGTTGATGCATCCACTTTGTGCACACTACATACACTATTAGAGTGGATGGAGATAAACAAAAATCATAACACATCAAAGAGATTAACACAAATACATAGAAATCAAATAATTTTCCCAATGTGTTGCTGCACACAAAATATATTTTTATTACTTCATCAAAATCATTTACATCATACCTCTGTTATAGAGGATTTTAAAACTTACAAGAAAAATCTAGAACATGCAAACTGTAGAAACACCTAACTAAATTTTAGTTTATTTCTAATTACAATAGATATCGCTCATGTAAAAATGTAGTATTTATGCAACCAATGGGATAAATTACATTCCAACACTCCCCCTTAATTTTGAGCACATGCTTCAGCATTTTCATTCTTCAAATTTTATCTTTGAAAATTCTTTATAATTTTTTTAGCCTCTCATGGTTGTACCAAAGTCTTCAACTATTGTAGTAGTCCTTCAAAGTTTGACAATCATTTATTTTAACATGCCAACATTTAGGCTTATACATTCTTTTAAACATACACTTACCTTTTCTCCAATTGGATTTGCATACAATCTTTGACAGATTGTCCGTTCCACTCTCTATTCCAACATGAATTTTCAAAATGATTCTTCAACCCACAAATTGTACAAGGATGAAGATCCCAACATTTATCTTTTCTATGTCCTTCTCTATGACAATGAGAACATTGCATAAACTCCATACCTTTAGTTGATTTACATGAACATGTAACACTTACATCATTTCTATCTCTCTCACCATATCCCAAGCCTTCATTTCCTGGCCTCACAATTGGTTGAATGGGCTCTCATTCCTTGCCCATGTTTTCCCAAACCTTTACCTGCATATCCCATTTTTTTCATGATTTTCAAACCAACACTATTCTTATTACAAGTAACATGATTTCCAGATCCAAAAACATCATCATCTTTACATTCTTCTTTTATACATTCCTCATCAAAATTAATACATGAGCTATATCACACAAACTACTTGATTTATCAATTGAACAATACTGATCTTCAGTACCACATGATGCATTGCATACTGATGCATTTAACTTTAAACACTCGTTCTCTTCTTTCAATTTAGATATTCTTCTTTTTGTAAACAATTTTCTTCTTCTAACAATTTCAGCTTTTCCTCAAAGTCTTCTTTCTTTTTCTTGATTTCATCAAACAACTTTTTTTTTTTTTCCAGCTCTTCATTCTTTCTTTTAACATTACTCAATTCCTTTTCAACATTATCAATTTCACACAAAAATTCATATTTCTTCTTTGTTAGATCTTTTATTTTTCATATAAATTCAAAATTATCATTTTTAACTTTGGTTAGTTATTCCTCCAAAAATTTATTTTCTTTCTTAACACATTTACAAACTTTACCCATTGAAAATGATTAAAATTCACCTAATTCTGCTACAACAATTTCTTCTTTTCTTCGGCAACAACACATGCCTCTGCTCTTCTTACCGAAATTTCTCCTTTGCCACTAATCCACCTAACAGTTGTGGTTGTATATTTGAAACTCTTGTAGAAATCTTCTTTAGCTCTAACTTAGATCTTCATTTGACATTTGTAATGAACAAAACTCAAATGGTGAAAAATAGGGTCCACCAAAATGCATGAACAAGATGATAGACCACTTATTTTTCTAGGACCAAATCACTTCAAATTATGTAAAATATGATGCTAATAACAACTAGAAATGCAACCTAACTATTATAGCAACTATGGGGGATTTTTTTAGAGCATTAAAAGTTGTGTACCTAGCTAGAAAGTTGTTTTTCTGAGCTATGGACTATTGGAAAAACAAGCATAGACAAATGAGAGGGGGGGGTGGGGGGGTGAATCAGTTATTACAAAATTTACAACTTATCCTCTTTAATAAAACCTTAATCTCAAATATGATGATTAATATAATGAAAGAAAGAATAAACAACACATTAGAAACACATAACAACAAAAATTTTGTGTGGAAACCCTATTAGGGGAGAAACCACAATGGAGGTTAATCCACAATTATACCCTGTTAAAATTATAAAGAAAAATGAATAAGGAATGGACATGCATTCAGGCACACTGCCTAGAGCTCACTGCTCAAAGGCAAGGCTCACTGCCTTACATAAGACAATCAGATTAAATCCATCTAATAAGGTTGAACTAAGAAATTAGCTTGATGACAGTTCCAGTTAGGCACAAGAATACTTCTTCACTCTTCACTCAAACTTCTTCACACTCTTCTTTGCATTCGAATGATCTAATATTTATTCACACATATCTTGCACATACTTCACATACATACACCGAGCATACCTAAAAATGAGGAAAACAATCTCTCTCATATATTCGCTACATGGATTTACATCAACACCTTTGTCGGCCACAAATATAGAATAAATGGATTATAAATTATCGGCCTCAATACATGAACAAATGTTAATGTGCACCAACCTAAGTAAGTCACAACATAATGAAGTCCTAAATCAACATCCTCAAACATTCCAAACAATAAAATATTAAACAATAAGGATCCACAACACGCTACCACCATCATGTCGGCCAAGAACATAAAAACTCAAACACACAAAGGAAAAATATTCAATCACGAACACATAGATCAACACAGATGTACCACAGTGATAGAGCATGATCTAGAAACATAACAGAACATCTCAGGAACATACACAACAACTCAATTCATCAAAATTACAATCTCATCTTCTAGAAACACCTACTATAGTAATTGAATAACTATAGGAACACAAAACTTCACAACTTTCTCAATTCTTGATGCACACCTCTGAAACATTCAGACAACATATTAGATAGACTCAAAAAAAAACCCATTAATGTGTGCCTCTTAATAAGAATGTACAAAATTTTCCACCATTCAGACCTTCACAACTTCATAGACTGACTGCGACAAATTTATTACAGTTTTCTCAATATCTTCGACATATACAACCTTCATAATCATTAATGCTAATAGTTTTAACATCAATGACAACCAAATATTAGAAACACAACCACAACATCAAACAATCTCCCCCTTTGGCATTGATGGCAACACATGATGTGAAAAAATACCATCAACACAACTAACTCTTCACACAGTACTCTCCTCCTCCTTTGTTCTATACTTCTCCTCCTTATATTTTACAAGTTTTTTCACATTACACTTCTCCCCCTTTGACATCCATGGAAAAAGTATACATGCTTTGAACCACATATCATCTGAATCAGCTGACTACTCCCCTGAGTAGCTCCCACCACAACATCAATCTGAAACAAGATCTCACTACAAGTATACAGATTGATACAAATACTTGCATCTTAGCTCAGATTAGGAGGGGAAATCACCACTATCCTTAGGCAATGGTTTAGTGAAGATATATGCAATTTGTTTATTAGTGGTCACATATTCCAATTTGACTTCTTTATCACTCACTTTGTCTCTCAAAAAGTGATACTCGATAGATATATGCTTTTTTATTTAATGTAGCACCAGGTTCTTGAAAAAATTTATGGCACTTGAATTGTCATAGAATATAGCAATAGGCTCATCATACTCAACTCTGATAATTCTCAGCATCTGCTTCATCCACAACACTTGAGTACAGTTGTTTGCAGAAAAAATATATTCTGCCTCAGCAATAGATAAGGAAATGGAACTCTTCTTTTTCTTCTTCCCTAAGAAGAATGCACCACCACTTGTACTTTTCCTATCATCCACATCTCCTGCCCAATATGCACTTGTAAAGGCATTCAAAGTAAATCATTCTTAGGATACCAAAGACCAAAATCAACTATTCCTTTTAAGTATCTGAAAATCCTCTTTATTGTAGTCACATGTGATTCCTTTGGATCAACTTGATATCTAGCAACCATGCACACATCATTCATAATGTCTGGTCTAGTTTGAGTCAAATATAGCAATCTATCAATCATTGACATGTACCTTGTTTGATTAGCCTTAGGAGAATCATCATTTTTTGTTAGCTTGCATCTAGTTACCATGGGTGTACCAACTGGCTTTGAGTCTTCCATGCCAAAAAATTTAAGTAACTCTTTCACATACTTGGACTGAGATATAAAAATTTCATCATCTAACTGAGTTATTTGCAATCCTAAAAATAATTACATCTCTCCAATCATTGACATTTAAAACTCACTTTTCATTTGATCATAAAACTTCATACATAAGTCATCATCTCCTTCAAAAATAATGTCATCAAAAAAGACTTCAATAATAAACTCTTTATCTTGATCCATCTTGAAATACAGATTGGTTTCAGCAGTACCTTTATTGAATCCAAGCTTCAACAAGTATTTATCCAGTCTTGCATACCGGGCTCTAGGGGCTTGTTTGAGTCCATATAGTGCTTTCTTCAATTGACACACCATGTCCTTTTGATTAGTCAATTGAAATCCATCTAGTTGCTCAACATAAACTTCTTCTTCTAATTCACCATTCAGAAATACTGACTTTACATCTATTCGATAGGCTTTGTAATTCTTGAAAGTAGCATAAGAAAGAAATAATCTTACAACTTCAATTCCAGCAATAGGGGCAAAGGTTTCTTCAAAATTAATACCTTCCATTTGTGAGTACCCTTCACATACCAGTCTTGCTTTATTTCTGATCACCTCACCTTGTTCATTCAGCTTATTCCGAAAGACCCATTTAGTTCCAATTACATTCTTATCCTAAGGTCTGGGAACAAGAATCCATGTATCATTTTTCTCTATCTGCATCAGTTCTTCCTTCATTTCTTCCGTCCAATATTCATCTTTACATGCTTCATTGGCATTGCTAGGTTCAGTCTTAGAAATTTGGCAATACTCTTCTGCAATTCTTCTTCTAGCCTATACATGTTTGTTCTTGTCTCCTATAATATATTTTTCAGACTGATTTAGCTTTACATACCTTGGAACTTTTGGATTCTCTCTAACTTCTGGTTCTTTTATTTCTTTTGCACTTCCACTAGCTTCAGTTTCTAAACTTTCTTGACTCGGCAAAACAATTTGAGCTTGACTCTATATCTGAGAATTCTTCCCTTTATCAACATTTTCATGTTGGTTATCTAAATCATATCCAAAGTATCTAGATGATCTGACAGTGTCCTTATCAACTCTAATATTTCCACTTTCAACCATCTTCTTCAGTCTTTTATTGTAGCACTAGTAGGCTTTTCTCTTAGTAGAGTAACCCATAAATATTCCTTCGTCACTTCTAGAATCAAACTTGCCAATATCTTCATCTCTCTTTATATAACATTTACTTCCAAATATTTTGAAATATTTCAATGTAGGCTTATAACCAAACCATAGCTCAAAAGGAGTCTTACTAGAATTACAATTTACATCTACCTGGTTGATAGTATATACTATAGTGCTTACAGCTTCTCTCCAGTAGATATGAGGAGCATTACCTTCCAACATCATAGTTCTAGCAGCATCTAGAATTTTTTTGTTCTTTCTCTCAAAAACTCTATTCTGTTGAGGGGTTCGAGTAGTAGATAACTATATTTTGATTCCATGCTCTTCACAAAATGAATTGAACTCCTGGGAAGTGAATTCCCCACCTCTGTCTGATCTCAAACATTTGATCTTCAAACCTGTCTCATTCTCTGTCATAGCTTTGAAGCTTTTGAATTTCTCTAATGCCTCATGTTTTTCTCTTAAGAAAGCAACCCATATCATTATAGAATAATCATCAATAAGCAACATAAAGTACCTTTCTCCATGTAGTCTTCTGATTCTGGATGGACCACATAGATCAGTATGTACCAAATCTAGTACTCCATTGGAATAATGTTGTTTGCTCTGAAATGAAATTCTTGTCTGCTTTCCCATCTGACACTTCTTGCATATAGTGTTAGTAGGCTTCACTAACTTAGGTAGATCTTTGACTGCTTGATTGGAGCTTACTTTAACAATGTTATCAAAATTCACATGACATAATCTCCTATTCCATAACCAACTTACATCAATTTGAGCAATTAAACAACTTTCACTAGCAACACTCAATTGAAAAATATTACCTCTTGTCTTTGTACTTGAAGCAATTACATTTCCAGAGCTTCCCAAAATCTTACATTTTCCATCTCTGAACTGAAGATTGTATCCCTTGTCTACCATCTTTCCAACACTCAAAAATCTGTGCTTCAATCGTTCAACATAAAGGACACAATCTCTATTGTATTTACCACCAAGAGAAATAGTGCCTCTGCCACAAATCACACCAACATTGTTATCTCCAAATCTTACAACACCACCATCATATTTTTCCAAGCATATGAACTTGCTTTTCTCTCCAGTCATATAATGTGAGCATCTGTTGTCAATCGCCCACTCATCCTTTTAATCAATTTTGGCTGCAAGAGCTTTCTCAATATTTTGATTGTTAGCAAATTCAATGGACATTGTACCATTTTGCTTGATAGAAATGAATACCCATCCTTCTTCATTTCCTGCTTCTTTATTAGATTCATCATTAGTAACAACGTCTTCAATATAATAGCATTTCTTTTGAAATCTAGACTTGTCACATTTGTACTTGGAAACTCTTTCAAGACACCTTGATGCAAAATAGCCTATCTTACTGTAGGAGAAATATTTTATAGGTAACTTCCCTTTTTACTTACCTTGCCCTTTGGCTTCTCTTTTCACAGTCAATGCTTCCATCTCTTCTAGCTCTCTTTCTTCATCTTCAATCAGTTTCATTTCATCTTCATACTTGAATTTTTTTCTTGAGATTTCTCATGGATCATATCTCTGTTGTCCTTTTCTAGATATAATAGCTTTGAATGTAGATTCAGTCTTAGGAGAAGGTTCACCAAATTCACTCAACTCAAAGGCAGCAAGCTTACCAATCAAAATATCTCTTGTCACATTACTTACTATCTTGAGTTCTTTGATAGCATGAGCTCTTGTTTTGTAAGAAGCAGGCACAGATCTGAGTATCTAAGCCACAATCTCGTCTTCTTCCAAGGTTCCATCGACACATCTAATACCCATCACAAGTTCATCTACTTTTTGCATGAAAGAAAAGATGTTTTCATCTTCACTCATCTTCATGTTCTCCCACTTTCCTTTCAAACTTTCTAGCTTAGCAACTTTCACCTATGCATCTCCTTCATACAATATTTCCAACTTCTTCCAAATCTCATGTGTTGTCTTCAGACCTATCACATTTTTCCTCTTTGAATCTGTCAAAGCACTCAATAATGCTTCTATAGCCCTAATATTAATTCTAGCTTCTTTGATCTCATTAGGAGTAGAGGGATCATTCTGAGTAATATTATATGTATTATTTGTAATACTCTAGAAAAGTTTGCCAATGCACATCAAATGACACTCCATTTTGACCTTTCACAGAGAGTAGATTGTACCATCAAATTTGGGACTATCCTTCTTGGGTGATTCCATCTCGGATCACCTTAAGTTGTTAGACTTCTTTAGAGGAACCAACTATGATACCAATTGTTGGAAAAAAAAGGATAGATAACTAAGAGGGGGGATCAATCATTTATTACAAAATTTAAAACTTATCTTCTTGAATCAACCCTTAATCTCAAATCTAATGATTAATAATGAAAGCAATAATAAAAAACACATCAAAAATACACAACACCAACATTTTTGTGTGGAAACCCTGTTAGGGGAAAAACTATAGTGGAGATTAATCCACAATTATACCTTGTTAAAAGTATAATTAAAAATGAATAAGGAATTCACATGCATTCAGGCACACTACCTAAAGCTCACTTCTCAAAGGGAAGGCTCACTGCCTTACATAAGACAATCAGATTAAATCCATCTGATAAAGTTGAACTGAGAAATTAGCTTCTTCATAAGCCTGATGACAGTTCTAGTTAGGTACAAGAATACTTCTTCACTCTTCACTCAAACTTCTTCACACTCTTCTCTACATTCAAATGATATGATCTTTATTCGCACATATCTTGCACATACTTCGCATACATACACTGAGTATACCTCAAAATGAGGAAAATAATCTCTCTTATTTATCCACTACATGGATTTACATCAACACCTTTGTCGGCCACAGATAAAGAATAAATGAATTACAAATTGTTAGCCTCAATACATGAACAAATCTTAATGCGCACCAACCTGAGTCGGTCACAACATAATGAAGACCTAAATCAGCATCCTCGAATATGCCAAACAATAAAAGATTAAACCATAAGGATCCGCAACACGCTGCAACCATCATGTTGGCCAAGAACATAAAAACTTGAACACACAAAGGAAAAATCTTCAATCATGAACACACTAATCAATGCAGATATAACACACTAATAGAGAATGTACACAACAACTCAATTCATTAGTATTGCAATCTCATCTTCCAGAAACACCTGCTAGAATAATTGAATAATTGTAGGAACACATAACTTCATAACTCTCTCAATTCTTGATGCACACCACTAAAAATTTTGAACAACATACTAGATAGGCTCAAAAACAAACCCATAATACATGCCTTTTGAATAAAAACATACAGAACTTTCCACCATTCTAACCTTCACAGTTTCATGGACTAGCTGCAACATATTTATTACATTTTCTCAATATCTTCGACATATACAACATTCAGAATCATTAATGCTAATAGTGTTGACATCAATGATAACCACATATCAACAAACCTGCAAACGATCATGTAGTTTCCATGAAGAATGTAGATCTTGGATGTAATATGATGCTTGTAAATGAATCCTCAAAGCAACGTTAACTTCTTAGCTCAACACACACGGACGCATCAAACCCTTGACATGATGATATGATCTTGAATTTTTGCAATAAACACTTGAAATCTACCTTAAAATTCCTTTTAAATTCTCTTGAATTTCTCTAATGCTCTTGGTTTTGATTTCATGATGTCACAAAAAATTGCTAGGAGAAACAATGTGAATTAACCCCTTATTTATACTAAATTAGGAGATTAACCCCAAAATTCAAAGAATTAAGGCTGCCACCAGATCTAGGAAGAAAGATACTTGAATTCCCACTAGAATTAAATTCAAAAATTAGGGTCTCATTAAGGGAGGACTCATTTTCCACCAAAGGTGAATGGGTCCTGGCTATGTTTCCAGGACCAAGCTTCGGGGAGCTAAAAGAAGGCTAAACACCCATTCCAGATCAACTGAGAAAGGGGGGTCCTATTAAGGGAGGACCCTTCGCCATTAAGGGTGAATGGGTCTTGACTCAACTTACCAAGACCAAACTTTTCCCAATGAAATAATTTGTTATTTAATTTATAATGGTCACGAAAGATCCTCGAGAGGTGTCAAAATTAAGGCCTAAATTTTAATCAAAAGAGGGTTAATAACTCCAATTAACCATAATGAATTAAGACTACCTATATAAGTGTGAAATTTATTTAAAACACTTTACAACTCTTAAACAAGGTACACATTATGTACATTTTTATTGAAAAGGGGCCCATTAGGCTTAATTAAGCAAATAAGTCCTAGAAAAGAGTGAAAGTGTTACAACACTTTACAACACTCTTGAAAAGGACCAATTAAGGCATGTTTAGTCACATAAAGGTTCTATAATAGTGTGAATGTGTACAACACATTACAACACTACTCCAATACACCATTAGTTCATCTTTTAGGTCAATTATTCAAACAAGCAAGGAAAAGGCTATTTGGAGTTACTAAATTTTGCCCCGAATTTAGTGAGAGGATGAACCCCTGTCAAACTCACACTAAAGTAGACATTCAAGACACTTAAGTATGCAGAAATAACATAGATACATGATCATACCATGTCAAAGACCAAGAAAAATTAAAAAATGAAGGATAAAGCACAACCGATTCAACTCGATGTGAGGTGGTGGTTGTTTGTCCATAACAAATGCTACTCACTCTAGGGTAGTGGAACCTCGGTATGGCCACTAGGTGAGTTGTCCCAAAATATGTATGCTCACTCAGGGGTAGTGGAACCTTAGTCTATCCACTAGGTGAGTTGTCCCAAAATATGTATGCTCACTCTGGGGTAGTGCAGCCACAGTTTGTCCACTAGGTGAGTTATCCCAACAAGGTGGAAAATGAGAGAATCGAATTAGCCTCTCATACCATACTGAAGTTATCCTTCTAACAACTTCGAGAGGGCACCAAAATGTAAATTATTTTGAATGTCATGGACAAATCTTGCTAAAGGGGATTTTTCTTTGTTCGTGTAACAGTATTCCTCTTAGGGATCATTGTGCCTAATGTCTCGAAGAGAGGACAAGTCAAAAGTGGAAAATTGTCACCCATGGGATGCCTCATTCACATCTTTCCATGACAGTGGATTTTACACTCTTGGATGGCATCAAACCCAATGACACCACCAAGAAGAGGACACATCACAAGAAGAAAGGAAAATCACACCATGAAATTTTCTAAAAGATGTCATCATTGTATGCCCCCACTTTAAAGTGGTTGGTACACGATCACTGTGAGAAATTTCTTTAAAGTAGCCAATTTTTTTAGCATAAGACATGCGAGCTCTCCTCAGAAAACCTTATTCCAAGAAATATATTTCCAAAGCAAGTTGCATCATGAAGTAGGAAGGAAGGGTTGCCCCCACAAACATATAAGGGATCTATCGATTTGGGGTCAGTAAATCTGTACTACAATATTGTCATAGAGCATGGAACTATCATTGTTCCCCAAATACTCATAGAATTGGAAGAATGACATAAAGAGATAAAAAAAAGAAAGAAAAATCCTTTTAGGTCAACATGGAAGAGACCTAAATGTCTCAATGCCTTGCATCATCCCCAAAAGGAAAACACAAGACAAATGAAAAAGAAAAAGGAAAATCTTTTGGGTCAACATGGAAGAGACATGAATGTCTCGATGCCTTGCATCATCTCCAAAAGGAAAACATGAGACAAATGAAAAAGATAAAGGAAAAGCTTTTGGGTAAACATGGAAGACACATGAATGTCACGATGCCTTGTGTTATCCCCAAAAGGAAAACACAAGACAAATGAAAAATGATTACAACATAGAGAAGAATGAAGATACATATAGAAGAATGCACAAAAGAGAGGGGATACATCAAACGAAACGTCACGGGGGATCACATTACACACATGCAGTCACAAAGAAAATGAAAAAGACTAGTAAGGCATAGGTGAGTCAGGGGTGACCCTTTGGTGAAATGGTGGGGCTTATTTCCTGTAGATACAACAACCAAGGTTCAAACAGCATGAGGTTGCTCTCTACCACATCAAAAATGGAGATTTTTGTTTACCCTCATATTAAGGGGAGGCTCCTTTGTGAACTGGAGGGGCTTTTTTCCTATAGTGCCAACAACCAAGGACCAAAACTTAATATTAAATTTAAAAGAGGCGGAGGGCCTAGCTCAATTGGCTAAAGCATCTTTTTGTTGGAAAGAGGTCATGAGGCCTGGTCTCCCTCAAACTCGTGGTACCGGAGGGTGTGTCGCGCCAGTGCCACTGGTCATGTGAAAAAAAATTTACTAGGTGCACTATAGTTTAGAGGGGGACAAATACCATATCAATTCCTACAGTCTAAAAAAAAAGGCACAAGTGAGTCAACCTAAAGTAGGTCATTTGCCTCCCAATCTCGGTCGATATAAATGGAAGGTGGGAAACTAGCCAAAGGGACGACATCAAGTGTTGAACTAGGATAGACACAAACTTCAACACTCTTATTAGGATACTTTTCATTTAAGGTCATGGAAGAATTAAAAAATGCATTCAACTCATCATGCAGTTGTTCATCAATCTTTGCAATGTTAATGTCATCATCTAAATTAATCACAACAAGAGGTTGAATAACAAATTTCATACAATGTTCTTGTTTATGTTGCAGCGACGGTTGAGAGTCATCATGCATTGCTTCAAGTAAGTTTGGATTTTGATTTTCTATGTTATTGTTGTTTTCTTGTGTTTGTAATCTATGAGCAATAGCACAATGTCTACGTCTATGAATGACAATAGTAAGTAGGAAAATGCATACCCTTGCATTTTCACACTTGTTTGGGCCACCTTTATTTATTTATCCTTATTTATATCTTAATTGGTCCTATTTTGCATCCACAAGCCTAATAAATTATATCTTTTCATGGCTAATCCCAAAAAATATCAAAGGGTAAATGGTAATTTAATTATTCTAGTTGTGTGTCCTTGATTTTTGGACTCAGACTAATAAGACACCTAGGGTTTATTTGTCCCCCAAAGGTCTTGGGACCCTAATTTTAGAGGCACCTTAAGATGGCTCCTTTTTGGAGTCTGTTCCCTCAATTTCAAGCCTCGGGACTAAGATGCCACCTAGGGCATTTAGTCCCCCTTAAGTTATTTTTGGGATTTGATTTCAAATCTTGGTAAGATTTATCCTCTTTTAATTAATTAATTCATATGTCAGCTTGGTGTGATGTAATTTCGGGATATTAAGCATGGATAAGTATAAATACAAGGTTCTTTCACTCATTTTATCATCCAAGAAGCTAAGACTTTTTTAAGAGCATTCCTAATAGCATAATTGATTTCACAAGAGCATTCAAGATAAATTCATCAATAATTTGGAGCCATCGTCAAGATTCAAGCATCATGTCAAAGTTATTCTTTCATCATGTGTGTTTTTGAGCTAACATTTGTGATGTAGGGTTTTGATTCAAGCAAGCAATTCAAATAAAGATCTATCAAGCATTCATTCAATTCAAGATCTACATTCAAGATAGCCACTTCACACAATTTTGTAGATTTCATTACAAGGGTTTGGTGAGTTGCAATATAGCACTTTGTTCATTCATCATTTCCCTTCATTATTTCATTTCATTCCAAGGTTTAATTACCAATAAGGGGTTTGACTAATGCAAACCCCCATTTACTAACAATCAAAAAAAAATTCCTCCTTTGTGTGTTTTTGTTTGCAAATTTGATTTGAAGATCATTTGAAGTGCAAAGTTGCATCGCAAACTTGTCATCTTCACAGAAAGTCACCTACATGCCATATCTGGAGGTTTCAAGATTTGAGATCTGAGAAGAAGGAAGTGCAGGATTTGAGATGTGAGAAGAAGGAAGTGTAGACATTGAACCTTAGGATCACATTTCGGAGTTGCAAAAATTTAGATCGAGACTAAGTCGGCAGTAAGGGCATCTTAGTCCTCCAAGTGGTATTTTGTAGAGATTCTTTCAGATTATGTTCTGACATCCAAAAGATTATGCATCTTCCCCACAAAAAACAACAATACTAAAGCAACCGTAAGGGTGTCTTTGTCCCCCCTAACATATTTTGGCAACATTTTTGCATTTCCAGAATCCTCATCACATTTTTAGACTTCCCAAGTACACATATCCTAACTTGTTGCTACTTAATTTTTTCATTTGCACTCATTATTTGTCTTGCATTACTAGGTTTTGTGAGTTGAATATTAAGTTGTATTTTCCAATCCTCTTCTTGGTGGTGAATCCTTCAAAGCCTAAGGAATCTTCCTAGGTCTCCATTGTTGAGGATTGACTCACCTTTGTGTTGATAGTCAATCTAATTTTGGATCCTAGGTTTCCTTGAATGACCCATCCCCCTCTAAGGAAAAGTCAAGGATTAGGGATTCCTTTCTTGTATTGTGAGTCCCCTTCTCCAAGTCAATTTTTTGATGGTTCATTTTGGTGAACCCGACAATTTGGACATTCATTTTTCTGATTTGGAGCTCACTAAGGTCCTATATCTAGGTTGGATTCATTCTTGCATTGCATCTTGCATTAGTGAAAGTACATCTAGGGTTTCTCACATTTTCCTTAGTGAAAATACATGTAGGATGCATTTTTTCTTTCTTGCATCATCTTATCTCATTGAAAATTTGAAAAAGGAATTGTCAATCATCCTAATTGCATTTAGGAACATTGTTATTGCATTCAACTTTGCATTCAATTGCTTATCATTAGTCACTTTTTCTTGTATTCATTTGCACAATTTTTTGTTTCTAAACATCAAGTCCCTGAGTAAGGAAACTTCGGAAAATTATTATCAACTCATATTTTGCCATTTTCTAAAGGAAAAAACCTTTGGGTGATCCCACAATACTAGTTTACAATTTTTTGGCAAATTGGACACTAAAATGTTTTTTTTAACTAAATCTTCACTTTCAAGCTCCTATAGCGGCTAAACCGTGAGGAATTTGAAGATGATGCAAACTAGTGATTTGTGATGTTTTGTCTATAGATTCTAAATATATTTTTTTCAATTTTTTTGGAATCAGATTGCACTTCTTTTTCCATCTCCTTTGAAAACTAGCTTTTAAAAAAAAAATAACATTTTTAAGGAGTGACGCTCACCGTATACAACATAACTTTTTTGTATGAAGGATAAAATTCTAATTTTTTCAATTTAGATTTGTTACTATGATATCTAGCACTTTCATTTGGTTTCATAGTGTTTTATTAAAAAAAAATTTCCTTAATCAAGTTTCAAAGTCAAACAAATTGCAATTGAAACATAGGCGAACTGTAGACAACATATATTTTTCTGTATGCATCAAAATTCAATTTTATTTTTTAATGGATCAAGGACATCAATACCTAGCCTAAACATATTTTTTAAAATTTTATTTCTATAATATGCTATTTTTCCACATGTGCAAAACATAGAGTTTGATTTTCGATGAAAACCTATGTTTAATAAAACTAGAAAAACGCATACATAATAAAACCAAAAAATATTAAAATTATATTTGTTGGATAGCTCATTCCAAGGACTACCAATATCATTTGAAATAAATTTAAATGAATTCATTTGATCCCCCAAAAGGTTGATCAAAAGTGATTTTTTATCAACATTTTGATAGGTGTAAAGGAGACTTTGTTGTAGGTATGGTTTAAAACTAGTGGGTTCTATCCAAGGGGGTTTGATCTAAGGTGTTTTGATCAAACCCTCTTCAATTGAAATCCTTAAAATAGAAATTTTTAAGGCTTAAATCAATATATTTTTTAAAAATATGTGATTTCAGCAAAAAACAAAATCTCCAAGAAATTGTAAACCAGCTTTGTGGGATTACCCCATTACTGGGACTAAGAGGCCCTTACTGGCGTCTTAGTCTCTTTGTGGGTTTTTGGCTCAAAACCTTATTTGTATTGTTTGCTTTCTGTTCTAGTTTTTGGAACTTCACAATTTCATCAGTAGGACAAAGATGCCCTTGTTGGAGTCTTAGTCCCTATGGACTTTGAAGTTGTAGTTTTCAGAGTTTGAATTTTCTTTTTTGTTCTTTTGTTTGCTTCTTTCATTTTTTTGTTCTCTTTTGAAGAATTACTGTTATTTTAATTTCTTTTTTTTCAAGTGTAATTGTAATCATAGGATATTGTGTTCATTTCACTTTCTTTGGTTTATCCCTTGTATGAACTTTACTACTTGGTGTCCTATTGCTAATACTATAGTTAGACGAAGTGCGAGACTCGTGGAATCTCGTAATAAAACACTCATTGCGGATCTTGGGTTATCTAGCTCTCTTACTCCTAGTGCTGGTAGTAGTTCACTAGGTATGGAGCATACCTGTGATAACTCTTTTTCTATACCTACCTTACCTACAAGTGCTATGCCAAGTTCTCAAAACATGGTTGATCAAATCCCTCAAGAAAACATAATGAAAATGCATGAAGACCTAGCTTATTTACAAGATAGTGTGAGTACTAAAAACATTTCCAACACTATCATAACTGTAGACACATAAAAATGACCTAGGCCCGCAAGCTCCTCTTCTAACCCTAATTAGGACATTTTAGTTATGTCCCGAACTCACTCTCACCTATTAATTAGATAATTCATAATTATTTAATTAATTCATATATGTTTATCCCTCATGATTATTAAATAAATAATATTGTAATTATTTATTTAATGCGTCACTAATTGTCTAAATATCCTCCTATAATTAAATAAATAATTTTATTTATTTATTTAATTATGTCACTAATTAAAGTCCTCTTCTTCCTAAAATTAAATAAATTCGTATTTATTTAATCCACCTTCCACTATAATTAAATAATTATATTTAATTATCTAATTATTCATTAGCCTCTTCTCTCATAAATTAAATAAATTTTATTTATTTAATTTGGTCCACTCTCCTAAACTTTGAATTAAATCTTTATATTTAATTTAAAAGGTTCCATTTGTCACATTCCTCTAATAATTAAATAATATCTTTATTATTTAATTCCCACCTAAATTAAATAACTCTTATTATTTAAATTTCTTCTAAAATCTTATTTATTTAAAATAAGTCCCAGCACCTAAATTAAATAATTTTATTATTTAATTTCTCCTCTTTTATTGTGCTCGTTTTAAATAAATATTATTTATTTAAAATAAATCCCCCTTTATAATTTCCCTCTTTAGTAAATAATTTAATTTAAATTATTTACTATCACATGACCCCACCCCTTTTTTAATTAAAATAGTTTTTAATTCAAAAAGTCAAAATCCCCTCTCGATTTAAATAATTTTAAATAATTATTTAATTCTCCAATGACTCCGTTTTCCGTGCCCAGAATATTTTGTCACGTGCATTGTCAGCCATTGATATGATTTTCTAGAAATCAATCTTGACCCTTTATTTTGAATCTGACCTAATGTTGCCCTAACCCTAATTGTGGGTTGCTATATGGAATCTCGTCCATTGATTTTAGGGCACTTGCTAATTTTCAATCTTGGCCATTCACACAAAATTGCATCTTCTATAAAAGAGCAATTTTGGTCACATCTTGCATCTCTTATCTCTTGCACTTTTTAGATAATCTTACATTTTCATATTTCATCTCCTGCACTTTGATATCTTGCATTTGTTCTTCATTTTTGTCATAGCATATCTAGATTTCATTTGATATAACTTAGACATTGTAGATGCTTACTAGTTGTTGTAGGGCATAGTATTGCATGTAGTTGTCAAATCCTTCAATATTTGCTTAGGGCTTGTCATTTCTATTGGCTTGCTCTTCTTAAATCTGAGGGAAAACAATTTATTTTTAGAAAATTAAGAAGGTGTAATGGAGGTTAGTCATGGAGGATGAAGACAATCTGGTGAGATTGTTTCATCTATTCCTTTACACTTCATTACCCACTTTGGATTTTTATGTTCAGCATATAATATTGCTAAACCTAGTAAAATACCCATTGTTACATTCGAGAACCTGACATATTTTGACAAATTTTGAGGAATTTTGGAGGTTGGATCTTTTTGTTGCAGGTGTTGTTGGCTTTTTGTTGCAGGTTTTGCACCATTTTGGAGATAAAACCTTAGTTTTCAAAGATTCAACCATATCTTTTAAATGGCTGCATATTTTTGGACAATTTTTTTTTTACAAGTTGGAGACAGTATCAAGAGCTTTCCGTCCAAAAACCAGATTTTTTGGAGCTGTTTTCAACTTTTTATATTTTTTTTGGTTATTTTCATGAAAAATCGATTGTGAGAGCATATTAGCGAATTTTTCAGATTTATTTACAGTTTCGGAAAGACCTCTCAATTTCAATAGGAGACTATTTTTTATGTTTTTAATTTTCTTGCAGAATAATTTGACAAAAAATAGATCTTTAAAAATTAGGGTCTTACAAAGATTGACTTATATCTCACACAATTTTGCAGATCTGTTCACAAATTTTTTTTGCATGTTTGGAATGATGTCAGGCACCTGCAATAAAAAAATAAAGTTTTTTGAAGCTGTTTTCAGTTTTTAATAATTTTTTTATGATTTTTCATAAAAAAATAGTTTTGGATGCAAAACAGTGAAGTTTTCGGATTTCTTTACATTTCTGGAAAACTCTTTAAATTTCAGGAAGGCTTTATTTTCCGTGTTTTTACTTTTTATGCAAAAACTAGTTCCAAAAATCAGATTTATGTTGACTAGCTAACCCTCTAATATTAGTGATGAATAATAGAAGTATCCTCTCCCCTTGCGCACTTGTGCGATCCTGGGTGTAAGAGAAACTGTTATTGACTCTAGGTTTTGGGCTTGCACTAGGTCAATTCGGGTTAGGGCAACACTTTTTTTCTGCATGGTAGTTTAAACATTTTGGGGTTACTAATTTTTTGTTTGCAGCTTGTGGCGAGGAGTCTAACATTTTTTTCTTACTTGTTTATTATCACAAATTTTGGACAAATCTGAATTTTACATTCATGGGTTAAAATTAACATGCATGCATACTCATTGGACTAAAAAGAACACAATCTTGCATTACAACTCATTGGTTTAAAATGAATCTGCATTTTCATAGCATTGGGTTAAAATGAATCTTTAGTTAGCTCACACTACAAAGGTTAAAATGAACCCCATGTTTTGACAAATACTACAAACAGTTAAAAATGAACTCCATGTTTTTTTTAATGTTTGTCAACACATTTCAATTTGGGCTTAAAATGAACACCATGCGAGTCTGAGTTAGAATATTCATGTTTTCACTCTTTGTTTTTAAACAAGGATCGATCGAACTATGAATATTTTAATTTGCTTTTGTTGAACCTTAGAAAATTGGGCTTGCTTTGGTGGGAAAGAGTACTCACCCCAAAGCGACTCAAACTGGGAACGCGCTAAAGCCAAGCGATGCCCAACCGATATATAAATTTTAATGTTAAGGAAAGCTTAGCATTACAAAAATTCTTGTGGACCAGCAATTGACTCCCCAGTACCCTTGTGGTGCATCAAAACCTGCAGACCGGAACCTCTGCAGACTGGGATGATAATGCCTCTCGCATGGCCTTCTGAACGGGTGCCCAAAATAAATCCTTTGTTTTAGCAAGCCAAAAACCTTCTATTCTTTGGTATAGCAACGATCATTGTGATGACACCCGCACCTGCGCAGTTCTTAGTAGAGATGATCAATCTACCATGGGACTTTCATGGAGGTTGGAAGCTTGGTTGCCCTGAGAAGTGAGTGCATTGTAAGGGGGAGCTTGTGGGGCCAGGCTTCTAAATTCATCCACTAAGGATATGCGGTTAGTGGGATCCAAAAGAATACTATCCTTGCAACCATAAGATTTTGTAAAATGACTTCTATGTGGTTGATTTTCATCTTTTTTACCACACCATGTATTTTCCAACTGTTTTGAGACAAATAAAACATCAAACTTGCAACAATCTGCAACAACTTTGCCATTTGAAACAAATCTTTGCAGATTTGATCAAGTCCTTTTTTGTTTCTGTCAAACTAGACATTGATTTTCTCAACTTCCCTCATCATGACATTATAAATGGCATTCTTAGGATCACCATAGGTTTCCATTTGCATTTGACTAGTTGGATTGTTAGCTTTACCATTTCCTTAGACACTCATTTTGCAGATTTTAGGAATAAACTCCTTACCATCTATTGTCAAAACTTTGCCTTCAAAAGTAGGTTATCATTGGACCCAATCACCCTTAGTCATTTAGTCAAAAAAATTGTGAATTATTTCCCACTCAACAGTCTAGTGTGGAAACTTCACTTTGTCCTCTTTTTAGTCCTATTATGGTCCATTGATTTTCCAAACCTGAAGCATTGCAAACACTTTGTTTGGTCAAGTAGTCATCTCCTTAGATTTCTCAATAGTGAGTGCATCTTAGGCTCCTTTTTTCATATCATTAGTCTCCTCATTTTAGTGTCATACCATTTGCATCCACAAACCTTTAGACTCCTTTTAATCTTATTTGTATTTCATAGCATTCCTTATTCTCAAAAACCCAAAAACATAGTGTCATATTTAGGTCATTATCACCCATTATCCCTCATCATCCCAAAGTTGAGCAAAAATTTTTATGGTTGAAACTAGGTTACAAAAAAAGAAGAGACTCATGGATTCTTTTGGTCAAGACACCAACTTTACCAATTTCACCAATGACATGAATTTATTCCCTAGTAACATGAACACTCTTGCTAATGACATGGAAAATTCTACAATCAATCCTTTTGGTGAGACATCCACTCCACACAATCCCTTTGAACAATTTCTCCGTAGAAACCAAAATGGAGAAGTTTTTGAAGAAGACATACAAGTTGCTGCCCAAAACCCAGAAGTGGCCTCTTTGGTGGAAGAATTAGTCCTAAATGACTCATCCAGATATTTAGCCATGCTTCTTGACCAAGGGGCTAGGTTACCAAAAGGATTTGAACTCAACACTATTAGAGCAACATCTCCAAATCACCAATCACACAATACTTCCATGGGAACCTCTCCACAAAACACCATTAACACCATCAATACTACCTCCCTTGGTCATACTACCACCACAACCAATGCAGCTACCACAACTAATGCAGCCACCACAACCAACACAACATCCATTGGAGGATCATCTACCCAAACCAACACCACATCACAATCCATCCCCCAACAAACAACCACTACCCCTTCACAAACATTTGGATCAACAATGGGTGCAACTACCTCAAACATCTGTGGAACTTCATTTAATTCCATGGGTCCATCAACAAACCTATTATTAGGTCCCTCAAATACTATGGCAACTAACTCATCAAATCCTTTCGAGAGAAACAAATGAAGAGTTACAATCCAAGGAACCCAACCTAATTATTCACAGGTTAATACCAACATTCCTTTGAGACAAAACACCAACACTAATCAAGGCCATAATTTCTTATTTGGTCAAGGCAATCAAGGCACCCAATCTTTTACTCCATTTGGACATCAACATACTCAAAATCAGCAAGGCCCACAAATGCAATCCAACATGGCAGGATATCAAATCCCCACATATGCTACTAAAATACATACATAACAGCGTAATCCCAATCAATACACTTATTTCCAACAATCACAAAATCAAAACACCCACTTTGCTCACCAACAAAACATTCCAAACCAACACATCTCATCACAACAAGTGGGCAACCAATCCATACCTCTCACCAACATGTGTGATGCTACCAACAACCCCATTGTGGAAGCACTCACACTCCAATTGGCTGCTCTTCAAACTCAAGTGGAGACCTTGCAACAATCCAACAAAAAGTCTTACATCTCACATGACTTGTGTCCATATCCATTCGACACCACCTTGTATATGCCACCCTTTCCTCATGGGTATGTGGTACCTCATTTTCCTAAATACAAAGGCAAAACGAACCCCATTGAACACATAAGAGAATTCACCACTAGTTGCATGGACATTGCATATGAACAAACCTATCTCATGAGACTCTTTTCAAGAAGCCTCGCAGGTCATGCATTAGAATGGTTCTCACTATTGCCGAAAGGAATCAAAACATGGGACAAATTGGCAAACAAATTTATTGAAAACTTTGCCTATAACATTGACACAGATATTGACATTTCCTCCTTATGCAGACTTACCCAAGAGGATGCAGGAGAGACTTGTATTCCCTTCTTTCAAAGCTAGCGAACCTTAGCAAGCAGATGTCCGATAGAAATACTTGAAAAGGAGAAAGTCACCACCTTTGTGCAAACTCTCCTAGGACCACTCAAATATGGCTTACAAGTCCATTGTTGCACCACCTTTGTTGACCTTGTTGAAAAAGGTCTTCAACTTGGAAAAGCCTTAATCGCTAAAGGCGAATTGAAATATGGTGGCAAAACCATCAACACCACCACAAATAATAACCCAAGTAGCTCCAATGACAAAACCAAATACTGGGTTAAGAAAAAAAATATCACCAATGATGGTGTGGTTGATGCAAAAACCATCAATACAACAGGTCATGTACTCACCATCAAAGGAGTACAAAATCAAAACGCACCTGTAACTACACCAACACCAGTGCAAATGCTATCCAAAGCAATCCTACTCAAACTAATCAAAGGCAGCTGCGCCAACTGTGACAATTCCAAAAACGTACATACACCCTTTGGGTGAACCTATTGAAATTGTCTTGAAGAAACTTCTTCAAAACAGTGTCATAACATTGGAAGACCCTAAACCATACAACCTTGGTCAGTTCAAGCCAACATGGTGGGACGATAATGCATTTTGTGATTTCCACCATGCCAAAGGGCATAAAACATCCTCTTGTCGTCAATTGCGAAATCTGGTGCAAGACCTCATTGAGAACCACACCATCGAGCTAGGTGGTTAATCCTTCACATCTAATGTGGATCATACTACACACAAAAACCCATTGCAGGATCATGGTAAAGCTTCCTCATCTGGCACAATGAATAACAATAATCAAGCCAACTGCATCCATCCTACCTACACTAATGGTCGTCCTACCTACAATTATCATGATGGTACCATTATTAACAATCTTCGTGCTGCTGAGGAAGATGAATGTGTTAATACCATTTCCATTAAAAAAGCCCCAAAATGCAATGTGACAATGCGTAAAGGCAAGGTCACTATCCCAGGTCCTTCGGCACATCAGCCTAAGATCACCATACCTGGTCCATCCGCCAAACAGTCAACACCCAAACCAGAGTTCAACATCATTGAGCAACTAAATAAAACACCTGCTCAAATATCCATTCTCAAACTACTCCGTATTTCACCCACACACAAGGCCATCTTGGATAAAGTCCTACAAAATTCGTCTATCCCAACCAACATTGATGTCAACCACTTCAAGACTATGGTCAGATACATAAATTTGCCTCATCACATCACCTTTTCGGACAGTGACTATTCCTCACCCAAACCAACACATAATGATGCCCTTCACATCAAGGTTTTTGTCCACAAACACAAGGTTAGAAGAGTCTTATTAGATGGGAGAGCATGATTGAACATTTGCTCATTAAAATTGGTTAAGGCTCTTGGTTTCTCTGATGCATGTGTCGATGCTAGCAAGAGCATCGTCATCAAGGCATACGATGATGAAGAATGCGCTTCTAAAGGCGTCATTACAATTCCGCTCCGAGTAGGACCAGTTATCATAGATACCACATGCCACGTCCTGGATCGTGATATACACTACAACATCTTACTTGGTTGAACTTGGATTCATGCTCTAAAGGCCATTCCATCCACATACCACCAATGCCTAAAATTCGCTTTTGATGGTACTGAGATTACTATCCCGAGAGATCCCGATCCATTTCAATACTGTACAAATCTGTGAGCCACCGCTGAGCATCAGGTACCCATCAATCAGGAGGCCTCCACTTCCACTTCATCCAAATATATTGACTCATCCACACTCACCAAATCATCCATTCCATCACCTTTCGCAACACCATCTTCCGCAGCCTCCATACCAAGAAAAAATTTACAGATCCAGGACCTAGGCTGTGGGGAATTCAAATTGAATACGGCTTACTGTATTACAACAATACCCAAGCCGCCTAAAGTCTATGGTAGACCATGCTTTGCAGTCGAACCCAAGACAACTTTTCAGGTTCCACCAAGCACATTTTTCATGCTATGGGGGGACATGGCTAATGAAGTCATCATTGATATAGCTACTGGCTCTACAAAGATCCAGAAGTGTCGCCTCCCCTACTAGTACATCTTTACGAAAAAGGCTATGATATATGCAAGATACTAGGCTTCAATGGAAAAAGTGGCCTTGGAAATAACAACAACAGAAGGAGGGAACCTATTATAATAAAAGCAAGACCAAGGTACATGGGGCTAGGGTTTGGACAACTCAGAACTGGCGATCAATGTACCTGTGAATTTTCAAGTAAGGACTTGATGGCAACGGAAAGTGTCGAGACAAGCGAAGAATCCCTTATTGAAAATGACTCCAATGAATGGGAATGGGGATCTGACAAAACCCTAGGTGACTATGACATCGACAAACTATTCCTAGAATCTGGGCAAATTCCCTTTGAAGAAAGATTCTGACAGGAATATAACATTGACCCTATTGATAATCATTCCAAAAAGAAAGAATGGGCAAGCATTCCTTGGAACCTAGAAGAACACAAGGTGTCATCAACATCACCTGCATCATCCCCCCTCATTCCCGAACCCACCCATGAGCCTAACACACCTGAACCTACTGTCCACGCCTCTGAAACTCCATCCACTAGTCATGATGCAGATAGTTTTATCCCCTATTATGACTTTGAATTTGACTCATCTGACTCTGAGTATGGGCCATCCATCGCATCTGACATGTAAGTTGAAATTGACAACTTTTCCTTCACACTTGAGGCTTCAGTTGCCACGCTTTCCGCATCTTCCCCATCCTTTACCAACACTGACGATGGGATTTCACTTGTTTATCCACAACTGATCGGCTGGGACCAACAAGAGCCACCAGTAATGGACATGTTTCAGAATGATGAGGCCATTGTAGAATTCATGGGGCTTAGAGAAGGCATACCATGGGGAGATCACAAAACAAGATTTTCCGTTGATCTAGATTATGCAGCTTACTTCGGGGAGACTGTGCAATCCTCCAGTCACAAAAATACAAGGAATAAGACACAAAAAGAAATGTCTTTAGGTGAAAACTGCAAGGCACCTTCTGATGGTAAAATAGTAAAAATAAAGGACGTATCCAAAGGTGAAAACCTCTTTGAGGTGCCTAAGGATTGAGGATTGGACTTTCTTCCCATGACATAGGAAAAATCAGCTATGCTCATTGAGGACACAATGGAAGTTAACATAGCCACATCAGAGAATCCCAAAATGATTCTCTTGGCCGCATCATTGTCAGAGGAAGAAAAACCCGAATTTCAACAATTCTTCACAGATAGGAAAGTTAACTTCGCATGGTCATATGCTGACATGCCAGGCCTTGATCCTGAATTGGTTCTGCATCATCTTCCTCTCATCCCAGGAATCAAACCAGTGAAACAAAAGTTGCTCAAAATGCATCCACAGATTGCACTCCTAGTAAAAGTCGAACTAAAGAAATTACTAGATGCTAGGTTCATAAGGTCAATAGACTATGTTGATTGGATATCCAATATTGTTTCTGTTACAAAGCCAAATGGAAAAATCCATATCTGCACCAATTTCAGGGATCTAAACAAGGCTTGCCCAAAGGATGACTTCCCCTACCAAACATAGACATGATCATTGATCTTAGAGTAGGGTACGAGATGTTATCCCTCATGGATGGTTTCTCGAGATATAACCAAATCCAAATTGCAATAGAAGATCAACATAAAATGGTGTTCACCTGCCCATGGGGAACATACTATTGGAACATCATGTCTTTTGGCCTAAAGAATGTAGGTGCTACGTACCAGAGGGCTACAAAACAATCTTCCATGACATGATGCATATCCTAATGGAAGATTATGTAGATGACCTATTGGAAAAATCTTTGACAAGAAAAGAGCATCTCAAAGTCTTGGACAAAATTTTTAGATGGCTTGAGGATTACAAGGTTCGATTGAACCCAAAGAAATGTGTCTTTGGAGTCACTTTAGGCAAGCTGTTGGGATACATAGTTTCGAGACGAGGCATTGAGGTTCATCCCGCAAAAGTAAAAGCAATTCTAGATATGCCTTCGCCAAAAGGGATCAGTGAGTTGCAAACACTTTAGGGCAGATTATAGTCTATTCACCACTTCATCGCACAGTTGGCAGACAAGTGTCAACCATTCCAATATCTGCTACGCAAAAGCATTCCTTTTGTATGGATAGATAAGTGCAACATAGCCTTTGACCAAATTAAAGAATATCTATTAACACCACCAGTGTTAATGTCGCCTATTGAAGGAAAACCATTGATCCTATATGTCTCTACAATGACAAATGCATTGGGGGTATTATTGGCACAAAATGACCATGAAGAAAAAGAAAGAGCCATATATTACATGAGTCGCACACTAATTGGATATGAGCTCAACTACACAACCATTGAACGGGCATGCCTGGCAGTTGTCTTTGCGGCGCAGAAACTAAGACAATATATGCTAAGCCATCAAACACATTTGGTAGCAAAGATTTACCCATTAAAATATCTATTGAGTCGAGCAGCATTAACAGGCCGTTTGGCGAAGTGGGTCATGATATTAAGTGAGTATGACATACAATATGTGGAGCACAAGGCAATAAAAGGTTAAGTAATAGAAGATCAACTGGAAAATGCACCAATCCAAGCCACTCATCCCCTGATAACTGATTTTTCGGATGAGTCTATCTTTCACACAGAACCAACTTCACCATGGAAACTATACTTTGATGGGTCCCGCACTGGTCACGGCTCAAGAGTAGGCATATTATTTATTACAACACAAGGGGATTCAATTCCTAAATCATTTCGGATTGCTTTCCCTTGTACAAATAATATGGCAGAATACGAGGCATTGGTCACAGGTCTCAAGATAGCAATAAAATGGAAAATTCAGACATTGCTCGTATTCGAAGATTCTCAGTTAGTCATCAATCAATTCAATGATGACTATGACACAAAAGATGAGAAGTTGCTTCCCTATAAACGAATGGTGGATAGTTTCCTGATGTACTTCAAAATGATTGCATTTGAACAAATCCCAAGGATGCAAAATAAAGCAGCCGATGCAATGGCTACCATTGGATCTCTCTTAGACATCCCTAAGAATGTGTCACAATTTGAATTCTTAGTGGAACAACTGTTGATGTCAGCATACAATATTCCAGAGTCAGAAATGGTGTGAGATATTGTTGGTCCTAGTTCGCCTTGGTATCAAGACATATACGACTATCTTAAGTCCCAAACCCTCCCACCCAACCTATCTAACAACCAACGAAAATCCTTTATCTAAAAAGCGGCTAGACATACCATTGTCAGTGACACCTTATACCGCCGTGGTTTTGACAATACCCTTCTTCGTTGTCTCGACACTAATGAAGCCCAAACGAATTTACGAGAAGTACATGAGGGTATATACGGATCTCATTCGAGTGGTCCAACCTTAGCTAGGAAAGTCACCAAACTGGGATACTACTGGCCGACACTAGAAATAGATGCTCTTCAGTTTGTCAGAACATGTCAGAAATGCAAGGTGCATAGTGTCTTGATTCATGCACTTGCACAGGAATTGAGACCAATCACTTCTCCATGGCCTTTCGCACAATGGGGACTCGACCTCGTGGGCAAGATCCATCCATCCTCTTCTAATGGCCATAAATTCATAATCACCACCACTGAGTATTTTACTAAGTGGATTGAAGCCATCCCTCTCACTTACATCACCGGTAAACAAATATCCAAGTTTATTATGAATTGCATCATTTGTCGGTATGGTGTCCCACAATCCATGATCACAGATAACGGTAGTCCATTCAAAAATCAGGATGTCCATGAACTATGTGTGCAATTCCACATCCAACACCATTTCTCCACCCCATATTACCCACAAGGTAATGGCCAAGCTGAGGCATCAAATAAAACAATTCTTCACATTCTGAAGAAGACCGTCAATGACGCTGGTTGCGATTGGCACTTACAACTCAATCCTGCTTTATGGGCCTACCAAACCAGCATTCGTACCCCAACTGGAGCCACTCCATTTTCTCTTGTCTATGGATCTGAGGCCATACTGCCCATCGAGGTCAAAATTCCTTCTCTCCAAGTCTCCTTAAAAGGAATGATCGACGATGAAGAGTACTGACAGTCTCGCCTACATGAGCTAGAAATGCTACAAGAAAGACAACAAAATACCTTAAATCATCTGCAAGCATATCAAATCGTCTCTACCGAAGTTATAACAAAAGAGTGATGGTAAGAAATTTTGAAATCAGTGACTTGGTTCTCATGCAGAACCCCAGAAATTAGGCGTATCGTGAAAAGCTTGGCAAGTTTGAGGCTAATTGGCTTGGTCCCTATATCATTACTATCACATTTGGTTCCGGAGCTTATCAGTCAGCCACACCCGATGGAGAACAGCTAACAGAACCTATTAACAGCTTACATCTGAGAAAGTTCTACACATAGCATCAGAGAGCTTGGCTAAAAACCTAAAAATAAAAAAAAGTTGAAAAACAGAAAAAAATCATCCCTTGATGAAAACCTGGCGAACAGGCATCTTGGTGACATCAAAAAAATCAAAAAATCGCAAAAATAGTCAAAAGAAATAATTTCATCCAATGGTGAAAACCTAGTAAACAGGCACTTTTGATAGGTACCATGATGAAAACCTAGCAAACAAGCACCATGTGTAGTCGATCGTTGCTCCGCCATCTACTATTACTCTAATTCACCCTTGTCCACTTTCCTTCATCACAACAACATGGCATTCACGACATCTGTCCTAAGTCCTATCAATTCCGATCATGGCTGGCATTTGGTTGACATCATCCATTGCATATCCTTACCTTTTCCTTGTGTCTACCTATCTGTATACCATTGGACTCGGATAATCCCCGCTCTGTCTAGGGACAAGACCTTTATCATGCAATTGTAGTGGGTGTCGCACATGATCCTGCATTCTTATAAAGTCCTGAAAAAAGTCATTAAAATCTGAAAAAGTCTTGAATAAAATCCTAAAAATCGTATAAAGTCCTGAAAAAAGACCTAAAAATTGAAAAATATCTTGAGAAAATACAAAAACATTCAAACCAATGTCAAAATCCCAAAAACAAAGTTAGTGTAATATCTTGTCAATCCATTCAGTCACATCAGTCAGTCTTTATCCACATCCGAACTACGTTGTCTCTACGCATTTGCTATGTAGGCAAGATTCATCTTTGAATCCCCAAGATATTAGGTTAGTCATTAGGTTTGTCAAAATAAAATCATGATTCCAACTTTTGTCCTTTGGACAAAGTCTTTTGGTCATGTCGAACTATGAGGTCTCTGAGTGCATGACGTAGGCAAGGCCATCAATCGATGAGCCCCTGAGGCCACACTAGGTCAGTCCATTAGGGTTCATGGCACAATGTTTTCACACATGTCCAACTACCACCAAATCACGCAAATCTTCCATCAATCTAGAGCAATCAATCTATCAACAATCTGTTTCATCAACAATCTCGGTCAATTCAACATAACAACAGTGGCATGTAATCAAATTCTATCAAGACATTTTAACCTGGTAAAGCTTTGGGTTCTTCTTCAGATGTGTCCTTCTGAAGAGCAACTCTCATCATTTCTTTATGCTTTTGGATGTGTCCTTCCTATGCATTGTCCTCATCATTTGGCAATTTTGATATTTCTCCTAACTTTGAGAATTGATCTCTTGGATATCAATGTCATTCAGGATGTATCCTTCCTGAATTCGATATCGCTCGACAGTTGGCAACCTTGATCTTAAAACACTTGGCAAATACTTGGCACTTGTCTTTGGCCTTTTCATCATGTTACTAGTTTTTCGACGAGATCCCGACAACAGGATTTATAGAAACAACAATGTCTCATGAAATTTGTCGTCTTTTGACACTCATGTACTAGTTTCTCAACGATGTCCTAACTACGGGATTTAGAAAAACAACGACGTATCATGCTAATGGCTTTATTTATTTATTTATGTTCTTTTGGAAATCATGTTGTTAGTTTCTCGAGGATGTCCTGGAAACAAGATTTAGAGAAGCAATTACGTTTCATGGTTTATCCTTCTTGACTTTTTCTGCTTGCGGTTGGTTATGACAAAAAGACTGTGGCAATTGTGCTTTTAGTATGAGTCATGATCATCCTTGTCTATGACTGTTTGTCTTACGTGATGGTGCGATCTTGCACACCTTGGTTTATGTCATAGCATGGTGTTTGTTGGCCATTACAATAATCTACCCAATGATGATTAAAGAGCAACAAATATTAAAGTCCTATGGTAAACGTTGAAGGATTTGGTCTAGGAACTAACTTGCATTTCATATAGGCATTGCATCCATATCATCATCCGTATTTTATTTCACTAACATTTCTTTCTCTCCATATTCTATTCTTCTCAGTCCATTTTGAGAGCACACCTGTGTTCTTGGAACCCATCTGTCCTCCTGAGGGGGCATATCGCAACCCTCCTCGTCATTCTTCCTCATCTTATTTTGTACTGGGGTATATGTTTGACTTATTTTCTTTGCCACAATGCGACAAGCTGCATTATGACAAAGAGGGGCAAATGTAGACACATAAAAATGACCTAGGCCCGCAAGTTCTTCTTCTAACCCTAATTAGGACATTTTAATTATGTCCCTGACTCACTCTCAACTATTAATTAGATAATTCATAATTATTTAATTAATTCATATCTGTTTATTCCTCATGATTATTAAATAAATAATATTTTAATTATTTATTTAATGCGTCACTAATTGTCTAAATATCCTCCTATAATTAAATAAATTTCTTAATTTATTTCCCCCTTTATGTCTTCCTAATTATTAAATAAATAATTTTATTTATTTATTTAATTATGTCACTAATTAAAGTCCTCTTCTTCCTAAAATTAAATAAATTCGTATTTATTTAATCCACCTTCCACTATAATTAAATGATTATATTTAATTATCTAATTATTCATTAGCCTCTTCTCTCATAAATTAAATAAATTTTATTTATTTAATTTGGTCCACTCTCCTAAACTTTGAATTAAATCTTTATATTTAATTTAAAAGGTTCCATTTGTCACATTCCTCTAATAATTAAATAATATCTTTATTATTTAATTCCCACCTAAATTAAATAACTCTTATTATTTAAATTTCTTCTAAAATCTTATTTATTTAAAATAAGTCCCAGCACCTAAATTAAATAATTTTATTATTTAATTTCTCCTCTTTTATTGTGCTCGTTTTAAATAAATATTATTTATTTAAAATAAATCCCCCTTTATAATTTCCCTCTTTAGTAAATAATTTAAATTATTAATTGTCACATGACCCCACCCCTTTCTAATTAAAATAGTTTTTAATTCAAAAAGTCAATATCCCCTCTTGATTTAAATAATTTTAAATAATTATTTAATTCTCCAACGACTCTGTTTTTCGTGCCCAGAATCTTTTGTCACATGCACTGTCAGCCATTGATTTGATTTTCTAGAAATCAATCTTGACCCTTTATTTCGAATCTGACCTAATGTTTCCCTAACCCTAATTGTGGATTGCTATATGAAATCTCGTCCATTGATTTTAGGGCACTTGCTAACTTTCAATCTTGGCCATTCACACAAAATTGCATCTTCTATAAAAGAGCAATTTTGGTCACATCTTGCATCTCTTATCTCTTGCATTTTTTATATAATCTTACATTTTCATATTTCATCTCCTGCACTTTGATATCTTGCATTTGTTCTTCATTTTTGTCATAGAATACCTAGATTTCATTTGATATAACTTAGACATTGTAGATGCAAACTAGTTGCAGTAGGGCATAGTATTGCATGTAGTTGTCAAATCCTTCCATATTTGCTTAGGGCTTGTCATTTCTATTGGCTTGCTCTTCTTAAATCTAAGGGCAAACAATTTATTTTCAACAAATTAAGGTGTAATGGAGGTTAGTCATGGAGGATGAAGACAATCTAGTGAGATTGTTTCATCTATTCCTTTGTACTTTATTACCCACTTTGGGTTTCTATGTTCTGCATATAATATTGTTAACCCTAGGAAAATACCCATTGTTACAATACCTACCATAGATAGTATTCACCGTATGATGGAAAGTGGTGAAGGACTAGAAGTTGTGTGTAATATAGCTCAAATATTCAAGAAAAAAATCTTCCTTCCACCAACAATACTACTCAAACTTGAAACAATGTGCAAAGCCAAGGAGGAATTCAAATTCCCCACCCCCCCCCCCCACCTTCAACCATAACCTCCATTCCCACCTATACCAATCCTCAATTGACCATAATGATGCAACCAACCAGCAATGTCCTTCCTACCTTGAACATTTCCACTAGTGCTCCTTATACATATGTGGCGTCTAACCTTATATATCCTCTTGTAAGCTATCCATTCAATTTTTCTTCCAATGCATACACACCACCACCATATTCACCTCTATTCCAAACCACAAAAAATTACCCTATCATTAACCACCTTTTAAAAATCCTTTCATCCATTCAACGTAAACTTTCCACCATAAATAAAAATCAAAATGGTCCACCTTCATATGATGTAAAAAGCAACCCACTATCTTTGGAGATATTGAGAACTCTGGTACCAAAAGGTATAGAGATCCCTAGATTTGAGAAATATGGAGGAAAAGGAGATCCTACTAATCATTTTGATGCATTTACTACTTTGCATAGTGACTTTATCCTTGAGGATAAACTTTTCGCTAAGCATTTTCCCCAATCCTTGAAAGACACTGTCTTGGACTAGTTTTCTACATTACCAAATAACTCGATTTGTTCATTTAATGAACTTGTTGAAGCCTTTATTAACCATTTCCAAGTGCATATGGTTCTTGAAATGATATTAGCTGATTTGATGAGATCTTATCAAAATGAGGATGAAAATTCACTGACTTCATTTCACATTACCAATTGCTTTATTCCCAAATTAGTGTGAAGATTCCTGATCCTCACCTTAAAAAATAGGTCCATAGAAAATTTACAAAGTGAAATACAAGAAAATATCACCATGATGAAATTCCCTTCCTTCATGCACTTGTGCACTACCCTTCGAGATTATCAGAATTTTGTAGGTGGTCGTGAAACAAAAACCACCTCTACCCATCCTGAAAAGTCTGAATCTTCAAACCAAAACACCTACCATCCTTTCAAAAGAAAAAATAAAAGTTTCCTTCAACTAAGTTCTACCTCCCAACATACCCAATGGGTTGATACCTAGGTAGCTACTATAAAGAAGAGTAATCCTTATATCTTTGGGTATCCACAAAGACAACTTACTCCCTTACCCGACACACTTCACAATATCATGACTCGGCTATTAAATAAGAACATGCTTACCTTACCTCTCATTCAACCTCTTGACCCTAACAATCCATTACCTCCGAGATTTAGAAAAAATGTCTATTGTGCTTATGACAAAAAAAAAAAGACATGATACAAAACATTGTAAGCATCTTAAACATCTTGTGCAAGACCTTATTGATTCTAATCATATTCAAATTGGAGGTGTGAATAAAAATGGTAATAAATTTGTAGCTCCTCCTAACCAAAACTTGAAAATATTTACCAATCCCATACCTAAGGTCACAATATTTCATTTGTTAAGGCTAGTGAAACAAAGCCTGGTGTGATGAGCATTGACACGTGATGATGATAACATGAACAATAAAAAACCAAATCCTATGGATGATGAACAAAATCCTATGGATACTAATGAAAAAAGTCCTATTAGTACAATGAAAGGAGTGATTGATTGTTAGTGAATGGGGGTTTTCCTTGGTCAAACCCCTTGTTGGTAATTAAACCTTGAAATGAAATAGAAATGATGAAGGAAATGGTGAATGAACAAAATGCAATGCTACAACTCACCAAACCCTTGCAATGGCTGCAAACTTGTGTGAAATGGCTGCAATGGATATGGATCTCAAAATGCTTGATAGATCTTGAATTGCTTGCTTTCTTAGATCAAAACCCTACATCACAAATGTTAGCACAACAACACACATGATGCAAGAAAATCCTTTGATGTGATGCTTGAATCTTGACAATGGCTCCAAATGCTTGATGATTTTCTCTTGAATGCACTTGATCTCATAAATTTTCCTTAGGAATCAATACTTGAAATGCTTAGGATTGAAATGAATGAATGAACCTTGTATTTATACTTGTTTATGCTTAGTATCCTGAAATCATATCACACCAATCTGACATATGAATTCATTAAATGAAGGAGGTTAAATACCACAAAATTTTGAAATTAAATCCTAAAAAGGACTCAAGGAGGAATAATATTCCCTAGGTGGTGTCTTAGTCCCAAGTGATGAAACTTGGGGCACAAACAACAAAAAGGGGCCCAAATAAGATACCTTAAAATTAGGGTCCCAGGACCTCAAGGGGATAAAGACGTTGTTAGTGGCATTTTAGTCTCAAACAAAAATCAGGGACACACCAATCGAAGCCTTTAGGAGATCAATTAGGCATTGGATAATGTCAGGATTAACTAGAAAAATATGTCATTCATACGGATTGTGGACATAAAATAGGATTAATTAAGCCATAAAGAAGGATAAATAAAGCAAGGCGGCCCCAAACAAGTGTGAAATTGCAAGGGTGTGCATTTTACTACACTACATTTAGCTTCCACTTTAGTGAGAGGATGAACTTGCTTCAAAATCACACTAAAGTAGTCAACCATGCAATCAAGAGGGGTTCAAATGCACAAATGTGAGTAAGATAGGTTGACAGAAATCAAGAGGGTACAAATAGAGGAATGAACAAAGAGAGAGAAACATTACGACATAGAGAAAAGTGCAAAGATAAATGAAAAGCAAAAAGCTTACGACATAGAGAAGAATGAAGGTGCAAATAAAGGAATTTACAAAAAGAGAGAAACATTAAACAAAACATCATAGGGGATCACAATATGCACATGCAAGCGAAAGCGAAAAGAAAAAGAAAAAGACTGCTAAGACACATGAAAATCAACCTTCCATCAAGTCATCTACATCCTAGTCTTGTTCAATATATGTGGAATACAAATCACTACCGAGAGGGATCACATCAAGTGTAGTACTAGGAGAATCACTAGGTTCAACACATGGTTAATTTCTTGGTTTAAGAGGATCATCATGGTTATTATCGTTTAAGCTCATGGATGAGGAAAATAAAAAAATTGACTTATTATGCACTTCCTCATTGAGGCTAAATGTTTCCTCATCGTCATCCAATCTAACCACAACAGGAGGACGAATGATAATATCCATAGAAGGTTTTGGTCATTGTTGTGTTGGATTTGCAGTTTCTAGTAAGAGAGGATCCTCGTCGTTTATTGCTTTTGTCGAGTTCAGATTTTTATTTTCAATTTCGTTCTCATTATTCATCTTTCGAGCAATATCACGACACCTACGCCTATGCTCTGTAGCATTGTGATTTCTTTTATTATGATTTTCATTTTGTGTAGGAGTGGGTGAATCAACCATAGGTTCTTATTCGACCACTTTCTCTTTGGGTAAGTTATAGATTTTCTTAGGTGGCAGATTAGGATTTGTTTAGTTTTCTCTAGGTCTCTTGTAGGAAATAGGTAAGGGTCTGTTTACGGATGGATCTTGGTTTGTTGGAAGGGCTTTTGGCTTAGCATTGTCTTATTTAGGTGGTGGATGTTCAAGCATGGGTGGAGGAAAGTTTTCAAGGGATATTCTGGTTATGCATTTTTCTTTGAACTTTTGATAGGATAGGAAAAGGAATTCTACTCACTGTCTTATAAGTTCCATGGGCTTAGGCCAGAAATAATCTAAGGAGAAATTTCCACAGGAAGATGGGGTCTAAAGCCACTATGGTTTAAGGTGAATATTTCATTGCCGACTGGAAACTTTAAGCACTTATGGACAACAAATGGGACTGCATTCATGGAGCGAAGCCATTTGTTGCCTAACTTCACATGAAATTGATCTGAATTAGAGATGATAGAAAATGATACACTTGATTTCTTTGGTCCTACTTGTAAAGGGAGTGTGATTGAACCCATCATAGCATGACTAAAACCATCATGTGTTTTGATCCATACTTTTGGTTTATCATATCTATCTTGAGTGAGTTCATGCACATATAAGAGCTCTTCTATGATCACATTCTTTTCATAGAAGGGATCAATTAAAATCTAAGGAGTGGGCTTATTATTGATTATGTTGGTTATGTAAAGAGTACCATCAGGTGCATGTTTAATTTTTTATTTTGAAGAGAAAGATGTAATGGGTATGTGCAAGATCATCATGGAAAAAACAGGCCCTTAAGTGGTAATAAAATTTAGAAAATCAGAGTTAGGCAACTTGACGTAAAAATTTGAATATGTTATCTATATTATTTCAAAAATATGTAAGAATATAATTTTTAGAAAATTGAATTTAGTTTCTAAATTACTAGGTGTTTTTCTTCTTTTTTTAAAATCTATTTGGTGAAAATTTGAAATTTCAATGCAGTAGTACTTAAATTTTAGGGAAAAAATAAGAAGTAGGTGTCTGTTTGACCACCCTAACCACAATAAAATGATAATAGTTTTTTATAATATTTTAGATATAAGTAGGGGACTCATGTCCCGATGTGATGCATATTTTTTTGTAATTTTTTTCCAAGTAAATAATTAATTATGAATTTTTTATTACAACATTTAAAAAATATAAAAACTTGTATGTCTCACCACCTTAACTTGGTCAAAACTTCATGAAATTTAATTTAATTTTTTTAATCCTGTAGTATGTGAAGCATAGAATGTGGCACAAGTTTTAGATTCAAAAAATGTGATATTTTTTGAAAGCTATAGATTCAAATAGAAAATGAATAATAGAAAATGACTTTAGTCATAATTCAAATAGAAAATGAATAATAATTATTTATTAAATTCAAAGTAAAGCATAATTTATAATGGTGGAAAGCTGAGAATCGCCTTTAAAAACCCTTTTAGTTTCATCAATTTTGGGCAAAAAAAAAGTCGTCAACCACATGGGCCATCATATCACTTAGATATCACCACTTTTTGGCCCATCATAATCCTGCACATACCCTAATGTCAATGTTTGTTGTTTATGAGGCTCGATGTCAACCACTCCTATCATTGTATCAATAGGACTTTGTTCATCAATTTCCATAGGATTCTTTTCAACATCATCTGTGTCAACATTCATCACACCAAGCTTAGTTTTGCTAGCCTTCACAAATGAAATATTATGGTTAGGCATGGGATTGGTAAATATTTGCAAGTTTTGATTTGGGAGAAGCTACAGACTTATTAACTTTGTCATTCACACCTCAAATTAGGATATGATTGGAATCAATGAGGTCTTGAACAAGATGTTTAAGATGCTTTCTATGTTATGTGTTATGTCCTGTTTGTTGGTGATAAGCACAATAGGCAATGTGTCTAAAGCTCAAAGGTAATGGTTTTCTAGGGTCAAGGGGTCGGACAAGAGGTAAGGTAAGCATGTTTTTGTTTAAGAGTTGGGTCATGATGTTGTGAAGGGTGTGAAGTAAGGGATTAAATTGTCTTTGTGGATCCCCAAATATATAAGGATTACTCTTCTTTATAGTGGCTACTTGGGTATCAACAAGTTGTGTAGGTTGGGAGGTGGAATTTAGTTGAAGGAAACTCTTATGTTGTATTTTGAAAGGTTGATAAGTGTTTTGGTTTGAAGTTTTAGGCTTTTCAAGATGAGTAGAGATAGCTTTTGGTTCACTAGCACTTATAGAATTATGATAATCTGTAAGGGTAGTGCATAGGTGCATGAAGGAATGAAATTTCATCATGGTGAGATTTTCCCTTATTTTGCTGTGTAATTTTTCTATGAACATCTTTTGGAGATGAGAATAAGGGACCTTCACACTGATTTGGGAATAAAGCGATTGATGGCGTGAAATAAAGTCAGTGACTTTTTCACATTCATTTTGCTTGCATCCCATCAAATCAACCAATGTAATCTTGAGAACGATGTGCTTTTGGAAATGATTAATAAAGGCCTCAACAAGTTCATTGAATGAATGAATTGATTTATTCGGTAATGCAAAAAAACAATCCAAGGCCATGTCTTTCAAGGATCGAGGAAAGAGTTTAGCCAAAAGTTTGTCCTAAAGGATAAATTCACTACACCAAGTAGTGAAGGCATTAACATGACTAGTATGATCTCCCTTTCCTCCATATTTCTAAAATCTATGGATCTCTATACCTTGTGGCACAAGAGTTCTCAATAACTCCAAGGATAATGGGTTACTCATGACATAGTATGAAGGTGGATAGTTTTTATTCTGGTTTATGGTAGAAACTTGACATTGAAGAGATGAAAAGCTTTGTAAAAGGTGGTTAATGATAGGATCATTTATTGTGGTGTGAGATGGAGGTGAATATGGTGGTGGTGTGTATGGATTGGAAATGAATGGATTGATTTTGGTGGGAGGTATGAGATTAGATGTCACATAAGTATAAGGAGCAGTAGTGGAAATGTGTGAGGTAGGAAGGATATTACTAGTTGGTTGCATTGTTGTGGTCACTTGAGGAGTTGTGTAGGTGGGAATGGATGCTATGGTTGAAGAGGGGGGGGGTTGATTTCCTCCTTTCACATTGTTTGAAGTTTGAGAATGATTAGTGGTGGAAGGAAGATATTTTCCAAAGATGTGAGCTATGTTACGTATAAATTCTAGTCCTTCATCACATTCCATCATGTGGTGAATACTATTTGTATATGCATAAAAATGGTCTGGAGTAAAAATTAATTAAATACAAGTTATTTAATTAATCAATTTTAATTCTTCTATTAATATGAATAAATTGATAAATTTAGTTATATAGTTCATCCCTTAATTCTTCTATTTCAAAAATAATTTTCTCTCTTAAATTATGTAAATGCACAAATTAAATAATTTGTCATTTAGTTAATTTCCCTCCTTCATTTAAATTTGAATTTTTTATTCGAATTTTGTCACATGTCTCCATAATCTCCTAACTCCCTCCAACTCACCCTCCACATCATCACATGTCACATGATTTCTTTTATTTCTAATTTCTAAATTAGAAATATTCTTCTAACCTCCTAACCTCCTTGGAGACACATGGCTCCTTCTTTCAATTGATTCTCTTTGACACTTGGAATATTTTCCCTTCCAAATGGAGCAACCTCCATGAATTCCTCTAACCTCTTTGTGCTCCACCGTTGATGTCTTAGTATCACGATCTCTACCATCCATCTTTTCCACCTCATCCCAGGCTTGGAAAAATCTATAAATAGGAGGCCATTCTATAGCTTTTCAACAAGGATTTGATCATAAACTTATGCTGCAGAAATCATATTAGAAATTAAGAGAATTTTGAGAGCATATTAGTTTAGAATTTAGCATTTAGTCCATATTAGTGTTATCATGGAAATTTTAGTTTTAGCATCTTAATTGTTGCATTTCATACATCATTTCATTTGGAATTGCATCTTTATCACAACAATCATCTCAGCATCATTTTGAATATAGTAGCAGCACATCATATCATTTAGCATTGCAATAAAAAATACCAAAAACATGTAGATGCAGGAATTTAGCTTTGCATTTCATATAGCATCTTGTTTCTTAGGTTGTCATCTTGTAGATTCATGTGCAACATAAAAATTTGAGAGCATGAATGAGAGATCACTGAGAATAGAGGACAATGAAATGATTTTGAATGAGTAGTTGTAGCTGCTTGCTTTGTTATTTCCATTTCATTAATGTAATACGTTTCATTGATGTGTGTTAAGTTTTACTAATTACTCCACTTTTATACCACACATAAATTGGCACTCAAAATGGGGCCTAGCCCTCGTTTTTAATATTTTTTCTGGAAAAGTGTATTTATAGGTTCAGATGTATAAATTTTTGGCATGACGGTGAGATCTTTTAGCGCATACGAAACATTCTCCGGTGCATTCGTGCTCTGTTCTAGAACATCCATGGAATTGTGTAGCGCATTCGTACCATTTTTTTTCACATACAAGGAGTTTTATGGCACATTCACTATTTTCGTTTAGCGCATGCCTAGACTATTTTAGAGCATGTTCATAGTATCTTTTAGCACATCAGTGTGATTTGGTAGCACGTCTATTTACTATTATGGCACATTGATTTTATTTTCCAGAAAGTTATTAGTCTAAGAACTAATTTGTGTTTCTCTGTTCTGTAGGAATTTTACACATAGTTAGAGACTCTGTTGAAACCATAAAGAACACTGTCAAAGAATTCAAATTTGAAACTACTAACAATTGATTGAAGGGTGGAATTTATTGTCATTTCTTTTGATTAATGTAGGAACATAGATTAATTAGAAGTATAATTGAACACCATGCTTGATGTGTTTGTGGAGTGGTAGGTGTGTATGATATCCCCTTAACTAGGTGATCAAAAAGCTAGACCCATTCTTTTTATTGCATTTTATCCTTAGAGGGCTTGTTTGGTGGGAAAAATTAATCACCCCAAGGAACAACCCAACTAGTAACATGCTACAAACAAGTGACTTCCAGTCGGTATATAAGTGTGGGTACTTGAGGAAAGTTCAAGTATCATGAGGATTTTTTCAACAAGAAGGGCAACAATGGTCTCTTGCTACATAGATGATCCCCCACGAATGAAATTCCCATACTACAACCCCTTGTTGTAGTAAGCTTAAAATTCATTTTCTATTTGTTGGTGCAAGAATGATCATTGTAAAGTTGTCCCATATTCTTGTGGCTTTTGGTAGAAATGAGAAGTTTGTCATGGCAGATTCATGAGGACTGAGGCTTGGCTGACCCAAGAAGTGAGTGTCATGGAGGTGAACTAGTGTGGTCAAGCCTCTAATCATATGCCAAAAGTAAGTATAGCTGGAGCAATCCAAATGGGAATCCGATGAATATTGTCTTACATAACCTAGGATTGTACTTGTTTGATGTGTTTTACCTATGTGTTTTAAAATAAACATCCAAGAAAATATCACACAAAAATGTTCAACCATTGATTCAAAAGAATATCCAAATCAAACAATCAGATTCTATACTAGAAAAACCAAAAAATCAATCAAAATAGTCAAAAAGAAAAACCAGAGATCATTTTCCAGTTTACTGCATCCATTGACTGCCCTAACGCATGCCTTCCATCCTTTGGCGCATCCATTTGTTGTTTTGGCACATACCTACAGTATTCTAGTTCATGCATTTATTGTTCTGGCGCATACATATCATATTCTAGTGCATGCATTTGTTGTTCTAACACATCCATCCATTGTTTTAGCACATCTATGTAATCCTGCAGTGCATCCATATACTTTTTTGGCGCATCCATTACCTATTCTAGCACATACCAGCCATCTTTTAGCACATCCGGGCCATTCCTTAGCGCATATGTCTTTTAGCGCATCTCTGTACTATTCCAGCGCATCCAGAAAAATTTAAACCAAAGAGCTAAATTCCCTATCTGTCTAAATTTTAACCTCAGAATTCAGGATCATTCTCAATCTAGAACCTTTCTTCAATCACACTAGAGTCTCCAACTTGTTGAAACCAACATTCTCAAGTGAAAATCCCTCATCTAAAGTCTGATCGAACATCTAAAATTGGCTTATCATCATGCCTATTTCTAATTAGTAGTTGTGTTTCACCATTAGGATTTATCATCCTTTATCAGGATTCATCATCCTTCATCTTGATTTCTTTTTTGCTTAATCAGATTTAAATTAGTCCTTTTCACACTCCTAAACTTTGATCAAAAGCTTAGAACATTTTCATCACTTGTATGCCCATTTTAAAGAGACTGAAAAAGAAAAATCTTGAGCAAAAATAATTCAAAGACCAAAACACCATGGCTGAAAGAGAAGAGAATCCCTTTTTTGCAGTTCCTCGAGATGAGGTAGAAGAAATAACAGATGAAACCATAGCACAAGCCCAACAATATCCCAATTTTTCATAAATTCATGCAGAGGATTTTTGAAAAGGATGATGAGAAGTACCTTTTGATGCTAGCAAACAAAGGAGTCCAATTGCTTGAGGATTTTGATATCGAAAATTTAAAAGAACTCCTAAGTAGATGGAAACTGAAACACAAATTGGAACAAGAAATGAAGCAAGAACCAATGACCCCATGGATACTTTAAAAAAACAAATGGAAAACATGCAAACTATAACCACCAAGAGATATTCGATACAAGACATATGCCCCTACCCTTCTGATCCAAGTCTCAACATGATACCATTTCCCAAACATTATGAGTTCCCTAAATAAGATAAATACAATGGAAATATAGATCCAATAGATCACATATGGGAATTCCAAACAATGAGTCTTGAATTTTCCCATGAGGAAACATACTTGATGAGATTATTCCCACATAGTTTGGGAGCGTAATGCATGCAATAGTTCTTGCAATTACCACCAAGGATCAAATATTTTGAGGAATTAGTCAAAAAATTTATCACCCCATAATCATATAACATTCAACATGAGATCACAATGAAGGACCTTTGCAATGTCAAACAAAAGAAGGGGGGATCATTTCTAGTATTTTTACAAAGGTGGAGAAGATTATTCACAAGTTATCCTCATCCCATACTAGAAAAAGAGAAGATGGAGGTATTCATTGACAACTTAAATGATGATATGAGTTATAGGCTCAAATTACAATGTCCTCCAACTTTTGAAAACTTAATTGAAAATGGAATAAAAATTGAAGAATCTTTGGTCATGCAGGGAATCTTGAAAATTTACAACAAAAATAATTCATCCAATTCCTCCAACAATGACAAACCAAAGTTTTGGAAAAAATACAAGAATAATGGGAATGATACTTCAACTAAAATGCATAATGCTAAATCAATCTTCAATTTATTAGGAAGCACCTCCAATACCAATCAAAAGACCACGCAAAATACCAACCAAAGCCACAACCAAAATACTAACCAAGGCAATAGTCAAAAAAATCGAAACAACACAACATCCAGAACACTACCATACCAAACATCGAACAACCACATAAAGTTCACCTTTGGGGGGTGATCCCACAAAGCTGGTTTACAATTTCTGGGAGATTTTGATTTTTTTTCTTCTAAAATCACATATTTTTAGAAAATATAATTATTTAAGCCTTTAAAAGTTCCATTTTAAGGATTTCAATTGAAGAGGGTTTGATCAAACCACCTTGGATAGAACCCTGCTAGAAATTTAAACCATACCCACAACAAAATCTCCTTTACACCTATCAAAATGTTGATACAAAATCACTTTTGATTTACCTTTTAGGGGATCAAATGAATTCATTTAAAATTTATTTGAAATGATCATGGTAGTCCTCGGAACGAGCTATCCAACGAATATAATTTTAATATGTTTTGGTTTTATTATGTATGTGTTATTTTAGTCTTATTAAACATAGGTTTTTCATCGAAAATCAAGCTCTTTGTTCTACACATGTCAAAAAATAGCATATTATAAAAATAAAATTTTAAAAAATATGTTCAGGATGGGTATTGATTTCCTTGATCCATTAAAAAAAATTAATAATTTCCATACATACATAAAAAGTTATGTTGTATATAGTCTGCTTATATTTCAATTGTAATTGGTTTGACTTCGAAATTTGATTAAGGAAAAAAAAATTAATAAAACACTATCAAACCAAATGAAAGTGCTAGATATCATAGTTAAAAATCTAGATTCGAAAAAATTAGAATTTTATCCTTCATACAAAAAAGTAATGTTGTATACGGTGAGCATCACTCCTTAAAAATGTTGTTTGTAAAAAAAAAGATAGTTTTTGAAGGAGATGGAAACAGAAGTGCAATATGATTCCAAATTTTTTGAAAAATATATATTTAGAATCTATAGACAAAACATCAAAAATCACTAGTTTGCATTATCTTCACATTCCTCATGGTTTAGCCACTATAGGAGCCTGAAAGTGAAAATTTAGTTAAAAAAAAATTAGTTTAGTGTCCAGTTTGCCAAAATTTGTAAACCAGTATTGTGGGATCACCCTGGGTCAATCACACGAATCTTCCTTGAAAGAACTCCTTGCGATAAATCTTATTACTCTACTCAACACCTAAGGTTTTGAACCAAAAGTGAAATTGTTGTGGTGGAACGAGGCCCACTATTGTGAATTTCATCGTTGCAAAGGTCACCTAGTCAATAGTTGCATGCAATTAAAACACAAGATACACGGCTTGATTGATAATAATGTCATATAAATAGATGAACCCCAAATGAACACTGATCATGGGGTATTCAAGAACCCCCTACCAAATTATGACAAAGGGGAATCTTCTACCATGAACGTTAAAGGAAAAAATGTGAACTATGTTCATGATACTACCATCTATCATATTTCAGTCGTCGAAGACCAAAAAAATGACATTAAGACCCATGGAACTCAAGACATTGTTGAGGCCAACCATTCAATCAATGACACCAACATCTACCCCAATCAAGTCCCTAATATCTAATAAGACATGGTTGCGATAGATAATCAAATTAATGTCATAAAAATCAAAGGAAAACAAGACAGCATGCCTGTAAATGTGACCATGAGGGCACAAACCAAATATTTTTTAAAAGGTAACACCTCCAAAACACCCACGCTCCCATCTCATAATTATAGCATTGTTCATCAGCTCCAGAAGATTCTAGCATAAATATCAATATTGGAGCTCCTTAAAATCTCACCTACCCATAAAGAGATTTTGGAAAAAGCCCTAGTTGATACAACAATACCAAATAATTTGGAAGTTTGCACTTTCCAAGCCATGGTGGGGCATTTGGTTGCACCTCATTGCTTATCCTTTTCAGAAAATTATGACATATATCTCATCCATTCTCATAACACATCACTCTACATCGAGGGCCTAATACATAAAAGTCATGTCAAGCGCATCCTAATAGACAGAGGAGCCGGTCTTAATATATATACTTTAAATCTTTTCCATGCACTCAAATTCTCTGAAAATGTAATAGATGGAAGGAAAAAGATCACCATCAAAGCTTATGATGATGAGGAAAGAGCTACAAAGGGCTTAATTGTATTGCCAATTCAGGTAGGGCCAATTCAAAAAGATGCGGTTTGCCAAGTTTTGGATAAAGATTTGACATATAATAAACTCTTGGGTCATCCTTGGATCCATGAAATGCAAGCACTCCCCTCAACATACCATCAATGTCTGAAATTTCCTTGCAATGGGAAAGAGATTACCATTCGTGTTGATTCTAATACTCCTCAACATTGCAATACCCTTAAGTCAATCTAGGATGTATTTGTGCCTCATAACTGGGAAGCTCTCGATTCCACATCTAACATCCCCAGTAATTCAAGTCAATCTAATCCATTGTCAAAACTACTAACCACATCTTTCAATGAAGGAAGCTAACCAAATTCCTCATATAAACAACCAAAGAAAGAGGAGAAGGCAACCCCTTTTGCATCCATCAACCTTAAAGCCTAGTTCAACACTTTGGCCAAAAAGTTTGAGAAGAAATTCCGATGTGGGTGAATACTCCATTGAAAAATCCCTCTGCCTCTCATAGTTAACTTCACCAAAATCCTATGGTCAACCATCAACCTCACCACAACCATCCTCACAACCGGTCACACTTTTTGATGGTTGATTCATAAAAGAAAGTATTTTAGCTAAAGAATCTAATGACAAAGATATTTTGAACTGACTCTACAAAGATGAAACTGATTCTCAAGTAGCAATGGCTAATGTCCAAACCACGCAGTATGGCAAAGCATTCTCAATCTTGGAAAAATGGGATATGAGGGACAAGAACCTATTGGTAAAAGGAAAGAAGGCATTGTGGAACCCATCCAACCCCTCATAAAAAATCCAAAACATAAGACAGGGTTGGGATATAAAGAGCATCAAAAGGATGAAGAAACAAAGTGTTGGTATGTGGCGACTAATCATTCCATACTATACAGTATCTAGTACTATACACTCTTCATCAATTCTTGTCGGGGTCCAGGGTCGGGCTAGGCCCAGGCGGGGATTCAAAAGCTTCTAAAAGAAGAAAGAAAAGCCGACTTTGTAAACCCTAATTTATGGAAGCTTCTAAAAGCTTGTTATAAGCGGTTGGGATGGGGAGTTGTAGTATGGCATTATTCATGATATTGTAATATGTTTTGCACTAGATAATAAAATAATTGGATGGTTGTGGTTTTGTGGATGTAGCCCAGATTGGGTGAACCATGTTAAATTCTCTGTGTTGTCTTGTTTCTGCTATAATTTCTATGTATTTATTTCTTTGTTTTATTGATAAATCTGAATTTATCTTGTTAGATATCTTCCTTCTAACCCTAACAAGTGGTATCAGAGCAGGTTGTGTTCGGTTATCATCTATAGGAAGGTTTCACGGTTGAGTGGGAGTCTCATGATTGAGTGGGAGAAATGGAAGACGAGGGTAAGTTGAAGGTTGAAAAGTTTAATGGACAAAACTATCAGTTATGGAAGATGCAGATGGAAGACTACCTCTATCAGAAGGATTTATGGCGGCCATTGGAAGGGAAAACTGAGAAACCCTCAACAATATCTGATGAGGATTGGGATATTTTGGACAGAAAGGCACTTGGTAGTATTCATTTATGCTTGGCATAATTGGTGGCATTCAATATTACAAAAGAAAAGACAACTCAAGAGTTGATGGAAACCCTAGCAAAGTTATATGGAAAGCCTTCTGCTTTGAATAAGGTATTTCTTATGAAGCATTTTTTTAGTATGAAAATGGTAGAAGGTGGGTCAGTTCTTGATCATTTAAATGATACAATTACCAACCAATTAACTTCTAGAAATGTAAATTTTAATGAAGAAGTTAGGGCTCTTTTGGTTCTGTGTTCTTTGCTTAAAAGTTGGAATAGATTGGTAATGGTTGTTAGCAATTATGTTTCTGGTTTGAATACATTGAAATTTGATGATGTTGTTGGTGTTATTTTGAGCGAGGAAATTCGTAGGAAAAACTCAGGTGGTACATCCACATTAGGTAGTGTTTTTGAATGCAAAAAGTAGGGGTAGAACAAAGAAGAGAGGAAACAATTCTGGAAGTTGTGGGAAGTAACGAGGAAAATCAAAGGATAGAAGGTCCCAATCTAGAGACAAGAGGTATTGTTGGTACTGTGGTAAGCCAAATCATTTAAAGAAAGATTGTTGGTCTCAAAAAAATAAAGGAGACAAAAAGGAAGGAAATAAAGAGGCAAATATGGTAAGTAATAAATCTAATGAGGATGCTTTGATTATTTCCCTTGATAATATTGATGATTCTTAGGTGTTAGATTCAGGGGATTCTTAGTATTGTGGCCATTGAAGATTTGCATTTAGAATAGCTTGATGTTAAAACCGCCTTTCTCCATGGTGATTTGGAAGAGGAAATATATATGGAACAACCACAAGGATTTAAGGTCAAAGGTAAGGAGAAACTAGTGTGCAGATTGAAGAAAAGTTTATATGGCTTGAAGCAAGCACCTCGGCAATGGTAAATTAAATTTGATAGTTTTATGGCTGGGCAAGGCTACAACATGTGTAATTCAAACCATTGTGTTTACTTTAAGAGGTTAGCTGAAGATAGCTACATTATTTTATGTTTATATGTTGATGATATGCTTGTAGCGGGGTCTAACATGGCTCACATAAAGGAGTTAAAACAACAATTAACAAATTCAATTGATAATATGAAGGATTTGGGGGCAAAAAAACAAATCTTTGGTATGAAGATTACAAGAGATAGGAAACACAAAAAATTGTTACTATCTCAGGCTGATTATGTTGAAAAGGTGTTATAGAGATTTCATATGGAGAATGAAAAAGTTGTCAGCACACCTTTTCCCAGTCATGTCAAATTGACTAAGGATATGTTTCCAAAGACACAAGAGGAGGAAGAAAAAATGTCCAAGGTACCATATGCTTCAGCTGTAGGCAATTTAATGTACGCCATGGTATGCACGAGACTAGATATTGCACATGTCGTACTAGTTGTTAGCAGGTATATGAGTCATCCTGGATTTGAGCATTGGAATGTGATAAAATGAATTCTTAGATACTTGAGAGGTACATCCAATAAATGTTTATGTTTTGGGGGCTCTCATATAGATTTAAAAGGCTATGTTGACTCCGATTTGGTAGGGGATATAGATATCAGGTGGAGTACCACAGGTTATCTATTTATAGTTGGTGGGACAATAGTGAGTTGGATTTCTCAATTGCAAGAGGTGGTTGCTTTATCCACCACGAAGGCAGAGTATGTTGCTGCAACAGAGGCATCAAAGGAGATGATATGGCTGCAATTTTTCATAAAAGATTTGGGCAAACAATAGGCTGAAAATCACTTGTTCACAGACAACCAGAGTGTTATACATCTTGCAAAGAATTTTTCCTTGCACTATAAAACCAAACACATACAACTGAGATATCATTTCATTCGGTCAATGTTGGAGGATGGACAGGTAAAGCTGGAAAAGATACATACAGACACAAATCCAGTAGATATGTTTACAAATGCAATGACAAGGGAGAAGTTGAGATCCACTCTAGCTTCGGTTGGTCTTCATGGTTAAAAGAATAATAGAGAAACAAGGTCCAAGGTGCTTATTTCCAGTGGGAGTTGTAAGTGCAACATTGTCGTCCAAGATCAGTCTCCAAGTGGGAGATTGTGTTGGAATGGAGCCTGATCAGTCTCCAAGTGGGATATTGTCAGTATGTGGCAACTCATCATGCCATACTGTACACTATTTATTACTTTACACTATTCATCAATTCTTGTCGAGGTCCAGGGCCAGGATGGGCCCCGAGCAGGGGTTCGAAAGCTTCTAAAAGAAAAAGAAAAAATCCAACTTTGTAGACCCTAATTTTTAGAAGCTTCTAAAAGCTTGTTATAAGCAGTTGGGATGGGGAGTTGTAGTCTAGAATTATTCATGATATTGTAATATGTTTTTCACTCGATAATTAAATCATTGGATGGCTGCGGTTTTGTGGATGTAGCCCAAATTGGGTGAACCGCGTTAAATTCTCTGTGTTGTCTTGTTTCTGCTATAGTTTTTGTCTGTTTATTTCTTTGTTTCATTGATAAATCTCCATTTAACTTTTTATATATCTACCTTCTAACCCTAACGCAAAGGAGTACTTAAAACAAAAGTTTGATGAACAGATCCTGCAACTACAAGCAAGTGATCATTATGAATATGATTCCAATGAATATGAGTGGGATTCCCTATCAGAAGAGTCTTGTCATGATAGGTAAATTGATGTGGTACACAAGTATACAACCACACTCGAGGAGGGACAAAGCTCAAGACTGAGACCACTTGAATTAGGATCGCAAAATATCAATGGTTCAAGTGAAGATGATCAAACTTTTAGCAAGATGGATCCCTCGGAAGAGAGTGGCATCATAGACCTTGACCTTTCCATAGTATTTATCGATGAAGATGATGCTATTAGGACCCTTAGGACCTCTGACCTGAACCCATTTGATGATTCCCTACCATTGATGCATCCTGAACTCATAGATTGGGACCAAACTGAGCCTATCGATATCCCCACATTTTCAAATGACAAGGCCATTGTCAACTTCCTCTGCGTTGTTAATCCTGAAATAGATTCCACCATTGAACATCATAACAAAGCTTCCAAATAGGAGAGTGCCAAATTTCCTAGCTGCAAAATGAGTAAAACAAAAGAAAGATCTAATGGTGAAAACCTTTCCATGGTAGTATCAGATCAAGAAAGCTAGTAAAAATAAAGAGCACATCTGACGGTGAAAACCTCTCTGAGGCACATCGAAGGATGGGAAATTTTACACTCTCCCAGATCACTTCCAAGAAAGATCCAATGTCTTGATCGATCCAACACAGTCCATCAATATCAGCAATGTAGACATAGTGAAAACTCTTCATCTAGAAGAATCCTTGACAGAACAAGAGAAACCTAACTTTATCAAGTTCTTTGAAGAACGTAAAATCAATTTTTCTTGGTCATATGCATACATGCCATGGATAGATCCAAATCTCATTATGCAACACTTATCCCTCCCTCCAAGAGTCAAAATAGTCAATTAAAAGTTGAGAAAAATGCATCCCCACATGGCCTTATTGGTGAAGGTGGAACTAAATAAATACTTGGATGTAGGATTCATTAGACCCATTCATTATGTTGAGTGGATATCCAACATTGTACCTATTTCAAACCCTAATGGAAGCATACGGACTTGTACAGACTTTAGAGACCTGAACAAGGCTTGTTCGAAAGATGATTTTCCCTTGCCAAACATTGATATCATTATAGACTTAACATCAGGTCATGGCATGTTCTCACTCATGGATGGATTTTCTAGCTACAATCAAATCAAGATAGCGCCTGAAGACCAGGATAAAACAACTTTCGCATGCCCATGGGGCACCTTCTGCTAGAACATCATGCCCTTCGGATTAAAGAAAATAGGAGCCACATATTAGAGATCCATGACAACCATCTTTCATGACATGATGCATACCTTTATGGAAGATCATGTGGATGACTTGTTGGCCAAATCTTTCACTAGAGAAGGACACTTTGAGATACCAAAAAAAATCTTCACCCGACTAGAGAAGTTCAATGCCTGCCTAAATCCAAATAAATGTGTGTTTGGGGTAACATCGACAAAGCTATTGGGATACATAATGTCAGAAAAAATTATTGAGGTGGACCCTACAAAAGTGAAATCTATCATGTAAATGTCACCTCTGAAGAATATTAGTCAGTTAAGATCCCTTCAAGGAAGATTTCAATCAATCAGAAGATTCATATCACAACTGGCCGATAAGACCCATCCTTTTACCCACCTGTTGCATAAAAATGTTTCCTTTTGATGGGATGAGAAAGGTGAGGCAGCCTTCAATCAACTAAACTAATACCTAATGATTCTACTCATCCTAGCACCACCAGAAGAAGGAAAACCTCTCCTATTGTACATAGCCACAACTGATCGATCATTGGGGGCTTTGTTAGCACAAGAAGATTCAATAGGAAAGGAGAGAGAAATCTATTATATCAGTAAAATTTTAAATGGTTATGAAATAAACTATACATCCATCGAGAAACCTTGTCTAGTGTAGTAGTTTTCACTACACAAAAATTGCGACACTATATTCTAACTCATACAATAAAACTCATAGCCAAGGTAGATCCACTGAAATATCTTCTTAGCAAAGAAAATCTAATGGGAAGATTAGCCAAAATGAGTAATGATACTCAATGAATTTGACATCCAATATGTCGACAAAAAAATAATCAAAGGGTAAGTCATCGCCGGCCAACTAGCTGAGACATCGATTCATGATGATCATCCCCTACACGTTGAATTTCCAGATGCAGATGTCCTAATTGTAACAACAAAACAATGGGTATTGTATTTTGATGGCTCATATACTCAACATGGATCGGGAGAAGGAATTATATTCATCACTCCCCAAGGGAAAACTATTTTGAAATCATATCAACTAATGTTTCCCTACACCAACCACATGGCAGAATCTGAAGTGCTCATCATCAACATCAAGATAGCTGCAGAATATGATTACCGAACAAAGGATGACAAACTGATGCCCTATAAAAGGATGATTGATGACTTCAAGAAATATTTTTTTGACATTAAATTTGATCAAATCCCAAGGATTAACAATAAATTTATTGACGTTATGGCTACCATTGCTTCTTTGCTAAAAATTCTAGAAAATGAAATCATTATGAGTTCATGGTGGAACAACCGTTTACCCCTTCCTATGATGATCTTGAGTCCCAACTCATATGTCACCTAATTGATGTCAATACCTCGATCTATGAGAAGATCTACACCTACCTAAAAGATAATACCCTTCTTCTCGATCTCTCCTAAAACCAAAAATGAAACTTCATCTGCCAAGCTACTCGCCATACCCTTATTGCAGATGTACTTTAACAATGAGGTATTGACGGAACTTTCTTATGATGTCTAGAATGCGACGAGTCTACAACGGCTTTCCAAGAAGTCCATGAGGGTATTTTTGACACTCATTTAAGTGGTCTAACCTTCGCTAAGAAAATCCTCCATTTGGGGTACTACTGGCTGAATATGGAGAGAGAGTCCTTACAATTTGTTAAAAAATGTCAGAAATTCCAAATCCACGATAATCTTATCCATGTACCAGCACAAGAGTTGCAGCCATTCGCATCAACATGGATATTTTCTCAGTGGGGGTTGGATCTTGTACGTAAAATTCACCCATCATCTAATGGACACAAGTTCATTATTACAGCCACAAAGTACTTTACAAAGTGGTTCGAATTGGTTCCTCTAAAAACCATCACAGGAAAGCGGATCTCATCATTCATCCTAAACTACATCATTTGTAGGTATGGTATCCCTCAATCCATTGTCACTAACAATGGTAGACCTTTTAAGAATTAGAACCTACAAGAACTCTGTGAGAGGTTCCATATCTAGCATCAATTTTCTACACCATATTACCCTCAAAGAAATGACCAAGGAGAGGCCTCAAATAAGACTATCCTAAAGATTCTAAAGAAAACCATCAACGATGCTGGATGTGATTGGCATATTCAACTGAACCTTGCTTTGTGGGCATATCACACTAGCATCCACAGTCCCATAGGAGCTACCCCATATTCCCTTGTATATGGATTTGAAGCCATCTTGCCTATTGAGGTTGAGATACCATCACTTCAGATGTCCTTGAAAGGTCTCGTCTCAGATGAAGATTACCGTGTATCTAGACTGCATGAGCTACAACTATTGGATGAACGTCGTCAGCTTGCAGTGGATCACCTAAAAGCATATTGACAAAGAATTTCTAGGAGCTATAATCACAATGTCAAACTAAGGAAATTTCAGGTAGGTGATTTAGTACTGAAGGAAAATCCTCATAATCAGCAAGATCGAGTAAAGAAAGGAAAATTTGAGCTAAATTGGCTAGGTCCTTTTGTTATTGTACCAGTGTTTAGATCGGGGGCATATCAGTTGTCTACACTAGAAGGGGGTCTATTTGAAGAATCTAAGAACAACCTTCATCTAAAGAATTTCTACACATAATGCATCTGCCGCATGCCTAAAAGTCTTGAAAAAAATAAAAAAATCATAAAAATTCATGAAGAAATCCATAAAAATAAGAAAAAGTCTTGAAGAAATCCATAAAAATCAGAAAAAGTCCTGAAAAAATCATAAAAATCAGAAAATGTCTTGAAAAAATGGTCGCCTTGATGAAAACCTAGAAAATAAGCATCTTGGCAACAACAAACAAAGAAAAAAAAGAAAAAAAAGAGAAAAAGAGACAAATACAAAAAAATGTGAAAAATAAAAAAAAATGTTGCCTTGATGAAAACTTGGCAAACAGGCATCTTGGTAACAGCTTAAAAAAATCATAAAATCTGAAAAAGTGCAATAAAAACAAATGGTGAAAAACTAAAAAATATGCGCTATTTGTGGTAAGTCGGCTTCTCCATCTATTTGAACATGTGTTGATTGTTTGCTTTTTGCTAGCACTGTGCATTCATGCCTATCATAAACTAAGTTTCATGTCCATATCTGGCTGCTATAGTAATCACCCACCTTGGCTTGGTTATCATTGTGCATATCCATAATAATCTGGTTTGTTTCACACTGAGGGAAAAATCCTGAACTCACTAGGGGAAAACGACATTGAGCTTAAATCAATAGGAAAACAATTAACAATCATCCTAAACATCAAACTGAACATCGAACAACAATCAATCAAATAATCAACCATCCCAATCAAAATCAAGATAATCAAATCAATTCTCACTTGATGATCATCTTTTGAATCATGGTTGGATCACTTTAGCTTGTATGTTCAATTGGTGTATCTTGATTGTTGTTATCATTTCTCTGGAGTACCTCGATGATGTTCTAAACTAGAGGGGCTATGATTGAGAATGATATTTTTCTTCGTCTGTTGTCTATGAGTAAAACATTACTACTGTCCAAATTGTCATGGGACATGCTCTACAAAGTATCATTGATGACATTCTGAATTTGCATCGAAAAATGATTAACTCTTGTATGTTTACGCAAGTGATGCTCGGGTCATCTCGATCCAATTATACCTAGATTCTTGTGTCATCTTGTACTATCAAATCTCAACGGAAGTTGTACTCAGGTCATCATGGTATAAATATACCATTGATGTTTGGACTAACTTTCAACATAATAAAATGCTTAATGATGATACAAAGAACAATAAATCAGATGGCAACATTGCATAGATAGGATTGCATTCATATTAGTTTTGTATTTGCACTATAGACTTTTCCAAACCTGGCAACTCTCAACATGATATTATCTCTCACTAAAAGATTGAGTAAACTTGACATAACAAAAAAAAATCATTCATTTTCATTTCCATATCATATCATTAGAATAGATTATCATACATCCATTCATATATCCATCATGGTAGCCGCATTATCAAACCATGCATTATCATCCAAAAATCCATGCATCTATCACACATTGGCATTGCATTGCATAACCACGAAAATAAAACATTATCCATAATATCATCATCATTCATAATCCATATCATACATCGATATCATAATAAATTTATTTTTTCATTCATACATAAACCATTCATATGGGAATTCATCATAACAATCATTCATAATAACATTGTAATACGTGCATCATCATAATCCATTCACATAATCATTAATACATTTAGATCATATATTTGCATCATGAAATCTTAAATAAAATGTTTATCCTAAATTATTCATCATGCATCCATCACCATCCATTTATCATAAATCATCTAGCCAAACATTTATCATTATCATATTGTGCATTTATTATATGCTTTCATTCACAAAATCCGAAATCATGAACCATTTATGCATTCATTCATCATAATATTTACATCAAAAATATCCAAAAAATAAAGCATCACCCATAATAACTTTCATCACATATAAAAGCATAATCCATGTCACATCGAGGCATAACATAAATTCATTTATGTACATTTGGATTCATCATACATCCATGCATTATCATATATCCATACCTTTATATTTATCATATCCAACAACAATTAATTCATTTATCATGCCTTTAGAAATCATAAACCATCCATCCACACATTAAATCATATATTTTGCATTCCATAATAAACCATTTTCGCATTCATTCATTCATCCATATCATCGGTATATACATGTGAAAAATACAGTGCATACCATAACATTCGCATAAGTGCATCCATCTCATATATCATAAATCAAAGCTTCATCCATAACCACATACAATCATACATCATCATCTCATTAATGCATCCATACATAAAACATGGCATAATCTTATAGAACATCTCATAACATATAGCACATAAAATAAAATGCATCCATCATCAACATCTATTATAAAAGCATATAAACATCATAGATCACTAATCACCACAACACATTATACATAACCTCAAAATAATAAGTCAAGTGTACAATGATATCAAGAAATGAGAAATGATACATCATCAAAAATGGCAAGATCATCATCAGATCCCAGAATAAATCAGTGTATACATCAATGTGTCAGTATGTCCATCATCAAATACAATCAAGCATGACCTCGGGATCCTATGGTACTCCCCCCAGATGTCACAAGCCTGTCTGACCCTCCAACACCTCCTACCCTTGATGGACCTGCCCTTGGATCTCCACCTAGTGGGGCCCCCTGAAGTGGTTATGTGACACCCCTATTGCTGGTCCTCGACTGAGTCTGACTAGATCTTGACTGAGTGTAGATCACTCTCCTCTCAGTGGGCACTACCTCATAGTATCTACCCCAGTAGTACTCTACCTCCTTGGCAGAGTGAAAAAGCTCTCTAACTAGATCCCCTATGCCAACTCCCTCAGCTGCTCTCTAGAGCCTATCAGGTACAACCATTTCCTACTCCCCCTTTTGTCGGGTTGCATCTCTCTTTGCTTTAAATGTTGCAATTTGGGCCTATGTGTACCCTTGTACCTACAACTATGCCTGGGCTTGAGCTATCTGACCCTGCAATGTCTGGATTTGCCCCTGTAAAGTAGCAACCTACCCCTAGGCCTGAACTAGTTGTGCATGTAAAGTAGTGATCTATGCCTACTGCTGAGAAGGCACCCCAATCTATTCATGTTTCTATGGTGCAGCCACCAAGGATCTCCTCCTCCGAGGTATGAAAAAGTCTTGCACATCAAAAGCTAATCTACCTCCTCCTCCTCCTCCTCCACCATCTCCACCACCTCCTCCACCATCATCTCCTCCTCCATATCCATCCCCATCCCCATCCCCATCCCCATCCCCATGCCTCTCCTCTCTTTGGGTGCCCTCTCCTCATCATCCAACGCCAACACTGGTTCATCAAGACTCGACAATCTCGAATATGGATGTATGAAGAAATACTGAGAATACTCACCTGACATAATGGCATTTATGATCTCAGGATGATAGTCCCATGGCACTAGCTATAATGAAAAATAATCCTGATAAGCTACATCATATGATAATAGGGCCCCCCAATCTGGTATATCCTGATATTTGCAGGCATAGTGGTCCACTCCTTGTGGCATACCCTATACCCTACCATATTGTTTGTGTACTCGGCCCACAAGAAATCTCTCGATAATGAATTATGTCCACCCAACAAAAATCTAGCAGTGCACACATAAGGCATCTCTAGATGATCCTCGACCAACTGCTCATAGTCCAGGTATGGCCACCATGTAACTGTATCAAGCTCATCAAGTACCCATCTCCAATACTCCAATTTTCCCAACTTATGCTAGAAAATTGGCCCATTGTATCCATAAACATAGGGTCTCCCATGTGGCCGATTTCTGTCCACAATTGGCTATGTCACCACTATGTGCTCCCACGCCTAGATCTGAAGTAATGTGACCCCAACAAAGAGGCTCACAGCTTTGAGATAAACTACCTGATGTAGATCATGATAGAGATGGGCAAGCATGCATGAACCCCAAACATATCAGGTCCCCTATAGTATCATCTACTTTAGTGTCCTACCCCATCCCACCAAAACTCCCTTCGACCTATGGTCGGGACATAGAAAACCACCCACAAATTTGGCAACTACAAAAGGTAATGGGGCATAACTTACAAATAAGGTAATCCGGCATAAGGCATATGTGCCTCCCTACTCGGTGGAATCATACACAAACACCTCTCCAACCACGAGAATTCAAAGAATCTGGTATACATCCTTTGGCATGACAGTCATCTCATCGGTCGCCAAGTGAAAAGTGTTGTGGTCGCTATGCCACCTCTCTACTAGTGTTGTCAATAATTCCAAGTTAATCCTAACCTGAGGCATATGAATCAAGTAGTACAACCCGCATCTCTCAATCACATCCATGTCAGCCTGTACCAGTTGTGGGATCATATCCCACATCTTCAGGAATCGCTATCGAGACATAATTACTCCTAAATCACTCTCCTATCATCATCCAAAATCACAAAATCGACATGATATCAAATCAAGAAATCAACCTATCACCCTATCAATCTATCACAACACCTCACCTATCATGAGGTTAATCAATCAACCTATCATTGATCCTCACCTATCATGAGGTCAACTATTATCAATCAGTCATCGAATCTCACCTATCATGAGATCAATCATCATCTAATCTATCAACATCATCAATCAACATCAATCCAAAGGCTGACAAGATAAAAAACTATCAACAACAAGGAGAAAAATTTAAAAAAATTAATTCTGGCAAGGATGCGCCATTATAGCGCTTCTATCCGCTAAAACACAAATGTGCTAGAAAATTTGATCTATGCGCCATAACAGTCCATTGATGCACTAATTCAATGTATGTGCCAAAGTTTCATATCTATGCAACATAATAGTGCATGTACGTGCTACTTTGATGAATGCACTACTCCAATGCAACTTTATTTGACCTAAGATATGATAAACCTATGCACTAAATCCCTAAGTCAATGCACTACACCGGGTCATGGATCCACTAAATCCCTAAACCTATTCTCTAAAATAGTTCATCTATGCGCTATTCTATCCTATGGATGCGCTAACACTTTTGAACGTAAAATCTTAAAATTTCAAAAAAGCAAGAAAAATCATTTAAAAATTTACAAAAGGGGTTTTTTGAAAATCGTACGGGAGGTCCATATGCTATCGGGTGGTTATGCTGCCTCACACGCTCAAATCGATGAATCTGAATCAAGATCACCATTTTTCTCTGAATGCTCAAACTTTCTCAATCTCTCAAATCTTCAAATGGTAAATGCACAAATGAGCTTCTTTTTTCACTTTTTTACCTATTAAAAGGGGTATTCAGATGGTTAATTAAGTCGCAGTGATTTATTTTATTTTTTAAAGGGGCTAAATTCATAACTTTCATCAACTGGGGCAGATTTTACAACAATTTTCAGGAGATAAATTGTTGAAATGTGTTGAAACCTTCAAAATCATCAAAATTGTCTAAATATTCTTAAAAAAAACTAAAATTCAAAAATTCACCAATTTATCTCCCGAGGGGGCATCTATCAATCATCACTGAAAAAATCAATGTTCAGGGCATGTTGAATTTTTTATCATCACGATTTGACATTTTTTTTTTTGAAGCAATGTGTCTACGCACATCACTTCAAAGAGGGGAAAAATGTATACACATAAAAATCATCTGGAGCACAAATTAATTAAATACTAGTTATTTATTTAATTTCCCCCATTAATTTAAATTTGAATTTTTTATTCAAATTTGTCACATTTCTCCATAATTTGCTAACTCCCTCCAACTCACCCTCTCCATCATCACATGTCACATTATTTCTTTTATTTCTAATTTCTAAATTAGAAATATTCTTCTAACCTCCTAACCTCCTTGGAGACACATGGCTCCTTCTTTCAATTTATGCTCTTTGACACTTGGAAGATTTTCCCTTCCAAATGGAGAAACCTCCATGAATTCCTCCAACCTCTTTGTGCTCCACCACTGATCTCTTTGGATCATGATCTCGACCGTCAATCTTTTCCACCTCATCCCAGGCTTAGAAAAATATATAAATAGGTCATTCTACAACTTTTCAATAAGGATTTGATCATAAACTTTTGCTACAAAAATCATATTAGCAATTAAGATCATTTTGAGAGAATTTTAGTTTAGCATTTAGCATTTAGTCCATATTAATGCTATCATGGAAATTTTAGTTTTAGCATCTTAATTGTTGCATTTCATACATCATTTCATTTGGAATTGCATCTTTATCAAAATAATCATCTTAGCATCATTTTGAATATAGCAGCAGTACATCATATCATTTAGCATTGCAATCAAAAATACCCAAAACATGTACATGTAGGCATTTATCTTTGCATTTCATATAGCATCTCATTTATTAGGTTGTCATCTTGTAGATTCATGTGCAACATACAAATATGAGAGCATGAATTGAGAGATCACTAAGAATAGAGGACAATGGAATGATTTTGAATGAATAGTTGTAGCAGCTTGCTTTAATATTTCCATTTCATTAATGTAATACGTTTCATTCATGTGTGTTTATTTTTACTAATTACTCCACTTTTATACCACACTATCTATGGTAGGTATAACAATGTTGGAAATGTTTTCAGTACACACACTATCTTGTAAATGTACTAGGTCTTAATGCATTTTCATTATGTTTTCTTGAGGAATATGATCATCCATTGTTTAAACACTTGGAATAATGCTTGTAAGTAAGGTAGGCATGGAAAAAGAGGAGTCAAAGATATGGTACATACCTAGTGAACTAGTGCCAATACCAAAAGTAAGAGAGCTTGATAACCCAAGATCCACAACGAGTGTTTTATCGCGGGATGCTATGAGTCTCGCACTTCGTCTAACCACAATATTAGCAGTAGAGCACCGAGTACTACAACTCATACAAGAAATAAACCATGGAAAAGGCAATGAACACAATCGCCTATGCTTGCAAATACACTTGAAATGAAAGAAATTAGAATGACAATAATTATGGAAACTAAAACAACAAACAAAAAGCAGCCCACAAAAACACAAAAAGGCAATTCCAGACCCCGAAAACTGGAGAGTCAAAGTCAACAAAGACCAAGACACTAGTAAGGGTGTTTTAGTTCTCTTAATGATATTCTACAATTCCATAGGCTGAAAGAGGAAGCAAACAACATTGAGATGATTCTAAGCAGAAAAACCTAAGAGGGACTAAGATTCCAGGAAGGGCATTTTAGTCCTAGAAGAGATTTTTCTAAGAGAAACAACAAAATCTGGCTTGGTAACAACTTTCTCAGGCTGCCTATGCAGGGATGCGATGTTTGGAAACAAAAAATGATGCAAATGGATGCAAAGAAAATAAATGACTAACAAAAAATTGAATGCAAGATTTGAAATGCAGTTTTTCAATTTTGAATGCAAGAACAATGTCTCTAAATGCAATTAAGAGAATGAAAAATGCACTTTTCAGGTTTTCAATGAAATGTAATGATGCAAGAAAGGAAAAATGCAACCTATATGCACTTTCACTAATGCAAAATAGGAAACCATAAATGCAATTTCACTAATGCAAGATGCAAGAAACCCTAGATGCACTTTCACTAATGCAAGATGAAATCTAGATCTAGGACTCTAAAGGACTCCAAATCAAAAAAGGAAGAATTCTCAAACAAGGTCGGGTTAACCAAAATGAAGCATATATAAAATACGTGAGTGGATACCTTCTTATTCTATCTTGTTCATTCAAATATTTCCTAAGAACCCTAGTAGGATTGACTATCAACCTCTCAAGGTGAGTCAATACATAATTAGGAGGACTTAGGAGGGGATTCTTTTCAACTTTAAGGGGTTCACCACCAAGCAAATGCTTGGAAAAAACAATGTTTTAAAACAAACTATGATATAAAAATAAACCTAAAATGAGCTAAATGAAGCTTAGAAATATTGAAAATAAACAACTCCAAGTTAAGGTATGTGTACCTAGAAAATCTGGAGATGCAAATTGGATTCTGGAAATGTAAACAGACTACCAAAATATGCCTTAGAGGACTAAGATGCCCAAGATGGCATTTTAGTCTCACTGCTGATTTTTGGGGCAAACACAGAATCTTTGCATAATGGAACAAAATCCTGAAGAATACCTGAAAGATCCCACTTGGAGGACTAAGATGCCCTTGCTACCATCTTAGTCTTGATCTAAATTTCTAAAAAGTCTGAATGTGGTCTTGAGCTCCTAGATCTAAAATCACTTCTTCTTGAATCTCAGGTTCTGAAACAGACGGATCTAACCTATAGGTGAGTTCCCATGAGGAAGATAACTTTGCAATTTTGACAACTTTTCACTCCAAGTGACCTTCAAGTCTTCAACCTAGATCTGCAAATACAAATGAACAAGATGGGAAATGTTGGGGAAGGAATGGGTCATCATAGAGTGAAACATCTAAGAACATAAGTTTCTTCAGTGGTTTTCATTTCTTCAAATCACCTCAAAGACACAAACCACTATGTCGTAAAGCAGAAATAGGCACAGTTGTTTCTCCCATTAATCCTTCTGAGAAAAGTAAATGCAGACAAATGACAGATTCAACACATATGCACATATTCAAATCCTAGAATCTAACAACATGGAAGAAAAACTAATGAACACACAGATATATGTGGGGAAAACCCTTTCGGGTAAAAAAAACCACCCTCCAAAAGATCCAGCCATTGTATTATTTAGCAACAAACAAAGTTACAATACAATCTCAAGCTCATATCCTTTATAGGATTTACATCATGTTCCATCTGGAGAACACATGAAACAACACAAAATAGAGTCCTCGCACCATTACAATGTTCTCACATATAGTGCAGATTCATTTCATCTCACCAATTGACTCTCTTAGCTAGCCTCTCGGCCAGCCCAGCCTAATGGCCACCACAAGTTCACATCTTTATGTTATGTGTGTCTGAGTGTTCATGATTACAATGCAATATGCATACTGCTCAAACACACACACTTGTGACTGCTAACATTCTCCCCATCCAACATCCATCAAGGTATATAATTACCCCATCGACAAGCTTCCCTCATCTCTAATTGCACCACCCTGCAACATGCATCGAGCTGTCGAGCATTAAAATGGTTACCAAGAATAATATCATTCATCAACCACCAAAAATATTTAATGCAAAAATAGATCACTTCCAAAGAATAAATCTTTCGGCCAATTAATTGTTGATTTACAGCAATGATGTAAAATCAACAAATGATATAGTGCCATGTGTCGACACGCCATTTATCCACCGCTCTAATTATCGTTCAAACAGTCAACAGACCCCTGTGGTCCTTCTACCACGCCATCACTATCCATCCAATAGACACCCGCAGTAAGGTGGTGAACCACACTGAACTACCATGGTATGGCCTAATGGCCACCATGGTATGGAGGAACCAACCATTCCCCAAACCGCCAAGGATCACCAAGACATGCATCCACAACTTTTGTAATTTTGAAGAATCAAAAGGGAATCAACAATATTCCCAATTAGTCTCCTAGAAAAGACATAACACAACGACATGTGTTTGAAGCTAGCACACCCCTCATGAGTCACTTAGGACCTACCACAAGAGGCACGGGACTAGTGAGCACCATTGATTTAGTCGACATGTGTCAAATGCTCAATCAATTCTACTTGATTCATATGAGTCAGTCAGTCCTCACCACAAAGGAGCGCGGAATAGAACAAGCACCGTTGGATTCATCACATCACAACCATACATCAAGATCACCCTCTTTTGTGGCCCCCACTGTCGTCAGAAACCAAGTCGCTTTTGTTTTCCATCAGTCCATTGGCATATCCCAATGAAGAATTCCACCGACGACCCCAAGCCACACCGAAACAATTTTATCGTTCTATCATTGAGACTACCGATCGGGTTCCATCGATGACCCCAAGTCACACTGATAGAAACAAAACACCAACATTGAGAACTCATCCTTGTCCTTAACAAAGGTTCAAGCCAGTAAGTTGAGGCACATTTTCCAACAATCTTCCACTTGATGAAGACTTACTGGCTTCCTCCAAAGTCGAACTCAAGAATCTAATGAAATTCTTTCATGCTCCAACCAAGACACCTACAACTAAATCCAAGATGTCCACCAACTCAAGCAAAAACTCCAACCATCCAACACAGGAAAAAGGAACGAGCCAAGGCGAATATGCACCAGTCTCAAGAACACAAGCATCAAATCCTATAGACAGTAGAGGAAACATGCTACTACTCCATCATGCTCACAAACCAAACAAAATAAACACTAGAACAACTTCAAAGCTCTCAATCGCGAACAAAATCATGAAGTCTTTCTCCAGAAACAAGACAAAACATCAACTAGAACAACAACTAGAAAACTGGCTACAACCATCCAACTAATCAAACCCATGCGACTGAAAATAACACCCACAACCCATGCTATTTCATCCAATCATCCATACCTTCAAGGTATCCACATTAGTAAACTCATGCTAGCAACACAACCAACCCATCAACCGCAGATACAAGCACCATGTGCCAACCAGTCAAGAAGACCAAACACATGCAAGCACTCCCACTGCATGGGTAATGCCACATCTAAAAGAACAACATCATAACAAGTCTACCAATTTCATCACATAGAAAGTGTAACCATGTAGTACCAAGGGAGATCCGCAAAGATATGCACAACCTACAACCAACTTCTACAAGCAACATCTCTCTCAATAGTCAAGATTCTAGATTTCTTCTAAGTTCTCCATATATGACAGAAGAAAGAAGCACAAGAACCTCCATGTCATCACCCAAGTGACAACACATGATCACAAACTAGTGACCATCACGGCTCCACATAGACATCTCACATCTAAAATCATATAAGATTGAACATACAAGAAGAATAACAAGACTAAAGAGATACTGCAAAGCATAACATGTAGCATCCTCCTACATACACTTCTACATGCCAACTGTGTCAAGTACAATCTCCTTCATATCTAAAGGAAAATCCATAACAACACCCATCTGTTCAATTACCAAGATCAAACATAACATATATCATGTAATCAACATGGATGAAGCCTCTCAAAGAAGATCAAACTAGCCCATATAACTATCTCCTACCAATCCTCAAAAGCACAAGGAGATAAACTATGTTATTCACCTTCCACTATGAATCCTCTAGAATCTTAAAACAACAATTGAAGATCCATATCTATGAAAGATAAAGCATAAAACACATCTGAAAGATATAATGGGCAAATATCTCTCAAATAAACTTCTCTACCAAGAAGATCAAGGATAAGAAAAGAAGATGCTCCTCCAAGATATACAAGCCACCATGACTCATCCAAGGGCAATCTCCTCATTGGTCTCTATTGAACTCATGTTCAATCAAGGTGTAGACTACTCCGACTTTCATCTGAAACCAGCACCACAGCCTCACCTTGTTCTCCATGTGTCCATGAGCACTAGCAACCGATCATCTCATGTTAACCTCCAAACTACATTGTTGCACTTTACATGAAGTTCTCGAGCATATGATCAGTGTACTCAAAACACAAAGAATTACCAAACCACTGTCAAAGCTCCAAACATCTGAAACAGGAACTTATCATGACATCATGATCTACCCATCCCCCTTAGGAGATACCACACTTCAAGTGAACAAATTTTGGCTTCAAGAGTAACGCAACATGCCAAACCTCTAATGCTCAAGCAAGAGTATACATGAGATCAAGCAAAAAAACTCTAAACTAACATCACCTGTCAAGCACCACCAACATCTCAACCAAAGACTCCAAGCATTCTTCATGGTTCCAATATGTTGTACATCCTCAACTAGTGTTCCTACAAATGCAAAAGAACTCTTTTGTAGCAACAAGATCTAAGAGTCCCTCCTAGTAACATCTGCAACACTAAAGAAGATCATTCACCACCAAGTGATGAATTCACAATTGGTGCTAAAGCTCCCACTAAATTGTGGCATCCGATCTTTCCAAGCATCATGACCAAACATCTGTTGATCTGAAAAACCTCCAAGTATAATCAACAACATGTCCATCTGACAACAATGCCAAACAACACCAAGATCTCCAAACCACTTAGACCAAACCATCACTATCAAAAGCTAACACTATAATGTGTATCAAGCTCTCCATGACATCATGATACACACACTACAAGTCTCCATAACTGACTACTCAAGTACTCAATGCCATCCATCCTCTCATCTCAAAGTAGCCACGCCAATGCACAAGTGACCACAAAGAAGGCTAGCTAACAGATCTGTACCACCACTGAAGCAACCTCATGGATGTTGACAGTCCACTTTCGAGTAGTCCCACAACAAACATGTAGGTAAAGACAACCCACAACATTGCACAACTCATAGATCCACTCAATGAATCTTGTAAATCTATCATCACACTGGAAACTGCAAAACTGAGATCTCAAAGAGATCAATAATGTAAACAAACTTGACTCAAACACCAAATCAAAAAATAGATCTGATTTGCCAATCACATCCACAAATCAAGCACCATAGTCTAGGAAACCAATAGCAGCACCACAAGACTGTTGAGTGACATAACACATACCAACACTCCCATGCAGAGAAGACATCACACCTCCTCAAAATCATGTCGAACTGCAACTATCTCATCCAGTCACACCCCAAACAACCAAGGTCTAGAAAATAGTTTAACAACAGCTCCACAAAACCACAAGTTTTTCTTGACCATGTAAAACCTTTAAAATCACCGTGTTTATAAAACACTCATGTACATCCATATCCACTACTCATCTGGATGACCCAAGAGTCCGCACACAACCATCATGGTTAACCAAAACAATGAAAATAACATGAATATGCATCATAGACTTTTTAGGAAAATATATAGAAAAACTTTAGAGCCAAAGAACATGAAACTAAAACATGCTAGTACAAGATACAGGTAATATAGGAACTCCAAGCCCATTTTAGACCAATTCCAAAACCACACTCATGCACAAGCATAGCAAAGAGACAGGATATTCAGAAGCTTTTAGACCACCCAAAGATCAACTTCATAGCCTTTATGCAATTAGTGTAACAATGAACAACGCCTTCAATTCCAAGTTAGAATACCCAACAAAAGAGCAACACTCCATGGCTGAACAACACCCCAAGCATCTCCATACCATCAGGGAGCCCCTCACATAGACACCCAGTATGAAGCACACTCTGCTGAAACATAAACATAAGCATAAAACTCACACCGCTTGCATTAGGATCATTCGCTACCAACTAGGAGCCTCAAATCACATCATCACAATATGATCAACTCTAGATTCTCCATGTTCAATGTCTTTCACTTTGTGTGTTTTCTCAAGAGAGAAAATACTTTTACTCATCAAAAGGATCAATCATCAGTTGATTCCTCCAGATTTCATCAAGCTTGACAGACTAAGAAATCTTCACAGAAGAAATACCCAGAACCAGCATCTAGAAGAAGGATTTGATACCACTTGTTGGTATCATAAACAAACCTTGACCTCCCTTAACCAGCTCTGATACCACCTGTTGGGGAAGGAATGAGCCATCTTAGAATGAAACATCTAAGAATAGTAGTTTCTTCGGTGGTTTTCATTTCTTCAAATCACCTCAAAGAAACAAACCACTATGCCATAAAGCGGAAATAGACACAGTTGTTTCCCCCATTAATCGTTCTAAGAAAAGTAAATGTAGACAAATGACAGATTCAACACATATGCACAAATTCAAATCCCAAAATCTAACAACATGGAAGAAAAACTAATGAACACATAGATATACATGGGGAAAACCCTTTCGGCTAAAAAACCCCACCCTCCAAAAGATCCAACAATTGTATTATTCAACAACAAACAAAGTTACAATACAATCTTAGGCTCATAGACTTTACAGGAGTTACATCTTGTTCCATCTAGAGAATACATGCAACAACACAAAATAGAATCCTTGCACTATTACAATATTCTCACATACAGTGCAGATTCATTTCATCTCACCAGTCGACTCTCTCAACCAACCTCTCAGCTAGCCCAGCCTAAAGGCCACCATAGGTTCACATCCTTTTGTTTTGTGTGTCTAAGTGTTCATGGTTACAATTCAATATGCATACTTCTCGAACACACACACTCGTGACTACTCACATTCTCTCCAACCAACAACCAACAACCATTAGGGTATATAATTACCCCATCGACAAGCTTCCCTCATCTTTGATTACACCGCCCTGTAGCACACATCGGGCTGCCCATCATTAAAATAGTTACCAAGAATAATATCATCCATCAACCACCAAAAATACTTAATGCAAAAATATATCGCTTCCAAAGAATAAAGCTTTCGGCCAATTAATTGTTGATTTACAATAGCGATGTAAAATGAACAAATGACATCATGTTACATGTCAACACGCCATTTTTCCACCGCTCTCACTATCGCTCAAACAGTCAACAGACCCCTGTGGTCCTTCTATCGCGCCACTGCTAGCCATCTAGCAAACAACCGAGGTAAGGTGGTGAACCACACTGAACTACCGTGGTATGGCAGTAACCAACCATTCACCAGATTGCCAAGGATCACCAAGACACGCATCCACAACTTGTGTACTTTTAGAGAATCAAAAGGGAATCAACAATATTCCTAATGTCTCCGAGAAAAGACATAACACAATGACACATGTTCAAAGTTGGCACACCCTTCATGAGTCACTTGAGACCCACCACAAGAGGCACGGGACTAGTGAGCACCATTGCTTAAGCAAACAAGTATCAAACACTCAGTCAATTATGCTTGCTTCATAAGAGTTTGTCAGTCCTCATCACAAAGGAGTGTGGAATAGAACGAGCACTGTTGGATTGATCACATCACAACCGTAGATCAGGATCACCTTTTTCTCTGGTCCCCAATGCCATCGGAAACCAAGTCGCTTCTACCTGCCATCGGTCCATCGACGTAGCCCGGTGAAGAGTTCCACTAACGACCCCTAGCCACACCGATACAGTTTTATCATTCTATCATTGAGACTACCAATCGGGTTCCACTAATGACCCCAATTCACACCGATAGAAACAAAACACCAACATTGAGCACTCATCCTTGTCCTTAATAGAGGTTCAAGCCAACAAGTTGAGGCACATTTTTGAACGGGAAAAACTTGTTGATTGTTAGTGAATAGGAGTTTTCCTCGGTCAAACCCATTGTTAGTAATTAAACCTTGAAATGAAATAGAAATGACGAAGGAAATGGTGAATGAACAACATGCAATGCTACAACTCACCAAACAAGTGCAATGGCTACAAACTTGTTTGAAATGGTTGCAATGGATATGGATCTTCAAATACTTGATAGATCTTAAATTTCTTGCTTGCTTACATCAAAACCCAACATCACAAATGTTAGCAAAACACACATGATGCAAGAAAATTCTTTGACATGATGCTTGAATCTTGATCATGGCTCCAAATGCTTGATGATTTTCTCTTGAATGTGCTTGATCTCATAAATTTACCTTAGGAATCAATACCTGAAATGCTTAGGATTGAAATGATTGAATGGACCTTGTATTTATACTTGTTTATGCTTAATGTCCCGAAATCATATAACACCAAGATGACATATGAATTCATTAAATGAAGGAGGTTAAATCTTGCCAAAATTTGAAATTAAATCTTGAAAATGACTCAAGGAGGACTAAGACACCCTAGGTGTCATCTTAGTCCCAAGTGATGAAACTTGGGGCACAAACACCAAAAAGGGGCCCAAATAAGATACCTCAAAATTAGGGTCCTAGGACCTCGGGGGGACAAAGACACCCTTAGTGGTATTTTAGTCCTAACCAAAAATCAGGGACATGCCAATTAGAGCCATTAGGAGATCATTTAGGCATTGGAGAATGTCGAGATTAACTAGAAAAGTATGTCATTCATAAGGCTTGTGGACATAAAATAGGACCAATTAAGCCATAAAGAAGGATAAATAAAGCAAGGCGGGCCCAAAAAAGTGTAAAAATGTAAGGTGTGCATTTTACTACACTACACAAGCATCATATCAAAGTCATCATGCATCATCTGTGTGTTTTTGAGCTGACATTTGTGATGTGGGTTTTCATGATTCAACCAAGCATTCAAAGACATTATCTTATATCAAGATCAAGAGACAAGAGACAAGATCCACATCCATTATAGCCATCACAAAAGTTTGCAGCCTTTGTTTCAAGGGTTTGGTGATTTGCAACATTGTATGTGTTCATTCATCATTCCTTTGAATTCTATTTCATATCATTTCAAGTTTTTATTACCAAAATGGGTTTTGACGAAGGAAAACCCTTATTCCCTAACACAACAACATTTTCCCCTCTTCAATTGTGATTGTAGATCTGGGTGATTTGAAGCTTGAAGATCCTTTGAAGACAAAGTTGAAAGATTGAAGAAAGTTGTCAAAGTAGTCAAGAATTTGTCATCTTCATGGAAACTCACCTACAAATCAAAATTCAGACTTTTAAGACTTGAAGATTAGACAAGACGAAAGCTATAGAAGATCACTCGAGGATACAAAAGTTTTAGTCAAACCCTAGTACTAGGACTAAATCACCCCTCTAGGCACATGAGTCCCAGTATACCTTTTTCATAAGTTTTTTGTAGATCCTAACTTTTCATCTAAAGATTCCAGACCCTTCCCAAATTCCACTAGTAAGACTAAATTGCCCAGCCTGACATATGAGTCCTAGTGCACTTTGAAAAGTAGATTTTCAAAGTTGTGGATCTTGCTAGGAATCCATCAGTTTACTAGGTTCCTTTCTGTCTGATTTATATTTCTCAATTTGTTTTAATGCTTTAAAGTTTCTAGGGTTTAGTGCATTAGAGTTTTCATTTCTCTTTTGAAACTTCATTTTAATGGTGAACCCCCCTTTTAATCACACCTATGGAAACCCCTTGTTGAATCATTGGGTTGAAGTATCTAGGTTTTCCTAGTGAACTAAGAGTGAAATAGGTCCTAATTCCTAGTTCCATCTCCTAAAATGTGTAACCCTATTTCATTTGGTTCACTTTCAAACTAGGACTACGAGATATAAAACTAAAAATGAGAAGGTAAATACCAACTTGGATTTAAGTAGTGTGATTATAGAAAATGTTTAGAATGAACTTGACAAAATAATAAATATTCTTGGCTCATTTTGGCTAGGGGGACACTAGGGTTTACATTGGGGTTGTCCTAGAATTTATTCACTTTATTCTAGATCTATAATGGACTATTTCAAACAATTTACATTTATGGCAATAAATTGGACTAGAGAGGGGTACACGTAATCTTGATTGGTAATATTTTAACTTATTCTTCACAAATTTTATTAGTAATATTACTCTTGTATGTCAAATTTTATTGATTAATAGTTAGATAGTTTTTAATTTTTTTGGCGTATTCCACTTATCCTTTTCAAATCTAGACTAGCTATAAATCTATATAATTTGAATTAATTCATACGAAAAAATTTATCACGGAACTAAGTAAAAATAAAGTGCTGAAAAAACATTCTAAAACTAGGTAAGATGCAATAGAAATTGAATCATAAATCTATAATTTCAACCTACCTATGCTCACTAAAATCAAACTATATATAAAAGACTAAATTGGTTAAAATTAGAAAATGTGTACATTTTCAGAAAGTTTGAAGACCTTGAGCGATGGGGATACTAGTTTCCTTATTAATACAAGGGATTTAGGTATTCTAGGATTGTAGTGATGATAATTGTGGATGGGGTGTTGGTAAGCTATCTCAAAGTGACATGGAAATTGTCTTTCCTATAAAATCTACTCAAAATCTTACTCAGATCACCTATAAGGTAATATTTGCTAGTTTAACTCCACAAGTTGGTTAATTCAAAGGGGAAGCTACTTCAATCAACCCCCTTGTGGGTAATTTAAACATAGATCAACATGGTAATGATAGTGGCATAATAAATTGATAAAAAATCTAAAAATAAATTTGCTAATTGAAACAATAATGAAAAAAGTAACATGCTTAATTTAAATAAGAGATAGAAGGAAGTAAGTAGGGCTTGTTGGGAGAGGTAAATAGGAAAAAAGATACAAAAAAATTGATATGAGGATAAAGATAAACTAGATGAGAAGAGAAAATAGAAAATTAGGGGAAGCTATAATGGACTAGAAGGAAAAATATATGAGGAAAAGAAGGCAAATGAGAGGAAAGGAAGAAGGAAAAGGATTGTACACAAAAATTTTTTATCCAACTTCAAGATGATGTAGGAATGATCTTCAAAGATTGATGATGTTGCTTCAATGATAGATCAATTCTTCAAGGCTCCTAGACTCCAAAATAGAAAAGCAAAAGCTCTAATGGTACATGAGGAACTTGAGTGTGCAGTCTAATGTGTTGGTATGCATTCATAAAAATAGGGGTGGGAAAGTTTATTTCTAACATTTTTGAGGACCAATGTGCACTATTTTGAGTAGGAACCATTTGAATCAAGCTTAGTTGAGAAAGAATAAGGTTTAATTAATATTTTGGAGCTAAGAGAGTGTGACACATATGTGCTTTGCTAATGATAGCATGTGTCTCCCATAAAAGGAAGATGAGCTTAGGTGGGAAAGAAGAGGGGACCAAGAAAACATCAACACATATGATTTAAACTCACTTGGAATAAAAAAGATCAACATATATGGTTTAAACTCACTTGGAATTATGGAAGGAAGATGATGAAAATGGATTAATCAAATGAGGGGATAAGAAAACACTTAGTTTTTAGAGTAATAACCTTTCAAATGAGAACATAGTGGCTCATGTGTGAAGAAAGATTATGAAAAGAGGTAGAGACACGTGAAAGGGGAAATGAAAACATAGGGGCAAGAAATTGGCCATAGCAATGGAGCAAGAGACTTTGAAAGGGAACATAACACATGAAAAGGGGAGATGGAAAGTTGGCTAGAAACAACTCAAAATGAGAAAATTAGGTAAAGACTAAAGGGAGCAAAAAAAATAGATAAAAATAAATTGTAGGATATTTAATTGATGTTCTTGTAATACCTTAGGGAATTGAGATACCCTTGTTCTAATTTTACATTCAACAAAATTACTCTTACAAAAGAATCATATTTTGTCAAAATCATCATGACACAATGTACATTCTATGTTTATGATTGACCTAACTACCTCAATAGAAGATTATTACTCCATCATAATCACCAAGAAAATCACACCATGACACTATTATATATTCAATCTATTTCAAAAAAAATTAAAAAAATCATTCTTTTCAATCCATGTTCGTGTATGACTTATCTACCTAGAAAAGCATATTAAAACAATTTGACTAATATTAAATCAAATTTATAATAACTCTTATAGACTCGGGTTGACTTTATGCTGCCTTGATTAAATTTTCAATACCTTTTAAGTATACAATAGACTAATCACATTTATACCAAACTCTAACCCGTGCTGACAAACATTCTAGACCTTGATAGATACTTATATTCTCCATCATTTAACCACATCATGGACGCCAATTGAACTACAAACAAAGTGATAAAATCAGTATCTAGTGAAGGATATTTTGATACCGAAATTTCTTACCACTATTATAAAACGACAAACTGGTTATCACGCCGGTTACCTTGAAACAGCTGTCTCACAAGGCGACAAGATAGGTTTCCGTGCCTGCACAATGGAGGAAACATTCGATGCCCTTCTTCTGCAAGTTCTCTTCTGTTTCTCGGAAGTACTCGACGCACTAGAGAAGAAGTGAATATTTAAGAAGAACCAATGACGACTCCTTCCAGTGGCTCAAGATGGCTAACACTTTGATTATATCGATGCGAGGGCTGAAACTTTCCAACCCTACTCCTCAGAGTAATTTAAGTTTCATTCAACCAGGCTTTGCTCATGTTCCAAAGGGATATGCTCATAAGCTTGCTCAGACCCCAGGCGCCGAGGAAATCTTTAGAAAAGGTTATCTTGTAATCAAATCATGAATAAATATTTCTCTTTCTACCTGTTTCATTCTTCCTTGTTCTTATAATTGACATAGGTTTTTTGTTTTGGGTGTATGCTTTTAGGAGAAGATGCCAATTTGGCTAAGAAAACTACCATTATCTTCACAAGGAAACCAAAGCCTGCATCTAGAGGACTTGTTCAAGTGTTTTCTCCTGTAAGTATTACATTCTACATAACAGTGAACAACGACTGGAGATTACTATATTGTTTGTAGAGTTTTGAACCTTCGACCTCCTGCCACTTGAAAGTCAGAAGTTTTAGTATTTCAGTTACGGATGTGAGCATAATTTATTTTAATTGCTTGCCGATTTTGTTTAAGGTAAACTCTAAATCAGAACACACAGACTGTTAACCTCTTGCGACCAATTGTACTTCTTCTCTACACTGTGTTTTTGGGCTAAATCTGTGATTAAAAAGTGATCTGAAAAGAATAAAGAACAGCTCGTTGATATCAACATTTTCAAAACGATTTCGTTAATTCTTGCATTATGGTTGTTGTTTGTGAGTTCAGGTTGCCACTGCGAGTGCGAAGAGTCCAGCAAAACCAGGGAAAGATAAAGGATCGCCTCCAAAGAATGATAATCAATCAGCCAAGGCTTCAGAAAAACCGGCCCAGGATACAGGGTCTGATTCAAGGAATCTTCATGAAGACACGAGAAGCAAAAAACAAGTGGAGGGCGTAGCATAGATTATAGAGTGAAAAAATGACTATAGGACATAGCATAGATGTAGGCTTAGAGTATGGTAGTGGGCAGTGAATGTTGTGTTTCTTTGCTTAACGATCGCACGCTTGTCAAACTGTTTGAAGTCTTAGGGTATAATGTTCGGCCAAAGTTCAGAAATATCTGCTGTGTTTGTTCTGCCATAAATAGATAAAAATATATAGTTATTATTCTATACGATATTGTAAAGTATATAATTAGTGCATTTAATCTCATCAACTTTCAATATATGTCCGGATTAGTCTTTGAAGCTAATGCAACTATTTGTACTTCACAACGTCATTTCAAACAGAATAATGATTTTGTATTTCCTCTCAGTCACGTGAAGTAAACGAATGTTTGGCACGGTACAATAATTACGTCCTAATAGAATATAAAGTATATTATTTACTATTTTTAGCATCTGTTTTTATGTAATATTATATTGATGATGAATCTCCGAGTAAGATTCAAATGTAAAGCAAAAAAATATACAGTTCAATTCAGAAACATAACTATTTAATATTATCTTATTAAATTTTTTAAATGATTATTATTAGTTATATTTATTAATCAAATGTTAAAAAAATTCAATCTGAAATAAATATTTATGTTTTCTAATATTAACATGTAAATTTTGTAACAAAAATTATTTTAACAATAATTATTAAAAATATTATTGATTATAAAATTTTAATTTTTCCAACCTTCAGATTATTCAAGATGAACAAGTACTTCTACCTATCTTTTTTGACCAGTTATTAATTTCTTATGGACCACTGTCTTTTCACATTAGTTTTTCATACAGATGAATGGCTCCATATGAAAGCAAAATTTCCACAATTCTAATGAAAATATAATCTATAAACTTAATTGCTCACTATAAACCATTATTCTACTCCCATCCATGATGAGAGAAGTCCTCTTATCTTGATAATGTCCATCTTTTTCAGGGTACAGAAAAGGCCATGAGATGTTCTATCAGTCATGACTTGTGAATGCTTACTAGATAGAAACCACATCATCTCAAAAAATTGGGTGCCCGTGCAAGTGATGGCATTAGATCATAAAGTGATTCATCCATATCACTTTTTAGAAGTGGCCCAAATACATTAGATATGTGCGTGCATGCGCTTATGGATAAGTAGTGATGTTTTAAAAAATATATATATTCTTTCCAATTTTAGATTTATGAAGATCTTGCTCCAATTAAAAATTGATTAAAAGTGACCATGAAGTGTGAACAATTATGATAAGATCTTATTTTTATTAGTTATTTTATAAGCTTTTTTCTGTATGTTATAATAAGTAGGAGTCAATCCTTCTTCAATTGAATCTTGAAATAATTTAAGTAATATATCATGATCAATTAAATTCAATATTTGTAATTACAATTAATTTATCATATCTCAATTAAAAATATAAATGTTATATAATTATATACACTAATCAAGACTATATATTCAAAATTTCTTCAGAATTTTTATGTTCTTTATAAAATTGTGTATTTATATCTTAAAAATAATGAAAATTCACCAATAATTTAACAAGCAAATTTTGAATAAAAAATAAGATCGTCAACATTAACCTGTGTATCCAATCAGGAGTTTTATTTTTATTTATTTATTAATTTTAATGGAGTCAACGAAAAGTCTATAAACTGAAGACCAGCAGATGCATCCAGCGAGTTCAAGGAAATGAAGAAACGAAAAAAGAGAGAGAAAGAGGAATCCCTATTCTGGATTTGACTCTTTAAAAATTTCCTTGAGGTCCGACCTTTGGCTAGTATAGCCGCCTTGAATAATATTAAGATTTCTATTACCAGTTTCATTGGTGGGTTGAAACCTTAAAAACTTGTAATTGTGATTTCTACGTCTTTAAATGTTTTCTTTTTGACGAGAGCGTTGAGTCCTTCCGACAAGAGAAAAGAAAACTTTAGAAAAAATGGCTTATAGTGACCCGAGTGCTTGTCTTTTTCGAACAAGAGCATTCTACTTAATAGAGTAATACGAGCAGGGCAAGGTGAAAAATGATGAGTACATTGTGATATGAAGAGGAAAACATATGGTTGGTCATGATATGACCACCACCCACCCTCTTGGCTTTCCACTCAATTCCTTTCTTGAAAACTAAATGACTATAGATCTTTCTGTTCTAGCCCATTTTATATCCTCTTCAGTTTGTATGCTCATGGGGGATGCCTATGGATAGTTTTCTACGCAAGAGCTAGATCAACTAGCGGATCTACACGGTTAGGAAGGCCAGGGAGGATGATGGTGCTAGGATGGATGTGGATGTGAACTCTTATTTGTATGGCTTTGATATTAGGATTGATATATCTAGATTTTTTATGATATTATTGAAACTTTTGTTCATGACATGGATACTTACAATATAGATTCTTAGGCTAACAAGTTTCCTAAATATGTTGATGATGGATACATAGACGTAATGAGTGAGTTATTTTTTTTCTCGTAATATAGTGCGAGAATAAAATAATGAGTGATAGTAGGCAATGGAGAAATGGTAGGGGATGGGTAAATGATATACATGGTGGGGTAAATAGAATGTTGAATATAAGAAAGATCTAGGTTCTAGGTGAGTGCAATCAAGAGTGTACAACCTACAATCTTTCATAAGAAAATTAACATGAAGGGGGTGGAATGATGTATGGGTGGGATGGATAGTATTTTTTATTACATAAATATCATGGTGTGATCATGTATTTCTTATTATGTGTGAATGTGATCTCAAAGTATTGATTATAGCGTCATTGTATGGGGATGATTGAATGCATAAATCAAATGAAAATGTTATTGAATTTTCATATGGTAGGATTGCAAGTTGCTTTCCTCTATAGTACATTCCTAGAATGTGGGATATAATGAGCATGTTATTTAGGTTGGGATGGGCTAATGAATTATGATTGGTGGGGATTATGACGGTATTAGGATGATTAGGATTTTGTGAATGGGAATGAATTGTTACGCTAATATATGGAGAGAGAAAACCTATTTTTGATATAGAAATGGTTGTTATACACAAGGGTATCAAGGTGAAAATGTATCCATTACATGGATTGTCACATAGATAAGAGTTTTCCCAACACCTAAAAGGTCAAAATGACCTTGGTGGATCTAGTGAAGAGGTAACCAACAAGCAGGGTGAGTGCAAGATTATGATGGGCCAAATAGTGGCAATAGGAACAAAATATATCTTATAAAGATTTAATCATAGAGATTTAGCTAGATGTAATATTTTATGGAATTTTTTGAAGTGGTTGTTTAATGATAACTCCAAGGGAAGTAGAATTTTTTAAAAGGTCCCAAAGGGACATCTTAGCTTGGGTAGATTTTAGGTACTCTATGAGCTTAATGTTTCCTTGATTTAGTGTTATAATGTGTTTTACACATTCACATTGAGTTTAGGGCCTTTTTAAAATAAATGGACTTAATTGTGTCTTATTTAGTGTGTTGTAAAGTGTATCTTTACACTTTCGTAGTAATCTAGGGCTTCATTAATTAATTAAGGTTAATTTTCCTTTATTGACCCTTTATTTTAAATCCAAGCCTAATTAATTACAAATTCTAAGGGATAAAACTTGGCATTCATAAATTCCTTTACACAACACTTAATTTTAGAAGGTGAGTGTCCTAGATTAGTGACTTAGGACCCATTCGCCACATGGAAAATGGGTCCTCACTAGGTCCTAGGACTCTATTTTCACATAGCATTTTACATTGTTCGAAAGTGTGTCCTAGGTGAGTGACCTAGGACCCATTTTCCACATGGTGAATGGGTCCTCATTTAGACTGAGGACCCCTCTTTCAAATATTTTTGGGCGGTATTTTAATGTTTTCAAATCCATGATTTGATTTCGGGTTGTGGTATTTGAATTTTGGGAATTAATGGCAAGATATGTAGAAATACAAGGCTATTTCACTATGTTTCATCTAAGAAATCCTAGAAATTTCATGTCTTCAAGCATTCTAGCAATTTTATGAGCAAGTTTGATCAAGAGAAATTCAAGAGCATTTCTAAGGCATTCGAGGGTAGATTATTGAAGATTATTGCAACAACAAACATCCATTTCATCATGTCAAAGGCATAATGCATCATGCATGTTGTTGGGCTAATGCGGTGATGTAGCATTCAAGATCAATCAAGTATATCAAAGGAATTATTTCACATCAAGTTTATGATCAAGATCTACATTCAGTGAGGCCACTTCATGCCAGTTTGCATATTTATCCAAGGTTCAAATAAGGTGTGGTAAGTTGTGACGTTGTATTTTGTTCATTCATCATTCATTTCATGCATTATTTCATTTCAAGGTTTAATTACCAAAATGGGGTTTGACCAAGGCAAACCCCTATTCCCTAACAAACAACATTTTCTCTCATTTGATGACTGATTGCAAGTTTTAGGTTGAAAATCTATTGGAGAGAAAAAATGCCAAAGTTGTCAAAGTTGCAAAGAAATTTGTCAAATCACAAGAACTAAGCTACAAATTTTATTTTCGGCTTTTCGGCAGTGCCTGACTAGAATCTGAGAGTGTAGACTGAGAGGAACAAAACCCATAAATAGAATTTCCAGAGCCCTAGCTAAGACCCATTTTCCATAGGGTGAATGAGTCCTTAGTGAGGTCTGAAAAAACACTTTTTTCAATAGGTACACATCATTTAACCCTCTCTAAATCTTCCTTTTGATGGCTATTTTGGTTTGATTTTATTTCTATTACTCATTTATACATTATAGCTTACATATTGAATGAAATTAGAGTGAAATTGGGTTCATCATTTTGTTTCATTATGGTGAACCTATTTTTCCCCTTTTCAATGATAAAAATAAATAAAATAAAAAACACCAATTGTATTGCCAATACACATGAATGGGTAACCTGGGATGAAGAATGAATGAAAAACATATTTAAGAACTCAGAAATATTGAGGAAACAATTCATATGAATTAACTTAACTAATTATATTATTATTTGAAGGATTTGAAAGAGAAGACATAGCTTCATTATAATATAATGTATACATAGAAGATTACACGTTAATTTTAGAAAAAAATTTAACGTTTTAGACAATATCATATATGTATAATGGAATAGTAAGAAATATTGTGTATAAAAAAATAATATCAATTTGAATATTTGAATGTTCATCATAAACTTATTGAATCTAGTGTGTTGTATACAAAAGCCTTCACAACCTTTAATTTCTCATATTCTTTATAATCCTCAAATTTAATGTACAATATAGAATGGGTTCAAGTAGGTTTACGATCAGATTTTTGAGGGGTGTCAAGAGGTAAAAAAATGGGAGGAGGTGAGTAAGGTTTGACTTGACTTAGGAGAAAAGGAAAGTAGGGTTATGAAATAAATAAGAGCAGAAACACAAACATTAGCAATGGTGTCAACAATAAACACGAAAAATCAAAAATCCCTATGAAATACATGATCATGCTACCTATGCAAACAAGATAAAAATAACCAAATAAACTTAGATGAAAGCATAAGAAATCAAGATCAAACTCTATTCCATAGTGGGATTGGTGCTCCTTATGATCTGGAAAGGATGCCCTTTCCCACCCCTTGATAAGCCCAAAATGATATTGATGCCAAGATGGAAATGATGATAATGAAAATGCTTGAGATTGTAGATGATTTTGAAGGAAAAATGTCTTGCATTTATAGATTCAAGAATTAAAGATTGAAGGATTTGGATGAATGTGGGACAAAAGACCAACCAATGAGAGAATGCCACTTGTCCACATTTGATTGGAAGAGGAATGTGCACATTTTGGAGATTGTGCAAGTAAATGAAGCTAGGTGGGTTTGAAATTTGAAAAATAGCTTTAAATACATATGGTTGATTGATTTTGGGGGCAAATTTGTTTGGAAAAGAAAATCAAACAAATGGAGTTAATGAGGGAATATTCCTTCGAAATATGCCTTGTGAGGGAAAATAGAGATAATTAGATAATTAATTAAAATGTATTTCATGTGCAAGTGGGTAGGTTAGTCAAGAGTTTAGGTTTGACCCAGGTTGAGTCAAAACCTAGAGGATGAGTGATTATGATTAGAGGTTAATTAATTTAGATTAATTATCTTGAAGGATTTTAGGGGTTTTGATATTTGATTTAAATCATTTTGATTTATTGAATCAAATACAAAAAACTTAAGGACTTAATTAAATAATTTTATTTATTTAATCAAGTATGATGAAGTTTAGTGAATTAATCAAATAAATTGATTTATTTGATTACTAGAGGAATTTGATGTTAATTAGTCGAATTTAGATGTATGATGTCAGTTGATTATTTTGAGTGTCTAAATTTTGCCCCTCTTTGAAACAATGTACTTGTTGCATTGATTCAAAGAATGATTCCTCCAAGATCAAAATTTAAAAAAAATCTGATTTTTTTTAGATGCCCTAGCGGAAAGAAGTACGTTTGCACATTGCCCCCTCGAGAGATTGAGCGAAGAGTTAAATTTGAGGGTCAATATCATGACAAATAGATTCAAGATGGATGTATGGATGCTTGCACTAACAAATCTATATGATAATGATGACATAAATGAGATGTTTTTTAGATGCTTAGACTAACAAATCTATATTATCCTAGACAACTTAAATGATGATGCAATGGATGTGAGATGGATGAGATGGATGATGTTGTTCTATGATGATATGACATGATTATGCAAGATGAGACTGCAAATGTTTTATGAATGTAGGATGGATGCATTGATGAAATGATACAATGTTAGCGTGGAAGAGGATAGAAGAATGAGAGGGATCAACCCTTGAATCCAAGAAGATGCAAAATTCCAACAAGTCTATGAGTCATTGAGACTTTATTAGATATGATGATGAATCATGATGATGTATTTCTTATCCAGGGATGGGAGAGATAAAGAGCATAACTTTTTGTATGTTTGATAACACACATAGGTACAATGCATCAAGGTATAAAGAACCAAGATGGTGTTGCACCTAGTGTGATGGACTTTGACTCAACAATTAGATATGAGTACTCTTGTTCACACCTGACATATGAAACCTTATTCAAAATGAAGTTCAAATATTCTAAATATCTCAGACCAAAACATAGAAAAGAAAGCCTTCCTATGTGGTCAATAAGACATCTAAAACACCTTCCCTAAAAACCAAACAAAGTAAGCATGACCAAGTTATATTACAAAAACATCCAAAAAGCACTGTAATAGATAAAAAAATAATGATCCTTGCCCCATTCCTTTCTCTCTAAACCATTTTGATTAGGCATCAACGAGAGGTCATTGGAATGAATGCAAAATAAGATAAATCAAAAAGACAAAGATAAAGTAAAGAAACAAGATAATGTTATGCATACTGCTAACTAAGACTAAACTATGGTGAAGCCTGATGTTGATGTCCTTTGTAGGAAGGATGCATTATAGGACATGTTGTGATCAGGTGATGATGAGATTGATTGGATGATAAGATGATACTCCGAGTTGATTAACTTGTTGACTTACTGACCTAGACTTGAGGCTTTGATGATTGAGCTTTTACTCTTAAGCCTGCTAGACTTGCTTCTGGTTGACTTGCCAAAGGATGAGAATGACAATTGATTTATTATGAATCATGATTATTGCGAGTGAAAGAGAGATGAGATGGATGCACCATTTTGGGTTTTTTTTTTTTAAATATTTGGATGTTTTTGGTATTTTTTGAATGTTTTGAGGCTGTTTTGATTTTCAGATTATTTAAATGTATTGATTTTCCAATTTTGAAATGTTTTGGGTTTTATGAGATTTTATTAATGTTTTTCATTTTTTTGTTTTTTGATTTTTTTTGGATTTTGTGTCTTTTGAATGTTTTTGGATTTTGATATGTTTTCGATTTTTTTGGATTTTTGCATGATTTCAACGATTTGGATATGGATATCTGATGATATCAGTGCTCTGCTTTGGGAGTTTTGTTGAAAACCAAGCTAAGGTTGATTGATCGGATTGATGGGTTTGTGATAATAACATTGTTGAGGATACACAACAATGAAAGGATTGTGTTAAGCAACACGAGGATTGGGAATTGATGGATTGATGATGATAACATTGTTGAGGATACAAAACAATGGAAGGACTAGGAAGGATATCCCGAGATGATGATGGAGTGGTTGGATTTTGATTGATCAAGATTGATGATGATAACATTGTTGAGGATACACAACAATGCAAGGATAATGTTAAGAAACGCAAGGATTGGGAAGGATATTTGGAGATGATGATGGAGTGGTTGGATTTTGATTAATCAAAATTGATGATGATAAAATTATTGAGGATACAGAACAATGCAAGGATAGTGTTAAGAAACACAATGATTGGGAAGAATATCTCGAGATGATGATGGAGTGGTTGGATTTTGATTCATAAAGATTGATGAAGCTTGATTCAGAACGAAATTTGTTTGAATGATTTGATGTGACGTTGAAGTGAAAATTAGATGTGACTGATATTGATTGTTTGGATTGATGTTTGATGAAAATGTAAATCATTTTGAAGTTGAAAATAAAAATGAAAATGAAAATCTAGAATGTGATGTTGAATTAAATGAAAATACTTTTTTAAAAATTGAAAGTGATTATGTTTTGGATACTTCCTAGTAAGATTATAAAAAACTTGCATTTCAATGTCAACTAATGATGCAATTGATAAGAATGCTAAAAATGAGGAAACTAATGAAAAAGTTAGGCTCTTTTGTTAAACCAAGAAGAAAAGATCAATCATTAAAACATGTTATGTCTACTGTTGCTAGTGCCATTTAATCTATTGGGAAAAATAGTCGATCTAAAGATAAAAATGTAGCAAGAAGAGCTATAACAACTGTTATAGTTGATAAAGAAAATTTGAATAAAAGAATGGTAAGTAATATTAGTGAAGTTCTACAAATACATCCTAAAACATTGATAAGAGTGGAAAAAAGAAGAGAAAGTATAGAAAATGATCCAATTAACCAATGTTGGAGTTTTAGTGGTTGACTCTCAAGGTCTAACATGAAATTGAATGTTCAAATTAAATCTTTGATTGAAAAAAAAATTGGCATGATAATACTAGGGTATCATCTAATGCTAGAGATGTTTTAAAACTAAGAGCGGGGTCCAAAGTTCGCGATCCTCATCCAAAACACCTATTAGATACAACACAAATTGAATTTTAAAGAAAATTTTGTGGTGATTTAGTGTTACTTGGTAATATTAAAATAAGTCAAAGGTCTTTCAAAAAATGTAAACCCTAGTATGTAAAAATTAATAAGCAACGAATATCTTGTTGTTGTAAAACACATGTTCAATTTCATTATTTTTGTGATGTTTTTTGATATATAGATTGTACTTTGCATACATGATTATACAGGAATGTGGTATTAATATGCCACCTGAAACAATAAGGGAGTTTATATCAGGTTTGTTTTGTGAAAGATCTAATGGTAAATTATTTTATTTAAGTTCTTGTATTTTTGGACAATGCACTAGTTGTGGAAATCTTTCATTCTTAAGAATTTATATGCATGAAACTGTTGATAATGATATTGGAGAACAATTAGTAGATGTTAAAAGATTTAAGATTGTTGATTATTCTTTAAAAGATCAAAAAATAGGAAAGCATTGTGATTTAGTTATAGAAAAATTTAGTGTACATGCATTCATGAGTGAATTTAAGAATAAGATTGTACCAAAATACGTCATGCACTCTCAACATGCTCAATGACTTGATGGCCAATTTTGTGCATGTAGAAACACATTTCCAATTAGTAGTTTACTTTCAGTGGTTGATTTTGCAGAAAATTATACACTAGCTCTGCAAGAGGAAATTTAATCACAATATTATAATTTAGTGCAAGTAGCTATCTTTGTCCATATTGTTTATAGAGATGCAAATGATAGAACAAAGGATGATAGAAAATTTTTGAGGGAGTATCATTTTTATTTCAGTGAAAACCGGTTACACTCGTCAAAGTTTTTTCAATACTGTTTCAATATATTTTATAGAAATTTAAGAAAAAGAGGAATCCATATGACAGAACACCTCATATGGTCAAATAATTATACAGGGCAGTTCAAGAATGCTCGAATGTTCTATTGGTTAAGTAGGGTTCACAAGGAGCTTAATGTCCAACATATATGGAGTTTTTATAAGCTAGGCATGGTAAAGGAGAACATGATGGAGCTAGTGCATGTGTCAAAAGGATTCTTGCTAGAGAACAATTAAAATTTGAGGATGCAGTAAAATATAAAGATGCACGTGGGATTGTGGATAGGTGCAATACAATATTATATGCACCCGGTTCGAGTGAGTACTCTGTAGTTCTTTGATTCTTTTGGTTGTTTGAAGAAGACAACACTCTACCTAGAGTTAACTGTGAGACAATCAGTGGATCTATTAAATGGAATTCATTTAGAGTTTGACAACAAGCACATGGACTATCTAGATAAGGGATCTTGCATGATTTTTTCATTTTTCTATCTCAGGAGATTGGGAAGCATGTGAAAATACAGAATGGGTTGAAGAGTGAGGGCAAAGATCATTGACACCTACACAAGCACACAATCAATATGAAATAACTATTAAAGAAAATTATCAAGTGTTTGCATTTGAAGACTATGACCATCTTTTAGACCTTGTACAAGAAGGTAATTAATTTAATTCAATTTTTTTTTTAATTTCACTTTATTAAGTTATTTTGTGATACTAAATCATTTATATGGATACGTGTAAGTTATTAAATCATTTTTTTTTGCAGGACATGTGTATGTTGTTGTTGCGCCTGAGGGGAATGAAGAGGAAACAAAATATTGGTTGGATCGTTGTGTGGAGACTAAACATCAGTTAATAGCACCTTGAGAAGATGATGATGGTTATCATTATCCAACAGGTACAGTGATCCCCTTAAGCAACTTTTGATAACAAGTTTTTGATCCCGTTAAGCAAAATTTTAGAACAAGTCTTTGATCCCCTTAAGAAAATTTTGAGAACTTATTTGATGATGGTTTTCATGTTTTCCAATAGGATCAGTGGTGTTTGTTGGCACTTGGCTACAAAAATATCTGATAAGGAAGAATGGTCTACCTACATTCGAAGATTATGAAACACGTAAAAATATTATACACTATTCACATTTGATGGTGGCAACAAATATAAAACTAGACCAATATCATGGAAGACCTACAAATAAAGTGCTATGGACAATTTCTATGGAAGAGCACGAGACAATCATAGATTTTTTGCAAAAAAGAGAGAAAGCATATTGTACAATGAAATAAGAAAATATAGGTAAATATATTTTTAGTTTTATATTGTCCTTTTAATTAGATTAAATATGTGTTTTGATATTGGTCAAGTGTGTTACTAGTTGAAATTGATTTAAATTGTCCTTTTATAGACCCTTAAGCTATAATCAAAAAAGGAGAGTCTATGCAAATTCAACCTAGACAACATGGAATACTTGGTAAAAAAAGATAATTATTAGTTAAATTATATTTAAATACATGTTTTGATTATATATTGATATTGCTTGTACATTAATAGTTAAGATTGGTTTATTATCCTTTTCTATATCCTTAAGCCATCATCACATTGATCTAATACTTTGAAACAAAAAGGAGAGGATGCCTGGATTCAACCTACACACATTTGTGGAATACTTTTAAGTACAGGTACATGAGTTGTGTACATTATGGGAATGAGTTTGAGATGTTCTTGAGATGGCATAGCCAAATTTTGTAAACATTGTTATGAGATGACATATATGTACATACATACTTATACAATTAAATATTTTATACAAATTACAAATACATGTACATACACAATTATACTCTATGTACTTTTATATTTGATTGTATAATCACTAAATATCATGAATAAATTATTGTTAATTCAATTATATCCTTAAGACGTCGTATTAGGACCCCTTAAGACATGTCATAATTAACACATATCCTAAATATTATACTTAATTATATCATTTGTTATGATGACTCACCCTAAAGTATAATACTTGTTCATATCGTGCTTAATATTTATACTTAATTATACTATTCTTTGATCCCCTTAAGATGTCGTATTAGGACCCCTTAAGACATGTTGTATTAGCACATATTGTAAATATTATACTTAATTATATAATTTGTTATGATGACTCACCCTAAAGTATAATTCTTGTTTATATCACTTAATATTTATACTTAATAATACTCTTCTTTGATCCCCTTAAGACGTCGTATTAGGACCCCTTAAGACAACTTATAAATTAGTGTTGGATGCTATTATTTGTTTTGACAACTTATAAATTAGTGTTGGATGCTATTATTTGTTTTGACAACTTATAAATTAGTGTTGGATGCTATTATTTGTTTTGACAACTTATAAAATAGTGTTGGATGCTATTATTTGTTTTACATCTTATAAATTAGTGTTGGATGCTATTATTTATTTTGATAGTTTATAAATTAGTGTTGGATGCTATTATTTGTTTGGATAGATTATAAATTATTGAAATTTTTATGGAACATGAGGTCAAGAGGACTTTTATGTTCTTAAGTGTTCTCTAACACTTTGCATGATTTGTAAATATGGGATTACATGATTTAATTTCAAAACTTTAGCCTATTTTTGGATAATTAAGGTCTTCAATTTAATGTTTTAAAAGAACTAGGAAATATGGTGTATGCTTATAGAACAACTTTTTTGGAAAAACTCGTTGCATTTTGATTGGTATTTATGTTTAGTTTAAAGCATGTAGTATTGCTTTTGTTCTCTAATCTTGTATATAAACGGATTGCTTTTGTTTGTAGATTTTGATTTATTGACTAATTATTGATTGACGTTAATTGAATAAGTTCATTGACTAATTATTGCTAATTATTGAATGTACATATCATGTATATCATGTATTGGATCACTAAATTTGTAAAGTACAAATATTAAAGTGTTATTAATTTCAACTTTAATTTCATATTTATAATTAATTTCACATGATTTGTGCTTGCAAGCAAGCACAATCAGTTTCAGGTGGTGGAGGTGGGGGGTTATGAGGTGGAGTGGGTGGAGATGGAGGGCATAGAGGTGGATTATGAATATTGTTGAATTGATCCATGTGATCTCTAAGATATAAGTGAAACTACACTAGAAATTTGTAATTTCAAAATGTAAGATACATGTTTAGGACATACCCTTAAACAATTCAATATAAATGGCCTAATTGAATACAAATGATAAAATGTATAAGGCATGTTACTTGAATGAAAAAACAATTAACTATTAATATAGGACAATTTATGAATGTTTTCGGGTTTACGGTTTAGAATTTAGGATTTAGGTTTTAGGGTAATAGGATGGCTTAAGGGGATCTATGTAGTAAGTTCCTAGTAAAAATTTAAATGTCTTAAGTGAATAAAATTTGGTGAAGATGCCCAAGGCAACCAAATTTCATTAAGGTCCTAGGAAACTTCACCAAATTTTATTCACTTGAGCCATGTCATTTTATCCTAGGACCTTACTAGACATAGATCCCCTTAAGCCATCATATCACCCTAAACCATAAATCGATCAACCTAGATCATGAAATCTCATTCATATTATAATCTTGCACGATCTTATTATTGTTAAATTTGGTTGTCTTGGGCAACTTCACCAAATTTTGAGAACTTATTTGATCCCCTTAAGATATGTCATATTAGGACCCCTTAAGACATCCTAAAGTATGGCTTAAGGGGATCTATGTAGTAAGGTCCTAGTACAAAATGACATGGCTTAAGTGAATAAAATTTGGTGAAGATTCCCAAGGCAACCAAATTTCATTAAGGTCCTAGGCAACTTCACCAAATTTTATTCACTTGAGCCATGTCATTTTGTCCTAGGACCTTACTAGACATAGATCCCCTTAAGCCATCCTATCACCCTAAACCATAAATCGATCAACCTAGATCATGATTTATCTCATTCATATTATAATCTTGCACGATCTTATTATTGTTAAATTTGGTTGCCTTGGGCAACTTCACCAAATTTTGAGAACTTATTTGATCCCCTTAAGAAATGTCATATTAGGACCCCTTAAGACATCAGTTTATGGTTTAAGATATGGCTTAAGGGGATCTATGTCTAGTGAGGTCCTAGGACAAAATGACATGGATAAGTGAATAAAATTTGGTGAAGTTGCCCAAGGCAACCAAATTTCATTAAGGGCCTAGGAAAAAATGATGGCTTTAGGGTTTAGAGTTTAGAGTTTAGGGTTTATGGTAATAGGACAGCTTAAGGGGATCTATGTAGTAAGGTCCTAGGAAAAAAGGACATGGCTTAAGGGAATGAAATTTGGTGGAGTTTCCTAAGGCAACCAAATTTCATTAAGGTCTTAGGATAAAATAAATGCTTTAGTGTTTAGGGTTTAGATTTCAGAGTTTAGGGTTTAGGGTTTAGGGAACTTAGGGTGAAGTTTGGACCTGGCCCTTGGAATAATGGACTTGCAAGTTAGTGAACAATATTTTCTTGTGGAACAATTGATTGAGATAGCTCTTGTTTCGACTAACCAACCTA
>CM021101.1:181368913-181403819 GCA_007115665.2 Sequoiadendron giganteum | reverse complement strand
TGATTCGTGCTTGCAAACGAGCACCATCAATTTCATGTGGTGGGGGTGGGGGGTTATGAGGTGGAGGGGTGGAGGTGGAGGTGAAGGTGGTGGAGATGGATGGTGCAGAGGTGGATTGTGAATATTATTGAATCGATCCATGTGATCTCTAAGATATGAGTGAACCTGCATTAGATTTGTAATTTCAAAATGTAAGATACATGTTTAGGAAATACCCTTAAACCATTCAATATAAATGGCCTAATTGAATACATATGATAAAATATGTAAGCCTCATTTATGTCTAAGGCATGCTACTTGAATGAAAATACAATTAACTATTAATATAGGACAATTTATGAATGTTATAGGGTTTATGGTTTAGATTTTAAGATTTAGGTTTTAGGGTGATAGGATGGCTTAAGGGGATCTATGTAGTAAGGTCCTAGTACAAAATGACATGGCTTTTAAGTGAATAAAATTTGGTGAAGATTCCCAAGGCAACCAAATTTCATTAAGGTCCTAGGCAACTTCACCAAATTTTATTCACTTGAGCCATGTCATTTTATCCTAGGACCTTACTAGACATAGATCCCCTTAAGCCATCATATCACCCTAAACCATAAATCGATCAACCTAGATCATGAAATCTCATTCATATTATAATCTTGCACGATCTTATTATTGTTAAATTTGGTTGTCTTGGGCAACTTCACCAAATTTTGAGAACTTATTTGATCCCCTTAAGATATGTCATATTAGGACCCCTTAAGACATCTTAAAGTATGGCTTAATGGGATCTATGTAGTAAGGTCCTAGTACAAAATGACATGGCTTAAGTGAATAAAATTTGGTGAAGATTCCCAAGGCAACCAAATTTCATTAAGGTCCTAGGCAACTTCACCAAATTTTATTCACTTGAGCCATGTCATTCTTTCCTAGGACCTTACTATACATAGATCCACTTAAGCCAACCTATCACCCTAAACCATAAATCAATCAACCTAGATCATGAAATCTCATTCATATTATAATCTTGCACGATCTTATTATTGTTAAATTTGGTTGCCTTTGGGCAACTTCACCAAATTTTGAGAACTTATTTGATCCCCTTAAGAAATGTCATATTAGGACCCCTTAAGACCTCGATTTACAGTTTAGGGTGATAGGATGGCTTAAGGGGATCTATGTCTAGTGAGGTCCTAGGACAAAATGACATGTCTCAAGTGAATAAAATTTGGTGAAGTTTCCAAAGGCAACCAAATTTCATTAAGGGCCTAGGAAAAAATGATGGCTCTAGGGTTTAGGGTTTAGAGTTTAGAGTTTAGGGTTTAGGGTAATAAGATGGCTTAAGGGAATCTATGTAGTAAGTTCCTAGGAAAAAATGACATGGCTTAAGGGAATAAAATTTGGTGGAATTTCCTAAGGCAACCAAATTTCATTTTAAGGTCCTAGGACAAAATGAATGCTTTAGGGTTTAAGGTTTAGATTTTAGAGTTCGGGGTTTAGGGTTTAGGAAACTTAGGGTGAAGTTTGGGTGGCCCTTCGAATAATGGACTTGCAAGTTATTGAACAACAATTTCTTGTCGAACAGTTGACTGAGATAGCTCTTGTTTCAATTGACCAACCTAGATCATGAAATCTCATTCATATTATTTAATGGTTAGGAGGAGAGCTTATCGCCATATTGGTTTCTTTTTGAATTCTTCTTTCAGGTTTATATGCAAGAGTTGGAATATGATTAGGGAGAATCATCAATCATAGTTTTGAAGGTAATTTGATAGAATCAAAATTCTTTGGGAGTATCTATGTCTAAATCGTGAATTATGTACATAAAGTTGTTAAATGTTAGTAAATATGCATTGCAATAAAAGTAGGTTGGGACATGGTATTATAAAGCATTGTTGTTTTAGTGAAATAGATTGGAAAAACTACATCAAGGAAAATAAAATAGGGAGGAAATTGAATTGGTTTAAAAGATGAGATAATCATTTTGAAAGGATCAAATATTCTTGTGATATTCTCTTTTTGGTGCAAATGTTGTTCGATAGAAGTATGTGTTAAAGGTTTTTTTTGAAGTGTAAAATAAAAGTGATTGTATTGTTTGTATTAATTATAATGGAACCTTTTAAAGAAAGAAATATCTTGAATTATTAACTTTAACCTAGGCGTTCAATCTAATTGTAAATGTATCATCTTCATGTAATATGAATACAACCCATAATGACAAATAGTTTTCTTATAGTAAAATAATTAAATGGTATTGGATAGTATATGTTTATATGTCTATAGCAATAGAAATTTCCTATAAAAATAATTATATAACTGTGAACCACCAAAAACATATATTTTTGAACCAAGGAAAGGGGATTCCCTAACAAGGCTCTTAGGGTTTTTCACCCTAAGAGCACTTAGGTGGGAGAATGACTCTCTTTCCTCTAGGTTGAATATGTTTAAGGCTAAGTTCATTCAAAATGAGGGGGGGGAGGGATTTGATGATGGTTGTGAATGTGTGTGATGTGTGGCTAATACTGAAAGTACAATGAAACTAATCTAAATGTATGCAAATGCAAATGAAACAAAACTAAACTAAACTAATGTAAATTAACTAACTATATGTCCTAAATAAGTGTTTTCTTGAAAATGATTGCGTGGGAAAAAAGTGTGTACTTGGAGAAATGATGTGATAGTTGAATGCTCCTAGAGACTCTTAGAAAGTGCTGGAAAATTGCAGAAGGACACTTACACCAAGTGGGGTGACCTAGTCCTCCAATTGGAAAACTTTTTAGAAACAAGTTTCGGGGAAATGGGTATCCAAAAACATAGAAACCCTTTTTCGAGCCTAACACAGGGACAAGGTCACCAATAGGGGTGACCTAGTCCTCTTGTGTCTTTTTGAGGAATCAGGCTTTGGTTTTGTGGCTCTCAGTTGATGTTCCCTTTTTCTACAGTAATCTGTGACAGGAAGTCCCGAAACTGACCTGCAACTTATCTTTTTGTCCTTCCTAGGGCTTGAGATTTGGAGTTGACTTGTGGAGAATGTTTTGTACTTCCTACAACACTTTTTCCTTCACCTAACCGACATCAAAATATCTACTAGCACATGCAAAGACCATAAATTGTTGGGGTTAGATAATAGGGGTTTGCCTAAGTCAAACCCCTTTGTAGGTGATTAAACCCAAATGAGATAAACACAAAGGAAAGTAAGAGTGAATGATAACACAATAGAATCGATTACCAAACCTTTGTTGATGGTCTACAACTTGCATGAGAAGCTTCAATGGAGGAGGTCTAAAAACCCTAGAGCTTGTATGCTTGCTTGGTTGCTTGAGTACTTGATGATTGAGAGCAAGAGAGTGAAAGTGAAGGAAAGAGAGTAAAAATGATCTTGGAGAGAGGAAAAATGGAGGAATAAACCCTTATTGGTACAAGTGAAACCCTAATTTTCCTAAAATACAACCTAATAGGCTTACCCTAGGGTTCAGGAGGCAAGAATCCCATTGAATCTTATTTAAAATTTGAAATTTATCTTAAAGGGACTAGGTCGCCCAAAGTGGTGACCTAGTCCTCCTAGGAAAAATTTGATGATTGTCAAGAATTGATTTATGTTTAATAAATTTTATTATATTTTCCTCCTAAAACACACTTAGGTCGGGACTAAAGATACATTGAAAGGAAAAATTAACATATCAAAAGGGTTGAGTTAGGGGTGATAAGCCTAGATAAGTCTGAAAATGTAACAAAACACTTTATAACACTTTGTCTTAAGGCTTAGGGAGGTGTAAGAATGTATTATTTATGTGAATTATGTTGAAAGGGTCTTAGAAAAGTGAGGAAATGTATTACAACACTTGAAAAAACCTTAGTAAAACACCGTTGGGTTAGTGTTGAATTGCAAGCTTACAAGGCTGAATTAAGGTAATCAAGACCAAAATCCACTGAAAAAGTGCCAAGGTATACACTTTTTGGCAACACATTTAGCCCCCACTTTATTCAAATTATGAACACTCTTCAAAATCACACTAAAGTAGTTGAACCATGTGCATTGAGCGAGATCTAATGTACTTATGTTAGTAAGGTGAGATGACTATAATCAAGAGGGATGATCAATCCCCCAAGATCAAGATCCCATGGAAAACTAAGCATGAATGCAAAAGATCACACAAGGAGTGATGTGAAAGGGTGGAGAAAAGTCAAATCAAGTTTTGATCGTTTGTCCAACTAGTTGTGGATCAAATCTAGGTTGTTTGTCTGAAAGGAAAGGATACTCACTCTAGTCCGATGAAATTTTTAGTTGTTCACCGGGTGAGAATGCCAAGAGGTGGTGAGAGACATATAAACCCAATTGGTATGTGCTCACACACACAAAGGTGGCTATGGGGAAAGTCATGCAGCTAGTTGGGCTTCTCGCTCAACCATACCAAAGTTGTACTTCTTGACAACTTTGATAAGGTGCCACAAGGACAAGGGTGCCATTCATGAGACAAGCAAAGCCTTGGATGCTTAGAACCCGTGAACAAGTGCAAGGTGGCACTATAGGAATGCAAGTTGTGTTATGCAAGGTGGCCATGAATGCACAAATGTAAAAAGGATGCAACATGCAAAAAGAGAAAGTAAAAAGGTGCAAAAGAAATGAAACATGAAAGTGTTTAAAGGAGTATTGTTTAATTCATTTCAGGTCTTTAGACTTAGGGAGCATTAGGTGTAATGTTTCCAAAAGAGGACCGATCAAAGTATAGAAGATTCACAACTTAGGGCATGCAGTGTGTCGCATCAGGCCACTAAGAGGAATGTAATATGTTGAGATAAGTCGTGCTCATGAAAGAAATTATACCCACTGTCATCCACAAAGTGAGAAAACAAATCAATTGAAGTAACAAGGCTGCACTAGGAAGCATGAGCAAAGGGAAAAACTAATGCAAATGTAGAAAAATAAAAATAAAACAAAATAGTGCCAGTGTATGCCCCACTTTAAAGGAATTTCTACACACCGCTTTGTGAGAAATTTCTTTAAAGTAGAGATAGGCACAATGCAAAGGAAACATAAGAGTGTGTCAAGCCGTGAGTGTCCAAGAAAGGCTACATCATGCGAAAAAGAAGCAAGCAAAAAAGAAAAGGGGAAAGCTGCCCCCAAAATGGTAAACACCAAACACACAAGGGATCTATGTATTTGAGGTCAGTATGGTTGTTGCTACAAATTTTAGAGAGCGTGGAACTATCATCATTTCCCAAACACATAGAGTGATAAGAAAGACACATAGATAGCGAAGAAAAAAATGAAAAAGAAGTCATTTTGGGTCAACATGGAAGAGACATAGGATGTCTCAATGCTTTGCATCTTCCCCAAAAGGACTATAGAAAGTAAAAGACAAAGGCAAAAGCAAAGGAACCTTAAGGTTTGATTCAACATGAAGGAGACCATGCGGTCTCGATGCCTTGCATCATTCTCAAATGAAAGGCAAGAAGGGCACAAAAAAGGAAAGAGAAATGGGGTCATTTGGGTCAACATGAAGGAGACATTGCGATCTCAATACCTTGCATCATCCCCCAAATGAAGGATCAAAACAAAGGGCAAAGGAGAAACAAAAAAGGAAAAAGAAGGTTTCCTTTTGGGTCAACATGAAGGAGACTTGGTGGTCTCAATGATTTGCGTCATCCCCCAAAAGGAAGGTAAAAATAGATGGTGAAAGGCAAAATAGATGCACGACATAGAGAAGAAAGGATATACATATAGAAGAATATCACAAAACATCAAACAAGACAAGGAATATAGGATTAACAAAAATGAACATAATACTAGTTAGGAAAGTGTAATTCAACTGTAAAGCCGAGTATCCACCTCCCCATCTCAGTGGGGAAAAGTGGGAGTTGGACAACAAAGCTAAGGGACAAAGACAATTGCATTACTAGGACAAGGCTAGCAACCTCTTGCCCCCACTGAGTGCAAGGCCGAAGTGTGCCGAGATAGGTGATGGGAAGGAACATATAATGGTGAGAAGGGTTGTTCTACCACTATTACATGTATGGCTACACAAAAGAATAATAGGGGTCGACTGGGTAACACTCAAAACCGATGAACTGATACTTACTCAGAATCTCACGTAGATGGTGACTTCATCGCTTTGGTGGCTGAGAACATGATGATAAGAACAATGTGGTGCATTGGAATCTTGAGGAAAAATGACCAACTTACTGCGATGAGGTAAGGTGATAATTCCTTTATTTAGGAGGATGTATAGGGTATGTGCAGGATCATGATGCACCAAAAAGTGGTGATATCTAAGTGATATGATGGCCCATGTGGCTAACGATTTTTTTTTACCAAAAATTGACAAAACGAAAAGGGGTTTTAAAGGAAATTCTTAGCTTTCCACCAATATAAATTATTCTTTACTTTGAATTTAATAAATAATTATTATTCATTTTCTATTTGAATAACGACTAAAGTCCTGATTGATAAGCTAATTGAAAAAATCTATAGCTTTCAAACGGTATCACATTTTTTCAATCGAAAACATGTTTCACATTCTATGCTTCACATACTATAGGATTAAAAAAAAAAAATGAAATTCATGAAGTTTTGACCAACTTAAGGTGGTCAGACATACGAGTTTTTAAATTTTTTAAAAGTTGTAATAAAAAAATCATAATTAATTATTTACTTGGAAACAAATTACAAAAAAATATGCATCACATCGGGACATGAGTCCCCTAATTATATATAAAATATTATAAAAAAATATTATCATTTTATTATGGTTAGGGTGGTCAGACAGACACCTACTTCTTATTTGTTCCCTGAAATTTAAGTACTACTACATTCAAATTTCAAATTTTCACCAAATAGATTTTTTATTTAAAAAAATAAACCTAGTAGTTTAGAAACTAAATTTAATTTTCTACAGATTCTATTCTTATATATTTTTGAAATAATATAGATAACTTATTCAAATTTTTACATCAAGTTGCCTAACTCTAATTTTCTGAATTTTATTGCCACTTAAGGGCTTGTTTTTTCCATGATGATCCTGCACATACCCTATAATTTTCTCTCACATTCGAGTGGTGGAGGGAGAGGAAACTTACATTTTTGCAATTTATATGGCCTCTTACGGTGGCTAGTGTCACCTACCTCGAAAGATGGGATGGGAGCGAGAGGTCCTGAAATGATTGGGGATGTTGCATTGTTGGTAAGAGGAGTTGGTGGCCTTTCCTAAGGAAGGAGAACATCCAAGTTGGGAGGGTTATGAAATATTATTGTGTCATTATCACAGATGTTTAGGCACTCTTTGGAGTGCACTCTAGGATGAGGGGGATCATGATAACCAATTCCCATATGGTGTTCATCGAGTTGCAATTGGTCATAAAAATTTTGAATCTCATGTTCATTAGTAAGATCACCACCTTGTTTGCTTAAGATGATGAAGGTTAATGGGAGGATGGGTGACAAGATTGTTGTAATATGGTTGAGCAACGATAGGGGTGGAAGAACTAGGCTTACCTTGAGTAGGTAGTCGAGGTTCAATGTTGGTTTCTGGATGAAGGTAATCAAATGAATCATGGGATGACATGTCAGGAAATGGAGGTGGTTGCATGGATGGGTAAAAGGATGTGTTGGCTTCAAGGTTATCCAGGAACTCATTAAGGAACTGAAACATGCTAGCATCATGCTCTCTAAAGATGACAATCTTTGTAGGGGGACATTCTGTAGGAGTAGGATGAGCAGGAGTGGGTTCAAGGTCATGAGGATCGGTGGAAAAAGTGCATCTTGAAATGTCCATTAAAGATTTGAGGGAAGTACATAACTTCTTGAAAGACATGGCCATGATGAAGGTTTAGTGATGGGCAATAAGGGGATCAACCAACAAATCTGAAATGTAACAAAGAAAAACAAAGATGGAAACCATAAATGTAGACTAGGTGCTCTGAATGATAGTTCAAGTGGGATGCAAATTGTGCAAAAGGACTAGGTCACCCAGTGTGGCGAATTAGTCCCAATGGTGTTGTTTTTGTTAAATTCTAGAAGTTTTGGCTGATTTTTGTGGTTTGTTTGATACTTTGGTGCAAATAGAAACTAAAAGTATAAATTTTTTTGTGTTTTCTTATTAAAAATGCAATGCAATGTGCAAAATTACCATGAAATTTTACTGAATACACTTTCATCACTAACCCTAGGATGCAAACAATGCAAGAGTTTAATGCAATGCAAGCCATCTTAAGATGAAATGTAGAAAATCAGAAAGCTAGCTAGTGTCAATGGTTGGGTTCACTAAAATGAACCGCCAAAAGCATATATTTCTAAACTAGGGAAAGAGGATTCCCTGACTAGGCTCTTAGGGTTTTTCACCCTAAGAGCAATTAGGTGGGAGAATGACTCTCTTTCCTCTAGGTTGAATATGTTTAAGGCTAATTTCATTTAAAAAAAGGGGGGGAAGGGATTTGATGATGGTTGTGAATGTGTGTGATGTGTGGCTAATACTGAAAGTACAATGAAACTAATCTAAATGTATGCAAATACAAATGAAACAAAACTAAACTAAACTAATGTAAACTAACTAACTATATGTCCTAAATGAGTGTTTTCTTGAAAATGATTGAGCGGGACAAAAGTGTGTACTTGGAGAAATGATGTGGTAGTTGAATGCTCCTAGAGGATCCTAGAAAGTGCTGGAAAATTGCAGGACACTGACCTAGTCCTCCAATTGGAAAACTTTCTGAAAACAGGTTTCAGAGAAATGGGTATCCAAAAACATAGAAACCCTTTTCCAGGCCTAGCACAGGGACAAGGTCACCAATAGGGGCACTGACCTAGTCCTCTTGTGGATTTTTGAGGACTCAAGCTTTGGTTTTGTGGGTCCCGGTTGATGTTCCCTTTTTCTGCAGGAATTTGTGATAGGAAGTCCTGAAAGTGACCTACAACTTGTATTTTTGTCCTTCCTAGGGCTTGAGATTTGGAGTTGACTTGTGGAGAATTTTTTTTACTTCCTGCAACACTTTGTTCTTCACCTAACCTACATCAAAAGATCTGCTAGCACATGCAAAGACCAAGAATTGTTGGGGTTAGATAATAGGGGTTTGCCTATGTCAAACCCCTTTGTAGGTGATTAAGCCCAAATGACATAAACATAAAGGAAAGCAAGAGTGAATGATAACACAATAGAATATCTTACCAAACCTTTATTTATGGTCTACAACTTGCATGAGCAGCTTCAATGGAGGAGGTCTAAAAACCCTAGAGCTTGTATGTGTGCTTGGTTGCTTGAGTACTTGATGATTGAGAGCAAGAGAGTGAAAGTGAAGGCAAGAGAGTAAAAATGATCTTGGAGAGAGGAAAAATGGAGGTAGAAACCCTTATTTGTACAAGTGAAACCTGAATTTTCCCGAAATACAACCTAATAGGCCGACCCTAGGGATCATTGAATCTTATTTAAAATTTAAAATTGATGCTTAGAGGGACTAGGTCACCCAAAGTGGTGACCTAGTCCTCCTAGGCAAATTTTGATGATTGTCAGGAATTGATTTATGTTTAATAAAGTTTATTATATTTGCCTCTCAAAACACACTTAGGTCAGGACTAAAGATGCATTAAAAGGACAAATTAGCATATGAAAAGGGTTGATTTAAGGGTGATAAGCCTAGATAACTGTGAAAATGAAACGCAACACTTTACAACACTCTATCTTAAGGCTTAAAGAGGTGTAAGAATGCATTATTTAGGTGAATTATGTTGAAAGGGTCTTAGAAAACTGAGGAAATGCATTACAACACTTCACAACACCTTAGTAAAAAACTGTTGGGTTAGTGTTGAATTGCAGCTTACAAGGCTGAATTAAGGTAATCAAGACCAAAATCCACTGAAAAAGGCCAAAATGAGTGAAAAAGTGCCAAGGTATACACTTTTTGGTGACACAAAATGTAAAAACACATATATCAATATATATGTATATATGTTAACTATTAATATATTTTGGATTCAAATTATTCATACATATATAATGTACCAATATATCAATTATATAATCTTCCACGATCTTATTAATGTTAAATTTGGTTTCCTTGGGCAACTTAACCAAAAAATTTAGAACTTATTTGATCCCCTTAAGAAATTTCATATTAGGACCACTTAAGACATCGGTTTACGGTTTAGGGTAATAGACTGACTAGTTTATGAATAATTTTGATTTTATGAATAGACTGACTAATTTCGTAATAGAAATACATAATTATGTATTATTAAGATTGATTTTGATGTATCTTTTAACTTGATATTTTTTTAATTGAATATAAGATTATTTTATTTAACTTTTTTTCATTAATATTTCCTCCTTAAATGAATTTTATGATATAAAATGTATAATAAAATTAGTTTATTTTGAATCTTTTTTTATTTGGGATTGTTTGGAATTGAAAGAACATAAAAGAAAGAAAAGAAAAATATTTAGATTCTTTTAGTGTCTAGGTAACTAGTGTAAATTGAGATTTTAGACTAAAATAGAAGCCTAATTAACAATTAAGTGACTAGAATGAGAGTTAAGATTGTCAAAAGACAAGAGACAACACATGCAAACGATAAATGGAAACAAGGAATGACTAAGAGAGATCAAAACATAAAATATAAATGAATGCAAATATTATCTAATTAAGTGACAATTGGAAATGGATTATACAAGGATTTAGGAATTTGCTAACTAAATTTGCAAACAAGCATTGATAATTTATGAATTGTAACTATTCTTTAACATATTGTTTTCTAATCTAATTATAATTTACCATTGAAAGTAAAGTTTAACATATTGTTTTATCCATACAATGCAAATGAAATTTAAAACATTTAAGCAATGCAAATGAATTTTTTCCATTATCAAATATTCTTGAGCTCGAAATCAGGGTTTTCAAATGCAAAATGATTTGTTTGATTTCAATTTAGGGTTTTAGCAAAAAAAATGTTTGAATTCAATTTAGGGTTTCAAGAAGCAATTAGGGTTTATAATGCAATTTTTCTATTTCATTTCAAACTAGGTTTTCAAATCCATTTTTTTTGTTTGATTTGAATTTAGGGTTTCAAAAAGAAATTAGGGTTTTTAAATGCAATTTTTTTATTTGATTTTAATTTAGGTTTTAAATGCAATTTTTTGTGTTTCCTTTCAATAAGGGTTTTGAAATACAATTTTTTTGGTTTGATTGCACAATTTAGGTTTGAAAAGCTAAATTTTGTTTTTAAGATTAAATTTAAGGTTGATTTTTCCTTTCTATTCAATATCTTCAGGGTTTCATTGCATTTTTTCTTCTAATTCTACAAATCATCATTTCTACTATTACAGGTAAATAAAATGCATAAAATGCTAAATAAATTGGGAAAAAACATGCTAAATTCTAATATTGCATTAAAAAAAAAAAATTAAAAATGAAAAAAACAAAAGCATTGGGGGTGGAGGCACACCTGGAGGTCGTTGTCGTCCTTGCCAATTTGGAATCTTGTGTTGTTTGAATGAACTAAGTTTTGTTTATATTTTAAAAATAAATACCACCTTAAAATGAGATCTTGGGATCATGTTTCGCGTCCATCGGTTTGGGACCCATTAACAAACAGGATCCCATTTGTAATTTAAGCTCGAGATCTTGAACGTAAATGGGGTCCCATTTTTTAAAAAGAAGGGATCCTGTTTTGCAATGTCATTTTCATTTTTTTGGCTAAGGAAAAAACTTCCATGTTTCGTGGACTCAACTTCTTGCAATTACCCTTAAATATTTATATTTTTTATGTTTTATAAATTTAAACACTATAATTTTTTTTTAAAATAGTGAATACATTGGCTAAAATTTGTTGAGGACCATCAAAGTTGTTACATGTGCAATTCAAGGAGGAAAATTATTATACCATTTTTCCAACAATGTATATGGTTATATGCTTGAATATAAACCAACTCTTGATTATGGAGTATTAGAATTAGGAAAATCTAGGAGATAAAAGATAAGTACAAATGAACAATATGCAATATTGTATATAGTTGACCCAAATATATTAGGCAAATAAGGTGTACTTATATAAAAGTGAGGGAGGCAACCAACCTCCACAAAATGATGATAAGACTCATCACACATGGAGTGGTGTCAAGTTGCTTACCACAAATGAAGGAAAAGGTGTCAAAAGTAAGTTGACACCTCTTAAGACACCTATCAACATTGACACCTCAATGAGAAAGAGTCAATGATATGACACCTCAATGATAATGAGTCAATTAGACACCTAAGTAGGGTTAAGTAATCCAAGTGTATGCATAAAGTGCAATATATACACTAACACCCCCCTTAAGCATAGCTTAGGTGGGTGTGAATGAAATGGGTCCTGACTACTAGTCTAGTAAGGTTCCCATGTACAATGAAAAATAAATGGGTCCCAACCATGAAGCTTGATAAGGTACCCAAGTACAATGCAAAATCTCAAAGGTGGAGTAAAGGAGAAAGACCTAGTGGGAAATAAAAACCCCTCTCCAAAAGAGAAATTAGAAGGATTTAAGACCTTATAAAAATGTGTCCCTTGATGATAGAAACATAGAGATAAATAACTCTTGAAGCATGTAGAGGTTGTAAACTCTATCGATGATGACTAGTGTCTACTGGAATCAATGAATCTCAGAGTAATATGGATCAAAATGTGAGATACCAAACATTGCATGAGTGAACATATGAACACTACTCAACCAATGTACACAAAGTTCATCAAACTCTATGAAGGCGATAATATAGATAGTATTGTGATGATGAGTACTAGAATCTCAAACTATGATCCACTAAGTTAATCCCCCATTCGAGAGATAAAGATAGAAGTTTCATGAGGCCTTCCAAAAAGAATATTTTTCTTCAATGAAAGAAGCATTCAAAGAAGCATTAGCATAACACATCATAGTCCCCCTTGATGCTAAGATAATATAAGCAGAACAACTGAGATCAAGAGTGTGTAAGGAATATAGAGATGGACAAGGTGTTATCAAACGCACACTCAAATGAGGTGAGAATCACAAGAATCCATGTTGTGATGGAATATCCCCCCATTACACTTTATAATTTAATGTATGTACAATAATTTCTCAAATTCCCTCCATATGGAACACACATTCATTTTTATGGCACTCTATATGAGTGTGTTTACAATCATTTTGCTCATGAACAAACAAGATGGCTCTACAGGTGTGCAAGTTGTGTTATGCAAGCTGCCCATATAACTACAAATACAAAATGCAAAATAGGACATGTTTAAAGGAGTCTTGCTTAGTTCATGTGAGGTCTTTAACTTAGGGAACATTGTGCCTAATGTCTCCAAAAGAGGACCAATCAAAGAATAAAAGGTTTGAAACTTAAGGGATGTAGTGTGTTGCATCAAGCCAGAGGAATGTAATATGCTAAGAGATATCACACTCTTCAAGGACATCACACCCAATGTCATCCACAAAGCGAGAAATGTATCGTATGAAATAAGAAAATTTCACCATGAACCATGAAAAAGAAAAAGAATAATGCCAATGCATGCCCCCACTTTAAAGAAATTACTAAACACCATGTTGTGAGAAATTACTTTAAAATATAAAATGATAAATCCAAATAATAAATAAGACATGAGAGCTAACTGGGAAAGCCCTATGCTAAGTTATATGTTTCCAAGTAAAGCCACATTATGTAAGAGACGAAGAAAAGAGAGGGGTTTCCCCCAAAATGAAAACACCAAATACATAAGGGATCTATGGATTTGGGGTTAGTATACATTTCTTGCTAAAGTTTTTTTAGACAGCTTGGAACTGTCATCATTCCCTAGATACACATAGAACTGGAAGAATGACACAAAGAGAGTGAAAACAAAGAAAATCATTTTGGGCAACACGGAAGAGACATGAATGTCTTGATGCCTTGCATCATCCCCAAAAGGAGAACACAAGACAAATGAAAATGATAAAAAAAAAATCTCTTGGGTCAACATGCAAGAGACATGAATGTCTCGATTCCTTGCGTCATCCCCAAAAGGAAAACACAAGATAAATTAAAATGATAAAGAAAAATATTTTGGGTCAACATGGAAGAGACATGAATGTCTTGACACCTTGCATCATCACCAAAAGGAAAACACAAGACAAATGAAAATGATAAAGGAAAAGAAAATGTGGAAAGATGTACAATATAGATAAGAATGAAGGTACAAATAAAGAAATGTCACAAAGAGAGAGAATATCAATTAGAACATCACGGGGGGATCACATCATGCACATACAATCATAAAAAGAAATAATGAAAAAAAAAATAATGCAAAAAACTAATATGGCACAGGCGAGTCAACCTAGAGTAGGTCATCCACCTCCCAATCATGTTCATTGTATACAAAAGGTGGGAAACTATGCAAAGGGACAATTAAAAATGCATTACTAGGACAAGGCTATCTACCTCTTGCCTCTACTGAGTGCAAGACAAGAATTAGCCAAGATAGGTGATGGAAGAGATCATGTAATAGTGAGAATGCAAGAATCTAAAACTACTACATGAAAAGGGGTAGAAAAGGATATGTGATGCAATCACTCGATGGCACTAATCAAAGTGAAAGTTGTTTAATATTAATTTGAATGCACAACACTCGTCAGTACTATGTTGAAGAGTTCTATGGTATCAAAAATGTGGAACATTTGTATCTCTAGGATATAGTATTAGTCTTTCTTTCATTGGTGGTGAACAATAGGGGAATGGGTGCTTTATAACCTTGGTCATAAAACACCACTATTCTCCAATTTCCACTCAAGAATGTCCTAGGATCCCAATCTGGTTTGACTATCAACACAAAGGTGAGTCACTTCTCAACAAAGGATACCTAGGAGGGGGGTTCTTTAGACTTTGAAGGGTTCACCACCAAGAAAAAGCTTGGAAAAGACAACTTAACATTCAACTCACAAAACCTAATAATGCAAGCCAAATAATGAGTGCAAATTATGAAATTAAGCAAAAGAAAGTTAGGATGTTTGTGCCTAGGAAGTCTAGAAATGTGATGAGGATTCTAGAAATGCAAAAAAAATGTCAAAATGTGCTAGGTGATATGGTGAAAAAGTAGTTTATGGATGCTATCATATGGTTTTTGACATAGAGCATACCCACTTTTCCAATTTCATTCAAGGATAACCCTCGAGATCTCAATGCAAGGGAGAAAGAGATCTTGCTAAGGGTCATCCTAGGAGATAAATATGATCTATTGAGGGGTTCACCACCAAGTTTAAACTTTGAAAAGATAATGTAATGCAAAATGAAATGAAAATCCCTAATTGAATGCAAACTAACACTAAATCACCTAGAAAGTAGTTGAAATGAAATAGAAAAAAGTAAAATAGAATGTGTGCACCTGAAAATCCGAAAGGTCACAAAATGAAGGTTTGAATTATTGGAAATTTTGTTATTATGGATAACTGGGAATCATTCCCCAAGCTGGGCGAATCTGTCATGTTTCTCGAAAACTATGTCAAAACAAGTTTCGAGCAAAAGGGTACCATAATCTGCAAAGTCCTAAAAAAGACTGGAATTGGGACTCATTCGCCAAAAATGGTGAATCAATCCAATTAGAATTTTTTAAGCTTCAAAAGTTGATTTTGTGCTCCTCGGTCCGTTTTTCTCTTCCCAATTGGTTTTTGGATCTAAAACAACAATTTGTGACCTATAGATGATCTCAGAGGCTCTTCAACAGGGTAGGTGCATGGAAATAGGTAGCCATTTCATAGACACCTTTAAAAAAAAAAAATCAAAATTCATAATGTGAGTGTGTTATAATATGAGTGTGTTATAAGGTGCTCGCATTATTGCTTGTTAAAAGCAAAAAAAAAGAGAAAACCTATCATTCTTATTTCAACTACTTTTTTCTTCTAGTCGTGGCCAAAACCCCCATATTTTTGCACTCACGTTCTAGGAGGAGCAATTCAACAAATTTCTTCACCAACAGTTGCTATTTCTTTGCAACAATGGTTCCATGATAACGAGGAGGTGTGAGAGGTAAGGATTTTGTGGCTTTTATTTTGAATTAATTAGTTTTAGGTTGAATTTGTTAGTTTTAGGTTGAATTTGATATATATTTGTTTGAATTTTTAGGAGATTTAAATCAACCTACAAACTCTCAAGATCCTCAACAGGAAGACCAACCAAATCCTCAAGATCAAAATCAACCACAAGAACAACCTCCTCCACCAATCACTCAACCCCCTCCTGGCACTCAACAAAATTTCATGAGTGAAATTGAGAACAACAAAAATAAAATTAAGGATTTCATCAATAGGTTGAGTGATCTAAATCGTTCAACCGCAGAAAGAATGACCCTAGAAAATTCATTGAAAGATATGTTAAAAAATGTAGATTCAATTAGCAAACAAATAACTGGATGGCAAGATAGGAGGTAGGCGGCTAGGGATTATTATACAAATAAACTATGATACAAAGATGTAAAGGATTTAAAAATTACAAAAGGTTATTTGTGCTCATTATTAACCAACCCACACACAAATCAAAATCTTACCTTCAATGCGAAGAGGTTTCCTATCCACTGGTGGCACCACCAATAGATTAGGGACCAGTTTTATGATAGGTGGTACATGGTCTTCGATTACCCACTATGCAACAATTGCGAGGTCCCAAAATATTTCCTTAGGAAACTATATAGTGAGTTCATATTGAAAAAAATACCAAATTATTTTGATATGAGGGATTTCCGGGGGAGAGGTGGGGAGTCAGCTCAGGATAGACCCAGTGCACAACCGGATCCTACCCGGCAAGGTAGACGAGATCTCGCTAGGCCACCTCATGACCACGTTGTTATGCCTTTCATCGTGAAAGAAACTATTGATGTAGAGACATTGCAGGCGATCAACACTTTGACCCAGAGTGTCATCCATCATACTAGCCATATTCTACAGCGCCATCCAGGGGAGTCTTCGAGTGGTGTCCTTCGCACACATGTGTGTCAATCTTGCAGGACTACTTGTTCATATGACCCCACCGAAACTCAGGAGACTGGTATGCAAGATATGTCTATAGCTATGGAGATGGATAGGCATCTGACATTTTGCATGAGGCATATGGCATTGATAGTCAGGTAAAAGTTAGTGCATGTTAATTAAAAAATATTAAAAAAATGCAATTTTGAAATGCAAGATTAACTAAAAATATTTTATGATTTTAATAAAATTTCAGGGTCACAGTGTTCTAACTGGATACACCGGCCCCCCACCAACTTATTTCTACAGTACACCTACCGCTGGGGTATGTAACTAGTAAAAAAATATAAATTTATTGCATGTTAATAGCATTGTTTTACGAATGGTAATTTAATATGCGATTTTGGATGTTGAACAGACTAATATTGGAGGTTTCGATTGAACACTTCCCAGTGGTGGTGGATTTACTCAAACCTACATAGAGTTAATAGAATAAAGAGTTTAACTAATGAATCAAGTACTTAAAGGATTTGTGTAGTTTATATGCACATTGTTTATTAAGTTAAATAATTTGTTGTTTTATTTCCAGATGTTGCAAGCCGAAATACCTCTGAACGTGACAAGGGAAATGGAGATTGGTGTGTCATCTGCTATACAATCCTCGATGGCTCTGACATGAGAGGTATGAGGAAAATTAGTAAATTTACCTTTGCATTTGTTGTTATAGATGTTAGTTAGTGAAAAATCACACCATTATTGATTCACGTAGTTTAATTTCTATTTGTATTATTTATACAGGGCTTGAGCATGCCTGAGCATGGGCGTGAGAATATTTCCCTCATGGAGAGAGATCATGAGATGGCGATAAGTGATTATTTTTTCAAATATATCATTTTTTATAATGTAATTTTTATATATTCATGTCTTTACTTCTTATTGTAACAGTTAAAACTTCACCATGAACTAAACCCTAGGAGGAGTAGCAGGAGCATTCCTCGAGTGCAGCAAAAATGAGTGATAGACCTATCACCATCCGATCGAAAAGGAAATTGAAATAATTTATTTCCAGGGCATGGAGAGCAATGACTTTTGATTCCATTGCTGTATGCCTACATGGAAATTTTGTACATATTTTTTATTGGACATATTTCACATTGTATGCCTATATGGGATTCTCATAAGCCTATATGGCTATTTTGTAAATATATTTCATACTTATATCGAAATATATTGGTATGCCTACATGGCTATTTGGTTAATACAAATATATTTTATCGATGGTGTCTGATGCGGTAAAAATGAAAACACTAAACTTCCTGCAGCAACAACACCTTATCACACAATTCACATTCTTAAAGACCCCTACTGTTAACTTCCTAATCTGCATAACATGCAGTCTTCCCACATAAATGGCAGACTCCCACCATACTATGGACCGCTCTTGATCAAGACTATCTTTACTCACTATCAAGTTCCTTGCGAGTCTTCACAACATGGACACCTTCTCTCCATCCCATTCCATTTGGGTCTATCAGTAGCGAAGCCAACCACTCTATGCCATACTCATTCCATATTCTCCATCCCTTTACAAGTAATTGTCTACCACCTCTATGTAGTTCATTACCGAGTCATACACACTACTCACCAACACTATTCGCCACCTTCTCACTGCGCAAAGGCCGAACACAAGGAACTATCAATAATAGCTAAACCATGAGCAATAGGACCAAGCTTCCACCATGATGTGGGTCGTGGGTCGCTCCAAGAAAGAAAGAATGTCTTTTGGGACTATCATCATGCTCGGGACTATCACAAAGAACCTGAACCACAAGTAACAGTGGTTATTCTAACACAATCCACCAACAAATGAATTCCTTCGAACCAAATGACATTCACAATAGCAAACCATTATACCGAGGAAGATAGAGAGTAAGCTAACCCAACAGGAAACAGAAACTTCACTTAAACATAAGCATATATTAACTCTGCATCCTCATTTGTACATGGAATGGCTCTCTGGCCGAAGCCCGATTCCCCCTCTCTTTCATTACTCACTTCTCTATTTTTCTATATCTCCACTCTATTCCTTTTCTATCTCCCATTCGGTTACACATGTTCTTTCTTAAAAGAGATTCTAAGGTAGTTAACTAAACCGTTCCCTACCCGATATGCCCATTCGGTTACAACTGTTTTTCAATCTTCTGTATGAACTAGCATTGCAATTTAACTATTTAACCATTTAACATGGTCCCCCGAAATGCTAACTAACTAAAATATTACAATATAATGAAACTTGAGGTTCTCCCGCACCATGCTCCTAGACTTAATAGATTTCCAAGTCCCATGGAAATGCCGAGGTGAGACTGTTTCAATTCAAATCTTCGCATTTGTGTCTTCATCACTGAATCAAGGCATCTGCTGCTGCCATTGTTGTTGTCACATGACTCCCATCAATGGAGTTGATGCTGGTTGTTATCCTCCTCTCTTCATACTACTGCTTCACACCACCACCGTACTGCCATCTCACCCACACACGATTCTGGAAGATGCTTCCCACCCTTCTCTAAGTGGTTGCTCTCAGTGCACCTTCTACCCAGCTGCATTGTGGTGGAGACAATACGAAGACCCCCGCTTGAGATCTTCACAGCGTCCTGACTGTAGCTTGGAGGGATCAACGTGCAACCAAGAACCCACGCTACTACCTAGTGTAGATTGCCTTCTACACACTCAGAACCTTCTGAGCTTTCATACCATTCTGATGCAGTAAAACTAAAAACAATAACAAACTTCCTACAGCAATGACACCTTATCACACAATTCACATTCTTAAAGACCCCTACTATTAACTTCCTAATCTGCATAACATGCAGTCTTCCCACATACATGGCAGACTCCCACCATACTACGGACCGCTCCTGATCAAGACTATCTTTACTCACTGTCAAGTTCCTTGCGGGTCTTCACAACATGGACACCTTCTCTCCATCGCATTCCATTTGGGTTTGTCGGTAGCGAAGCCAACCACTCTACGCCATACTCATTCCATATTCTCCATCCCTTTACAAGTAATTGTCTGCCACCTCTATGCAGTTCATTGCCGAGTCATACACACTACTCACCAACACTGTTCGCCACCTTCTCACTACGCAAAGGCTGAACACACAGAACTATCAATAATAACCAGACCATGAGCAATAGGGCCAAGCTTCCACCATGATGTGGGTCGTGGGTTGCTCCAGGAAAGAAAGAATGTCTTTTGGGATTGTCATCATGTGCGAGACTGTCACAAAGAACCCGAACCACAAGTAACAATGGTTATTCTAACACAATCCACCAACAAACGAATTCCTTCGAACCAAACAACATTCACAATAGCAAACCATTATACTGAGGAAGATAGAGAGTAAGCTAACCTGACAAGAAACAAAAACTTCACTTAAACATAAGCATATATTAATTCTGCATCCTCATTTGTACATTGAATGGCTCTCTGGCCGAAGCCCAATTCCCCCTCTCTTTCGTTACTCACTTCTCTATTTTTCTATATCTCCACTCTATTCCTTTTCTATCTCCCATTCAATTACACATGTTCTTTCTTAAAAGAGATTCTAAGGTAGTTAACTAAACTGTTCCCTACCCGATATGCCCATTCGGTTACAACTGTTTTTCAATCTTTTGTATGAACTAGCATTGCAATTTTAACTATTTAACCATTTAACATGGTCCCCGAAAATGCTAACTAACTATAATATTACAATATAATGAAACTTGAGGTGCTACCGCACCAGTGTCCATATTTGCATTCTAAATTGATGGTTCAATAGATATGAATTACATGTATTCAAGTGTATACTTTACAAATTATGTGTATACTTTGTGACTTATGTGTGTTCGAATGTATACTTTGTGGCTTACATGTTTTCATGTGTATACCTCGTATTCGTGCATATACTTTATATTAATTTTGTATACTATGTATTTGTGTGTATAATTTTTTAGGATTACGTTTTTTTGAGTACCTGTGCTTCCCTTATTGACATGTACATGCTTGACTTATTCACATGTATAATTATTAATTGGTTATCCCTGGCATTGATCATTGTTGTCCTTCATGGTTTGTCTTGAATATTAATTGATTGATGCTAAAAAACTTTATCTAAAATAAAAAAACACGTTTACAATTGGCATTCCATGAAATGATTAATAAAAAGATTCCAATATGTTCTTGATGTGTCACTATCGAAAGATTTATATGTCAACGTTTTTCAATATTATTTCTTGTATAAGGAATGGACTCGAGAGAAAGCAAGTTATAATTTATAATACAAATAAGAAATGGATTCAACATTGTCCTAGACCCCTGAATAGGTCTATCTAACAAAGCAACACGCTCTCAATCACTCTTCGAATTGCAAAGAACCATTGGTGATGTAGAGTGGCTCAACCAAGTTGTGATTTGACACAGCTTCTCTCAAATATGCCCACTAAGACTCTAACATTCATTTGACTCAACGATAAGAACTATCTTATTACTTTATGGTTTTTCACCAAACCACCACAAAAAGAAATCCAACTCAGCCCTCTTTCAATCCATGTCAGCCTTGGGACCATACAGGAAAGCTGGAGGTCGTACTAAGTACGGGATCAGCAAGTTTGTATCAAAAATCTCAAAAATAGAGAAAAGTGTGAATAATTCTTATTAGATCTTCTCCAAAAGCTCATCAACAACCTCCATTCAAGCCTCTCAAGGCTTTACATAGTGTTTTACACCCTTCTCTAACTGATCCACACCGTTAACTAACTAAAAACCAACTTTCAAAACAAGTAACCATTGCATTTCAAATTTGTTGCTTTAAGCGACTTACAAATTTGCAACTTTAGACTCCTCCAACCTAATGAGTACATCTAATGACCTCTAAACCCACACAAATGGCTTACAAATAGCCTTATTACATCGACAAAACTCCATTCTTTCACAATCATATACAAATTCACAAATTTGCCTTCAAAAGTTACAAAGACAACTTCTAGTGCAAGATTGAAATTTTCACATTTTTTATCACTAGACCCAAAAGTGACCTTAAAACATACCTAATGGTCTTAATTTACCTTATTCAAGACAAAGCATGCTCAAAATACTCACAACAACCTATTGACCAACCTATTCACCATCAGATAATCACTAAAACCACTGAACTAGACCTTCTTCATCAAATGGAGGAACAAGGTTCTCTGCACCAATGATCATATGCTTTTTGTGTGGAATACTCGGACATCTTAACCATCGTTTGTATGTTTCTCTTTTCCAGTGTTTTGCATGCCATCATAAGGGATCAAGTCGATTGAATGCAAGTCCGATCAATTCCACATGTTTAGGTGCGAAAGAGCACCATGCCTAGCGTAAACCTACCTATTGGGATGCATTGGAGCAGTTAGTTTGGTCACATGAATTACAAAATGAAAGTTGCACCACTTTACAACTTTGCACAACTTGAATTTGACACTTTTTCTGTCAAGTAAAAATCCATCGCCACGGGAAAACCACTCCGAGATAGCCAAAACTAAGAGATTTTTTTGTGGAGGGGCCAAATCCAATCCTATAGGATGAGATGATAATTTTATAAGCTTCATGGTATTTGAGTAACAACATCCTGAAGTTTGCAGCCATTTTGCACTTTCGACCCTTAAGGGATCGATCCAGTGGAATGTAGCTCGGAGCGATTTCGCGTATTTAGGTGTGAAAGAGGACCATGCCTAGCATAAACATACCTATTCTGACACATTGGAACAATCCGCTTGCTCACACGAGTTGTAGAGAAAAAGTTGCACCACTTTGCAAATTTGCATAGCTTGAATTTGACACTTTTTCCATCAAGTGAAAACCCGCCACCACAGGAAAACCACTCCAAGATAGACAAAACCAAGAGAGGTTTTTGTAGAGGGGACCATCGCAATCTTTTTGGATTAGATGAGAAGTTTCTAAGTGTCACGATATCTGAGTAATAATATTCTAAAGTTTGTAGCCATTTTGCACTTTAGACCCTTAAGGGATTAATCTGGTGGAATGTAGCTCGAAGCGATTCCGCATGTTTGGGTGAAAAATAGGACCATGCGTAGCGTAAAAATACCTACTCAGACATGTTGGAACAATTTTTTTGGTCACACAAGTTGCAGAATGAAATTTGCATCACTTTGCAACTTTGCACTACTTGCATTTCACACTTTTTCCATCAAGTGAAAATCCGCTGCCACTAGAAAACCACTCCGAGATAGCCAAAAAAAAGAGATATTTTTGTAGAGGGGCCCAACGTGATCCTATAGTATTAGATGAGAAGTTTCTAAGCATCATGGTATTCGAGTAATAGCATTATGAAGTTTGCAGTCATTTTCCACTTTGGACCCTTAAGGGATCAATCCGGTGGAACGTAGCTTGGAGCGATTTCACGTGTTTCGGTGTGAAAAAATACCATTCCTAGCATAAAAGTACCTATTCGGATGCATTGGAGTAGTTAGTTTTCTCACACAAGTTGTAGAGAGAAAGTTGCACCACTTTGCAACTTTGCACAACTTGAATTTGACACTTTTTCCATCAAGTGAAAATCCAATGCCATGTGAAAACCACTCCAAGATAGCAAAAACCGAGAGAATATTTTTTAGAGGGGCCCAACACAATCTTGTAGGATCAGACAGAAAGTTTCTAAGCATCATAGTATCCAATTAATAGCATGTTGAAGTTTGCAGCCATTTTGCACATTGGACCCTTAAGGGATCGATCCGGTGGAGCATAGCTCGGAGCGATTTTGCTTGTTTCGGTGTGAAAGAAGACCATGCCTAGCATAAAAATACCTATTCGGATTTTTTGGAATAGTTCGCTTGGTCACACAAGTTGTAGAGCGAAAGTTGCACCACTTTGCAACTTTGAACAGCTTGAATTTGATATTTTTTGAATCAAGTGAGAATCTGCCGCCACGAGAAAACCACTCCAAGATAGCTGAGACTGAGAGAGGTTTTTGTAGAGGGGCCCAACATAATCCTGTAGGATCAGATGATAAATTTCTAAGCATCATGATATCCGAGTAATAACATGATGAAGTTTGCAGCCATTTTGCACTTTGGACCCTTAAGGGATCGATTTGGTGGAACGTAGCTCGAAGCGATTCCACGTGTTTTGGTGCAAAAGAGGACCATGCCTAGCATAAAAATACCTATTCAGACATTTTGGAATAGTCCCTTGGTCACACAAGTTGCAGAATGAAAGTTGCACCACTTTGCAACTTTGCACTGCTTGCATTTGATGCTTTTTCCATCAAGTGAAAATCTGCGGCCTCGGGAAAACCACTCTGAGATAGCCAAAACTGAGAGAGGTGCTTGTAGAGGGGCCCAACTCAATCATACAGGATCAAACAGGAAGTTTTTAAGCATCATGGTATATGTGTAATAGCATGTTGAAGTTTGCAGCCATTTTGCACTTTGGACCCTTAAGGGATCGATCTGATGGAACTTAGCTTAGAGCGATTTCGCGTGTTTTGGTGTGAAACAAGACCATTCCTACAGTAAAAATACCTATTCAGATGCATTAGAGTGGTTATTTTGGTCAAACAGGTTGCAGAGCGAAAGTTGCACCACTTTGTAACTTTGCACAGCTTGAATTTGACACTTTTTCCATCAAGTGAAAATATGCTACCACGGGAAAACCACTTTGAGATAGCCAAAACTAGGAGAGGTTTTTCTAGAGGGGCCCAACACAATCCTATAGGATCAAACCAAAAAAAATTTAAGTGAAATGGAATAATTTTTATGGGGTTTGTGTTGCTGCCCTTTTAGATTTTGATGGAAAAGGGCATAAAAAATGAGGTTTCACCCTAGGGTTTGATAAAATATTGCATCTAGAGGTTGGATGATTGTCTTTTAATTTTTTGCAGGTGATTTTAAGAAGGTCTGAGGTGGTGGCATGTTCTGGTAAGGTGTGGAACCATTCCTTTCAATAAACCCTCCTTATACTAGCATAAAATAAGGGTTTTGGTTTGGCATGGTGGATTGAGTTTGTCCTGAGACAAATTGCAGATATGAGGGTTTGGATACATGATAATTGCTGCCCCAACAAGTTAAGGAAGTTCTTGAATGTTTAAAGGTATGTTCCTTTGTAAATTAGGCCTAGTTAGCCTAATGAGGACAACGAAGAAGGTCATTTTTGATGCACATGTTCCAAGATAGACACTATTGATTTTGAAGTATGTGTTGTAATTCAATAATAGCTATCTAGATCAGTCATTTTTTTGTGAAGTCATTTCAGAAGATTTCCTCAAAACACCACTTGGAGCCACTCTTTTCACTTGAAAATTCATCATAAAACCCTTTAGCAGCAACTCCACTTGTGTTTCTTGAATTCTCCTACACAAATAAACACACACACACCTAAAACATCCTAATACTAACTTACTGGACACTGATCTAAACTATCAAATTCGGTGGAGTAGTCATTATTGGTTTACAGATCTAGTTGAGAAAAATCAATTCAAACTAATGATAAACTCAATGGATACCCTCCTAGATAGATTCAAATGAAAGATACTTCATTGTTCTACCTTAAACAAGAAGATTTAAGTCCTTAACCTATTGTACAGGTCGTACAAGTTAATGAACAATTGGAAAAACTCATAAAATCACTAAAATAGGGACTTTATTGATTGTAAATATTGAAGAATACAAAAGATCTTTGTTTTTCTCGACCTTGCATGCTATATATCACTTCTCTAATCACCTAATGACCTCTTTGATACTTTGAATACATTACATATGACCTTTACATGACCTTTTTCACATTGTTTACATTTCAAAATTTAAATTTTGCAAATTTGCCTATTGAAGGCATTTATAGAACAAGGTGCTACTGCACCAAACATGAACTCCAAAATTACAATATTTGAGTAAATCTCATTATGTAAGTAAATCTCACTACAATGCCTTAGGTACTTCGTTCTCATAGATCTTTTACAATGTCACTCATACATTCAAGATTCTCTTTAAATGTCTACATCATAGGTGCTCATTATGAGGTTAAGTTCAATTGAGTAACTTCAGATTCCCTCACTAAGCTTCACATGCTCTTTTATAATGGCTTGAAATCAAAATTGAGATTTGTCAAGATCATCAAAATAAGGATGTTGCGTTGCTTTTTTGGCTGAGATTCTCTTGGATGGCTCATAAATTAGCATTTTCTACAACGAAAGATCAATCAATTTTTAGTAGTTTACTTACAAATACACAAAGTAAAAGAGAAAAAGAAAGAGCATCCAAAATGGAAATGAAATAGAAATAGATGGAAGAAACTTATAGATAGGCATGCAAGTCTCACAACTTAGTCACTCTTGGTCATACATCTTCACTGGGAATTCCAACATACCTATTGCACACAACACCTCTCATGAATAGAGTAAGTTGAAATTTCAGATGCTCTTATAACGTCTACATCATAGTTTCTCATGATTAGGTTAACTTCAAATGAATAACTTGAAATTCCCTCACCAAGTTTTGCACACACTTTTCTAATGGCTTAAAATCATGATTGATATTTTCCAAGATCATCAAAATAAGGATGTTGCATTGCTTTTATGGCTGACATTCTCTTAGATGGCTCATATATCTGATTTTTTGCAAGGGGACACCAATCATTGTTTAGTATGTTACTTCAAAATATGCAAAGTAAAAGAATATGATAGCATTTTCATCAAAAAAATTAATGTGCATGCAAGTATAAATTAATAAGAACCAATGTGCATATACAAGTACAAATTAATCCAACGAACCATCCAGGTCTGCTCTACTCTTTATTTTGACAAGTATTGCCTCATGGTCAGACTCACAGAGCTTCCACAAGGTCTTGTTCAAAGGTCTACCCCCATATTTGGTCAAATGAACATTGGATGCCACGACAAGGTTCGAGTAATGAAGAATCATACGATGTGTGTCAAATTCCTGAAATAGCCAATGTTTAACACTCGAATGTGGGTACCTTCTAAGCCATGTTCCAGTAACCACAACTGAGCTTGTAGGGTATTCGATGTTTCTCCATCTATAACAGGGGCCTCCAATTTTATTTTTCGCCTCAACACAATGACACAAGTAATAGTTTGTTCCCTCTTCATTATCTTCATCTACAATAACTGCATAAACATGCCCTGCATTGATATGTGTAGAAAATATCTTGAAATTTTTCAACATTATGAATACGGTATAAAGTAATATAATGACATGGAATTTTAATAACTAAGCAAGTAGATATATCACCTGGTTGAACTAGATCTGATACATGGTCAAATTCGACTGATGATTCCATCTATGTCAATTCCAATACTCTCAGAGGGTGATACGTGTGAAGTGGGCTAAGATAACTTGTCAACCATTTCTCAACCCACTCCCCTGACTCACAATCATTCCAGGCTTGCATTGTACATGAAGAACAAAAGCATGCCATCTTTTGTGTATCGATACTCCATGAACTTACATTTGAGCTAAGGAAACAGTGTACATCACTCGATCTTGTTAGTGTACAATAGTCTTCATATGGTGCAATGTTAGTATCATCCATCAACCAAAAAAAACTATGAAGTGAATAAATACCTTCATTACCTAGACCCATCAAAGCATTACACCAATCGACGATCGATTTTGCATCTGTCAACTTTGCATTGTCTTTAAATACTTTAACTCTTCTCATGCTAATTATCTTTTCACGCATGCTCCTACACCATCATGCTCCCCCTTTCCATGTTTTGCCTCACAAAAGTTCCACATATGTTGAACACCTGTAATGACATGCATCCTACACAACCAGTAGAACGTGCATGAGTTCTTGAACTATGTTGCACAGTTATTAGACCATATTATATGTCGGTCGTATTTTATGCCCCTCTGAGCCAAACCACTATAGAACATCTGGAAACAACCCTGCACGACTCTAGAGAATGTGTGTGATCATCACTAATGTAAAAGTGGTAATCCCTCAATACCTTCCTATGGTCATCTGTACTATTAGATGCATGAATGAAAGCTATGTGCACAAATATCGAAACCAGTTTGGAGTTGTAATACTGTGACTGCACCTCACATTATGGTTGTAGAGTGTAGTTCTCTGCACCTATAGTCAACCACTGATACTATGCTTCCAACTAGAAAGGTGTCCTTGCATAGATTGAATTGTGTGTCCAACCATTGGGCTCTATGGGTATGCATTGCATACTCAGATAATATATTATCACGAAACATGGACATAAACTGGTACATTGGAATCTTCTCAATAACTAAATCACACCTTTTTGCTTGAGACCCATCTTTTGTAGCATATGCCACTATTTTATACTTCTCAAACTCTACTAGTTTTTGTCCCACCTCATCTATGCTTTCCATATGTTGACATACTAGCATACGTTGGAAGCCACCACAATGCTCGCACGAAACATCCAAGCATGTTGTCATGTAGAATATCTGGCCATCCTCTATTTCACATAATTTTTTTGATAAGAACTCTCTTAAAGATTTTGGTGGGGCTTCTATGCCACAATCCTACAAAACATCATTAGTATGCAAATCTAAACATATAAAACAATAAACATCATAATGGTTAGAAAATTCAATATGTAGTCTACAACAACAAGTAGTGCATGTGTGATTTATCTTGACATAAAAAGGTTTAAGAATTTCAAAAAATCTTTGAGAAATACTAATTTGAGGATAATCATTTTCAAATTTTTTTAAAAATTGGGTTTGAGTCATATCCAAAAAATGCTTTGGATGTGGCTCATGATTCTGACTACTAATTCTCCTTCTTACCACATCCCTTAGATTTGAAGATGGCCTTGTGTTATTCTTCCAATACTCTTCAATTAGTGTTCTCAAATCTTTGACAACTTCTTTATCTTTTCGTGACAGTCTCCCCAAGAATTCTCATAATTCATTTAAATCATTGCCCTCAATTCTTTGCCGCCTTTGAATGGCTCTTGATAATTTTTTTCTACTAATTCTCGTTTGTTCACTCGTCTTTCAAATGAGACGAGCTCTCTTTGTTTTACAACTTCCAAAAGTTGATGTAATGACACGTCGGGTGACATTACTATCCTTTGAGCATGAGTTCTTACCCAAACTCTCATAAGCATCCATTAGATTCTTCACAATAGTTTCTTCACTTGATGCATTCAATGTTCTCAACCCAAGAGTCTTGATGATGTTCCTATACTTTACACCCCGCATCATTTCAACAAATAGTTGACATCTTGCAGTCTCATTTAGCCTTTCAAAGAATTGTTCCCAAGTTTTATCAGCATATCTTCTACAAGTACATGTTGAAATCTTACCTTCCATGTGCTGCAAAATCTCATCATCAATATTAATCAAATACTTTGGCTTTCTACACAAAATTCTAGGTGGTGTTCTCCTAGGTACATACCTCTCAACATTAGGAATTTCGTCAATATTTAATTGAGGTGGGCTAGATTGTGTACCTTCAATCGAGGGTGGAGAAGAAGACATACCTAGAGGTTCACATGGGGATGATGGCATACCTTCTTTTTCAAATCTAAGTGATGATGTACTCTCAACTTGAGATGTGTTGGATGGTATCCAACAATATTCACTTGCAGTAGATGGTACCCCTCCATATTCACTTGCAGTAGATGGTGTCCATCCATATTCACTTGTGCTATATGGTGTCCCTCCATATTCGCTTGTGCTTAATGGTGTCCCTTCATATTCACTTTCCGTAGAGGGTGTGTCTCCAACTACAGTATCTGAATTTGTCTTACGACGATTCTTTCACATTCATGCCTTTTCTGCTGCCAATTCCCATTCAATTGAGGTTCCTCTTCAATTGGCTTGTTTTCATCAATCGTTTCCAATTTCTTATTTTCACTATATTTCACCACCCAAACTCTCTCCTTTTCTTTGAATGTTTTGTTCTCTTCATCTATTAGTTTCCTCTTTGTAATTTTCTTCGACATGGCGGATAATTTTATTTGTACCATGGTAATGAGATGAATATTAGTTCCTAAAAAATGTATCCATTCAAGTTAATTGAAAAATATATGTCATTCAAGGCTTCATTTAAATAATACTTACAATCATCCTATACAAAATTTAACCTAGCATAGACAAAGGTCACATTATTTTTTTCAATCCAGAATGCCTTAAAGAAAAGGGGTAACGTGGCATGCCATGATTGCAAGATAGGCTCAAAATGGAAGCATGGACAAGCATACAAAGTGTAAACTTATGGCATATATATGTATACAAACTATGGAAGCATACATGGTGTGGCAGCACCATTGAATGAAAAGGGGATTGGGCATGAACCCCTATACTGAAATTTTGAGTTTTCCATGAGATTTTGAGTGGTTCTGATATGCTAAAGTGTTTTTTGAGTTGGTGCAGCATGGTTTCTTGTTGAATTTAACTTTTGCACACCATTTTAGACTTTTATTAAGTATTCCTAATATTGTAAATGGTTTGGATGACTGTTTTTCAATAAACCACTAGTTTCTTGGGTAAAAAAGAGGGTTTTTGGTGCATGTGAAGATGGATAAAAGTAAGGTTCTTGTTGCTTTTCAGTATAAGATAATTATATATGTTAAATAAGGTCTATTAGATCACTCTTAATATGTATCTAGTTCTTTTGAGTCATTCTATGTGTTTAGGGGGGAGATTTGGCTTGACATTTGCAAAAAAATACATTTGTTGGCAAAGTTGTGAAGAGATAATTTAGTTAAGAAGTTAAAAAAATAGTTAGATATATTGGGTGAGTTGATTTTTATGGGAAATAAGATAAATATCATGTAAATTCTTTAATGGAGGCTGCTCTTCAAGAGTTGAATAAAATAAATAAAGGAATTCTTTGATTTTTGTGATTTTCTTGTGTTTTCTTGTGTTCTTTCTTTGTGTGTGGACCCGTATAAGGTTGTGATGCCTTGAAGGTTTGGGAGATAATTGATGCAGGAATTTATCTTCACTTGAATAAGGTTTTGTGTCAAATGTGTTTAGGATTCTCGAAGAGCATGGGTTTGGTCGATGGAGTGATGCACTAGGTTGGCCAGAGCACATTTCTATGTGAAAGTGAATAACCATGATGGTGATTCTGAAAACTAATGAGTGTAATGTAATTTTGAGTGTTTGATAAGTTTTTTCAGAGGTATTGGAAGGTGTTTGGATCCTTGGGAGGAATGGGAGAGGCTCGGAGCTGTGAAATCCTTGAAAACCCTTGTTTTTGCTTGTGTTTTGGAGGGTTTCTTGGGATAGTAGGGTAATGACCTTACATGGGAAAATCAATCATGAAATTGGTGGTTTGGTATCATGAAAATTGACTATTCTTGGTTTTTGAGTGGAAACCTCACCTTTAAAAGGTACTTCCTTTGCAAATTTGGGGTAATTGGGAAGTCTTTTGCTAGGTAGGAGCTTATTGGAAGTCAAACATAGTCCAAAGAAGTCACCCCTAGTTATGATGTATGATGTGTACTTGGAACCGTGTTGATGTAGAATGGTGGGAACCCAAGATAAAAATTGACACAGATTCTCTAAAATATGACAACCAAGACATCAACCTTCAATTGACTCAACAGGACAACAGGGTTACCTATCAACCATGACTCTTCATTATGACTCCAAATTGAAATTTGATGAAGGAAAAGAGTGTCAAAACCTTCAATATTTTAGCATCTTTAAATTTAACCACCTACAAAAATAAGATCAAACAAACTCTTCTAAAAGCCACTTTTGACTCGAAATTGCCTTATAGGCTTCACAAACCAGTTTTAGGGATTTTTCTCACAAACCTCCCAAAACACCTGTCAAACAAATGATTGATCTATATATCAATTTATGTGGTATGAGACACATAAAAAATCCACATATTACTCTTTTAAGACACTTTCCTCAAAATGACAAATTTCATTGTTTTAGGGCCCAAATTAGCCAATTTTACAAAGGGATCCCCTCAAGAACCCACCACCAGGCCTCCATGACTGAAAAAAGTCTTGTCATAGGTTTCAAAACTAAAAATTATCAAGGTTAGAGGACCCCAAGTAATAATTCCATCAACGAATTTCAAAACCCTCTCTAGAACCTAGGAAACAAGGGTTTTTAGGCCTCCTTACTTAAACTTTACCTTACATAACTTCCCAATTCAAACCAACTGCCTAGAAACCTCTGTCTAGATCCTCCCAAGCTTAAGGAGCCCTCATATACCCTCTATAAATGCTTCACCCCTCTTTCTTAGGTCTACACCATTGTTTTCTATGAGAAAATAGGGTATTTCCCCTTAAACCATCCCATGAAAATACAAGTTTCTTTCTTATTCAAACTCCACCAACCTCTTGAACGAGGCCATAATAGGTTTTTAAATAAAATTTTAGGCCCCTCTCCAACCGTTCCACATCCGTAACCAACCTATAACCACCTGTTAACGACCAAGACCTTCATTTGTCTTAAAAATTGCTAACATTGACAACTTTTGCTAAATAAGCAACATTATGCAACTTTGTTGTCCAAGACACCTAAGACCACTCAAAAACATTTATTTCATCCCTAATAAAACTTCTAGAATCTTTTATTTCACTTCCATTTATAATTTGAATAATTTTCATTCAAAGATTATATGACAAAATTGACAATTTTTTGAAGCAAGAGTGCATACTTGCACATTTGATCACCAAACTCACAAAATCCCTAAATACATGAAAGATTGGTTTATTTAAACCTTATTTTCAATAAAATATATGAAAAATAATATAAAAACTCTTGAACTCACCCAGAGACCTTAAGACATAATGTCATCAAAGTATATTTTGAAACATGGTTGTAGGTGCCCCTGCACTACAGGTTTTGAATACTGCTAGGGGAAGCATGCTCAAATGATGAATTTTGGTGAGATATTTGGAATGTGTATTTGGTTTATTTCAATCAATAACATGTTGATTATAGTGTCTTGGATGTCTAGATAAAGGTTGGTAGTTACCTTCCATGATTTGTTGTTATTTTCTAATGTAAGTTACATCATTGAGTTCTTGATTTAGTGGATCATGAACGAATTGAATGGTTCTAAGCTTCTAATCAGATTTATGCTATGTTACAATCAATTTTATGATGCGAAATCTATTTTTGATTCTGACAAAGATTTGAAACCAAGTTCTAATGTTTTGTGGAAATATGAAATCAAGTGAAATTGAAGGATTTTGATGAAAAGATGATTGAGTTTGTTCGTTGATCTTCTTCAATTTAAGTTAGGGTCAAAATTACCCTTGATGATTTCTGGATCCTATTAGATGCTCTACATCAAGTTTAAAATGGTAATTTGCAAGTGTATATAATTGTGTAATTTAAAATGTGCAGTGACAACGTAAGGTTATAATGACAAACAAAAATGAAAGCAAGCCATAATAGAATGAAAAAAAATGTGTAAAGACTTCACATACCTAAAAAACTAGACTTTCAAATGGAGGATTTCAACCCAATTATGTAGTCTTACCTTCTTCTTTCTCCAAACTCCACAACAATTTGACTTGTTCAAAAGCTTGTTCCCCTCCAAACTTCAATTGTATATCAGTTTTCAATGGAATTCAAACTTTAATTGATATTATATGTCTTTCAACGTTGAAACTCTGCTATTTCATGCAAAGGTGGTAGAAATATCATGGAAAAGGTGATGGAATGTTAAAAACATGCTTGCACACTTCACAACATCATCAAAAAGCTACTTTTTGTCAGAGCATGCGCAGAACCAGGAGAATATGTAGACTGTGGGCTTTGACATCACAGGTATATTGAGTTTTTTTACCATTTTTAGTGGTATAAAAAATGGCAACATCTCTACTTCTTCAAAATGCGCACACGTTATATGAAATATGGTTTTCTTAATATATTTATTTTCTCCCTTTTTTTCTATACCCTCTATCCTAATTATGTATCTGTCCCTTGTAGCCTTATAGTAGAGGAGATAGAGGTGAGTGTGTGTGTGTGTGTGTGTGTGTGTTTGTGAGACAGAGAGAGAGGGAGAGGGAGAGTGGGAGAGAAATCGAGAGTGGGAGAGAAAGAGGGAGAGGGAGGGAGGGAGGGAGAGGGAGAGAGAGAGGAGAAGAAAGAGATAGTGGGAGAGATGGAGATAGATAGGGAGGAGAGAGGGGAGAGTGGGAGAAAGAGAGAGTGGGAGAGTGGGATAAGGAGAGAGTGGAGAAAGATAGAGTGGGAGGGAGAGAGGGGAAATAGAGAGTGGGAGAAAGAGAGAGGAGGAGGGAGGAGAGAGGAGAGAGGAGGGAGGGAGGGAGAGAAATAGAGAGAGAGGGAGGGAGGAGAGGAGAGGAGAGAAAGAGATAGTGGAGAGATGGAGACAGAGAGGAGGGAGAGAGGGGGGGAGAAAGAGAGAGTTGGAGAGTGTGGGAGAGTGGGAGAAGCGGAGAGTGGGAGAAAGATAGAGTGGGAGGGAGAGAGGGGAAGAGTGGGAAAAAGAGAGTGGGAGAGAAAGCGGGAGAGAGGGAGGGAGAGGGAGTGGGATAGAAAGAGGGGGAGAGGGAGAGAGGGAGGGAAAGGGAGAGGGGGAGAAAGAGATATGGGAGAGATGGAGATAGAGAGGGAGGGAGAGAGGGGGGAGTGGAAGAAAGAGAGAGTGGGAGAGATTAGGAGAGTGGGAGAAGGGGAGAGTGGGAGAAAGAGAGAGTGAGAGAGAGTGGGAGAGAGTGGGGGAGAGTGGAAGAAGGGGAGAGTGGGAGAAAGATAGAGTGGGAGGGAGAGAGGGGGAAAGTGAGAGAAAGAGAGAGAGGGGGAGAAATAGGGAGAGAAAGGGAGAGAGGGATGGAGAGGGAGAGGGGGAGAAAGAGATAATGGGAGAGGTGGAGATATAGAGGGAAGGAGAGACATACTAATAGAGAGATAGCTCGAGTAGAGGGTTAAGAGTTAAAGGTTTAAGGGTTAAGGGTTTAAATGGTTAACAAATAGAGGGTAGATGG
>CM021101.1:181338891-181368813 GCA_007115665.2 Sequoiadendron giganteum | reverse complement strand
TCAACCCTATACCCTCAACCCTTATTACTTTCCCTCTATCTATACCTCTTACCTCTCCCTCCCTCCCTCCCTCCTACCCAAACTAATTGTCTCTATATGTCGTCTCCCTCTTTCTATATACCTCAAGTTCAATCAATCCCTACCACCCTCTCTCGCTCCCTCTATCCATCTCTCTCTATATCCCTCCCACTCTATCCCACTCTCTCCCACTCCCTTTGTCTCCCTCTCTCTCATGTTTCTCCCTCCCACCCCCTCTCTCTCTCAGGCCTCTCCCTTTGGAAACCTACCTAGGTAACTCTCTATCTCTCTCTCCCCTCTCTCTATCTATCCCTCCTGCCCTACCTAGATAAGCTCCTTCCTTACCTCCACCTCTTCTTCTTTCTCTATCAAATACCTCCTATAATCTCTCTCTCTCTCTCTGTGCCCTACCTACACTCCTCTCTCTCCCACTTCCTCTCTCTCATATAATTCTCTGCAGAATCTTAATACCTATCTCTCAACTCTCCCTCTCACCTCTCACACTCTCAAGTCTCTCCCTTTGCACCCTACTCATATAACTTTCTATTTTCTCTGCTCTCTCTCTTTCCCTCCTCTCCTCTCTAATTCTCCCACCTAATTCTCCTCTCTCCTCCTCTATCCTCCCACCTCTAGCTAAGTCCTTCCCACCTTAACCCATCTTTCCCACTCTCTTAAACTCTACTTCCACCTCCATCTCCAAGTACTCCTCTCTCTCTCTAAATTCTCCCTCCCTCTAAAGACATACGTAGATACATACATAAAAGCATACATATGTACATATAATGCTACATCCATACAAGCATACATACATACATGTGTAGATACAATCTTACATACATATAGGCATACATACAATATATATGCATTGATATATACAGGCATATGTACATACATACAAGCATGCATACATGCATACATACATGACATACAAGCATACATGTACATAAAAACATACAAATATATCAACATACATTCAATATATTGGCATTTAACATAAAGGAGGACATAACACGAGCGCGTTATAATGCACTCGTGTTATGTTTTAGTTGACATGTTTCCTGTAGAAGCAAAAACCATGTCAAAACTAAGATATAACGCAAGCACATTATAGCGCACTCACGTTATATCTTTCTTTGAGAATTCTTGAGTCTTAGGATTGGTATTTTCCTTGGAATACCAACCCAAAGGCATATAAGGCATTCTCAATGATCAGAGACATGTTTTTAAAAAATCTACCATATTTCACATAATCAAATTCGTCCTCACCGTCAAGATTGCATGTGGTTCAATATCAAAAAAATTGAACACATGGGTAATGTTTGGTTTTGTCTTAGCTATCAAATGATGTAATTTTTTTCACTTTCTAAAAAATTTAAGCCTTTCATCCATAATTTCTTTTATTTGTATGTCTTTTTTTGTCAAAAAGCAGTGTTTGGTATTTTTTTCGTTATAAATTAACCGATCATCGAATTTTCAAATAAATTACATTTTTAGAAACTAGACTCCATTCTACAAATTTTCAAAAATAAATAAAAATAAAATCAATTATTTTCCAAAATTTGTAGGGGTAGCATGGCCAAAATTCTATTTTTCAGTAAGTGTCCACTTCGAAAATTAGTAAAAAATCAAATATTCATTGAAAAATTACCAAAAAAATTGTGCATCAACTACATACTCTTAGCTAACTTCTAACTATTGTAATTTTAAAAATACTTAAAAAAATTCACCATACGACGGTCGTACAAGAGTTGCTATGTTATGTTTTTCTGACAAAAACAACACCAATTTGTGTATGTCCCTCTTTTGAACCCCTTAATCTCAACCATTTTAAAAATAAATTAGTAGTTTAGAAAGTAGACTCGGATCGCTTTGATCTTTGTTTTTGTTTAATCTCAAAATTTTGAGTGTAACTATCCTCAATTTCACGTCCAAGGTGAATATTTCCTTATTTCAGAAAAAAGTTGTCCACTTAAGTCCCCTTTTTGGGAACTATCTTGGTGCACTTACCCAGCACTTAATGAAAACTTTGACAATTTAGGATGTTTTGCAACACTTCTCCAATCTTTCTCCTTAGGTAGCCCTACAAATCACACACAAAGGAGAGGGGAAAATGTTGGGGGGTTAGTAGATAGGGGTTTTCCTTGGTTAAACCCCTTGTTGGAAATCAATCCTTGAATTGAAATCAAATATGGATGGAGAATGATGAATGAACAAGATATGATGCTACAACTCACCAAACCCTAGAAATAAGGTGATGCAAGTATGCTTGAAATGGATATAATGGATGTGGTTCTCAACTCTAGCTTAAAGGAGATAGATCTTGAATGCAATGCTTGCTTGAATCACAAAACCCTACATTACAATTGTTAGCACAATAACAAACATGATGCAATAAATCTTTGACATAATAATTGATGCTTGAATAATACTCTAAAATGTTGAATAATTTGTCCTTGAATGCTTCTGAATGCTCTTCAATACTCTTGTGAACTTAAATTTTCTATAAGGATGCTCATTCAACTTGCTAGGTGAGAAATGAATGAAAGGAACTTGTATTTATGCAAGAATTCCAAAAATTACAACACTACAAGCCAACATTGGATCTTGGAGAATAAAATCCTGCCAAAGACTAAAATTATTTTTTTGATTTTGAGTTGAATGGGACTCTTTCGCCACCTTAGGTGAATGGGTCCCACCTAAGGGAACTCATTCACCTAGAATGGTGAATGAGTCCCACCTTAGGAATTTGAGGTGGGTTTTTTAGGATTTTGGTGTTTTAAATGCTTTTGTCAGGATTATCCTCAAAAATACACATAAATAAGGCTTGTGGATGCAAAATGGGGCCAATTAAAGCCCAATCATTAATGATAAGCCTAAAAAAGTGTGAAATTGTGTTACAACACTTTGAAATAAGGTTAGATTAATGTTAAAAGAGGTTATTTAGGTGTGATTCATTAACAAGACCTTAGAAAAGTGTGAAAGTGAGCTACAACACTTAAGGTAACATTAAATCCATTTAGTTTGCAAGGGCCCAAGACCTAATATGAATATGTTAGTCATATTACAACACTAAATCAAGGCCAAGTTAAGGGGACCTTTTTTCCATCATTACATCTAGCCCGGGCCACTTTAGTGAGAGGAGGAACTTGCTTCCAACTCACACTAAAGTAGACCAAATTCCATAATGACCAAGGGGGGTTCAAATGTACCAATGTCAGAAAGATAGGACAATCATGACCAAGGGGGATGCACAATCCCCAAGACCAAGGTCTTATGGAAAACCATCATAAGCACAAATGAACACACATGATAATGATATAGAGAAATAACAAGGCACAATAATGCACTACCAAAGATGAAGGAAAATGAAAAATAAAAAAGATCAAATCAAGATTCGACCATTTGTCCATGATAATGTGGATCAGATCTAGGTTGTTTGTCCAAAAAAGCATACTCACTCTGAGGTGATGGGAATTGCGGTTGTCTACTGGGTAAGAAGGCCTAAAAGGTGAGAAACATACACCCATGACTGGTATGCACTCACACACACACAAGTGGCTATGGGAAAATGCATGCCTTGGTCGAGCTTCCCGCTCAAACCATACCAAAGTTATACCTCCTGGTAGCTTTGATAAGGTGCCATGTACAAAATATTTTTTGAGCTTCATGAGACAAGAAAAACTTTGTATGCGTGGAGATCATGAACAAATAGGATGGCTCCACAAACATGCAAGCTATGTTATGCAAGGTGGTCATATAACAATAAATGAAAAATGAAAAATAGGAAGCATTCAAGGAGTCTTGCCTAGTTCATGCAAGGTTTGTAACCTAGGGAATATTGTGCCTAATATCTCCAAGAAAGGAACGATCAAAGTATAAAAGATTCACAACTTAGGGGATGTAGTGTGTCGCATCAAGCCACTAAGAGGAATGTAATATGCTAAGAGATATCACGCTCCTGAAGTACATCACATCCAATGTCATCCACAAAGAGAAAAACTCATCGTACAAAGTAAGAAGACTCCACCACGAACCATAAAAAAGGAAAATGAAAAAGAATAATTTCAATGTATGCCCCCACTTTAAAGGAATTGATAAACACCATACTCCGAGCAATTACTTTAAATTAGCCAATGATAAATGAAAACAATAAAGAAGACATGAGAGCCAACTTGGAAAGCCCTATGCCAAGTCATATGTTTCCAAGTGAAGCTATGTCATGTGAAAAATACAAGGAAAGAGAGGGGTTTCCCCCAAAATGAAAACACCAAAAACATAAGGGATCTATGGATTTGGAGTCAGTATGTTCTTTCTATAATGTTTGTTTGAGAGAGCCGAAACTTTCATCATTCCCCAAATACATATAGAACTGGAAAAATGACACAAAGAGAGTGAAAAAATAAAATCCTTTTGGATCAACATGGAAGAGACATGAATGTTTCGACACCTTGTGTCATCCCCAAAAGGAAAATACAAGACAAAATGAAAAAGATAAAGATGAAAGAAAATCTTTTGGGTCAACATGGAAGAGACATGAATTTCTTGATGCCTTATGTCATCCCTAAAAGGAAAACATAAGACAAAATGAAAAAGATAAAGAGAAACAAGCAAGAGTTGATGACATAGAGAAGAATGAAGGTACAAATAGAGGAATATCGCAAAGAGAGATAACGTCAAACAAAACATCATAGGGGATCACATCATGCACATTAAATCAAACAAAAGAAAAAAAAAGGGAAAATTAAATAATTCAAAAGACTAGTAAGGCATAAGTGAGTCAACCTATGAGCAGGTCATCCTCCACCCAATCAAGTGTTGAACTAGGTAAAGCACCAGGTTCAATACTTTTTATAGGATATTTTTCATCTAAGCTCATGGAAGAGGAAATCAATGTTTTCAATTCATTATGCACTTCTTTATCAATTTTATCAGCCTCGTAATCATCATCTAAGTGGATCACAACACGAGGTTGAATGATAATGTCCATGGAAGAGTTCAACTCTTGTTGTGGAGGTTGTATTGGAAGATATTATTTTGGTGAAGGGGTCCAGGCTGGTCATGCATTACTTCAATCAAGTTCAAATTTTGATTCTTTGTTATTCTCATCATGTACCTTGCGAGCAAGAGCAAGACGTCTATGCCTATGCTCTCTAGCACTGTTGTTTCTTTTAGTTTTTTATTCAATTTGCATTTGTGTAGGAGAGGTTTGATCAATAATAGGTTTCTTTTCTTCCCTAAGGGGGGGAATGGATGAAACCTCAGGAGGTTGTTCGACCGCTTTCTCTTTGACTTTGTAAACTTGTTTTATTTTAGGGGCTGTAACAATATTGTTCCATTGTCTCTTGGTCTTTTGTAGGATGCAGGTGAGGGTTATGTCTTAGGTTAGTCTTGTTTGGTTGGGTCTTGTTTAGTTTCAAGCAGGGTTTCCTCAAGGATGGTAGGTTGAGAGGTTGATGGGGACATGTTTTAGAGAGATAGTTTGGCTATCTTCTTTGCCTTGAACTTTTGATAGGACAAGAAAAATAAGTCCTCTCTTGGTTTTATAGGTTCCATGGGCTCAAGCCAAAAGGTATCTAAGGAAAAAATTCCTTTGGATGACAAGGGGTTGAAGCCACTATGGTGGATAGTGAATATGTCATTGTCAAAAGGGAAACTTTAAGCATTTAGGCACAATTGATGAGATAAATTTCATGGAGCGAAACCATGGGTGGCCTAGCTTCACATAAAATTGATCTGACTGTGGGATGATCGAGAATGTGAAATCTAATATCTTTGGTCCTATTTCTAATGGTAAGGTGATCAATTCCATTATAGGGAAAGAAAAACTATTGTGTGTCTTGATCCATGCTTTCGGTTTATCATATATATCTTGATAGAGCTCATGCAAAAGTAGGAGTTCCTCGATGATCATATTCTCTCCATAGGTGGGATCTATTAGTATCCCATTAGTGGGCTTGTCATAAATACAGACGGCTATGTAGAGAGGACCATCTAGTGCATGTTTAATTATATCCTTAGAGGAGAAAGCAATGTCAAGAGGATTCTTAGTTCGACCCCTATGAGGGATGGAGTCTATCACTTGTACCATCTCATCCATAGGATCATGTTGAAAAATATCATTTTTTTCATCATTTGTATTAACATTAATAATCATATCATTTAGAGGAGAAAGCAATGTCAAGAGGATTCTTAGTTCGACCCCTATGAGGGATGGAGTCTATCACTTGTACCATCTCATCCATAGGATCATGTTGAAAAATATCATTTTTTTCATCATTTGTATTAACATTAATCACATCATTCTTTGTAGTTTCGCTAGCTTTGACAAATGAGATTGTATGTTTTGGCATGGGGTTGGGGTAAAGGTTTATTAGGATTGAGTATTTTGACAAGAGGCAAGGTAATCATTGTGTTATGAAGGGTATCAAGTAAGGGAGCGAAACATATTTTTGGGTCCCCATAGCTAAAGGGTATCAAGGATTTAATAGCAACTACTTGATTATTGAAATTTTGAATTGTTTGTTGAGGGGGATTGAATTGGATGAACCCTTTGTTTTTTCTTCTAAATGGTGGGGAATTGTTTGGATTTGGGGGCTCAAATTTCTTAGTTCAGCTAGAAGTAGATCTTGTATCTCAACTACTAACTGAATTTTGAAATCACGAAACATGGTACATAAGTTCATGAAGGATGGGAATTTCATCATTGTAAGCTTGTCTTAAATATTACTTTGCAAATTTTCTATGAACATCTTTCGAAGGTGAGGGTCAAGAACCTTGACATCTATTTGGGAATAATGTGATTGATAGCATGAGATAAAGTCGATTATATTTTCTTATTCCTTTTTCTTACATCTCATCAAATCAACCAAGGTCATTGTAGGAGTCCTATGCACTTGGAAGTGGTTTCAAAATGCCTCAACAAGTTCATTGAATTAACAAACTGATTTATTCAGTAAAGAGGAAAACCATTCCAAGCCAGTTTCTTTCAAGGATCTAGGAAAAATCTTTGCCAAAAGTTTATCATCTAGGATAAAGTCAGTACATAAGATAGTATAAGCATTAACATGATTAGAAGGATCTCCCTTCCCTCCATATTTCTCAAATCTAGGCACCTATATACCTAGTGGAATCGATGTTTCCAATATCTCCATGGAAAATGGACTACTTTCAAATGACATAATATGTAGTGGACCATTTTTATTGTGGTTGATGGTGGTAATTTAGTTTTGGAGGGATGAAATGGTTTGGAAAAGATGAGCTATGAGAGGATCATTACTTGTGTAATGAGAGGGAAGTGAAAGTGGTGAAGCGGTGTATGTGTTTGAAGGAAAAGCAAATGAAATGCTTATAGGTGGTAAGATGGTAGGAGATAGGACCTGCGATGCCACATAGGAACTAGGGATGCTAGCATGAATACCCAAGGAAGGAATCACATTACTAATTTTTTTCATTGTTGTTGTGACTTGAGGAGTGGTGTAGGTAGGTATTGAGGCAATTGTTGAGAGAGGATGAATTTGAGTTCCTCCTTGGCTTGTAACATTTCTTGTTGGTAAAGGACAACTAGTGGTTGGGGTGAGGTGTTTTCCAAAGATTTAAACTATGTTTTTCACAAGGTCAAGCCCATCTTCACTTTCAAGCATGTGGTGAATGTTATCTATAGTAGGAATGGCAATAGTTGAGATGTTATCATTTTGCACTTGGTGTTGTAAGTTTTCTAGGTCCTCATGAATTTGAATTATGTTCTCTTGCGAGACACTATCATTCCTTGTTTCAACTTTCATGCTACATGAAGGCAAAGAGTTGTTAAGGGTATTATCCATACCTAGTGTACTAATGTCAATACTAGGAGTGAAAGATCTTGACAACCCAAGATCCACAATGATTGTTCTATCACAAGATGACATGAGTCTCAAACTTTTTCTCGGTACAGTATTAGGAATAAGACACCAAATACTCAGACAATGGCTCCTAAATGCAATGTGAATGCAAATACAATATAAGCTAAGAATAATGAAATGCTTGTAATATAAATTCTGGAAACTAAAATAGAAAGTAACTAACAACAAACAAACACTCAGAAACTAAATTCTAAATTCCAGAGAATGCAATAAAAAATGGGCAGAGGGACTGATTCACCCAAGGTGGCGAATGAGTCCCAAGGATGAACTTTTTCAAAATTTTAGAATTTTTCAATTGAATTTTATTCTTTTTTATTGTTTTTGATCTAGATCTAAGATGCAAATACAAAATTTAAATGATTTTCAATGAAATTAGATGCAAAAATTCAATCTATATGAGCTTTCACTAATGCAAGATTTGAAACCCTAGAATGTAAATTGACCAATGCAAATCCTAATGCAATGTTAATGCGGGAAATATCTAGGATGAAAATGCACTCCAAATTAGAAATTTAGTGTTCTGAAGCTTGGTTCAACAAAATGAAATGGTGAAAAAGTGGTTTATGGATGCTATCATATGGTTTTTGGCATAGAGCATACCCACTTTTCCAATTTTATTCAAGGATAAACCTTGAGATCTTAATGCAAGGGAGAACGAGATCTTGCTAAGTGCTATCCTAGGAGCTGAATATGATCTATTGAGGGTTTCACCACCAAGTTTAGATTTGGAAAAGATAACGTAATACAAAATGAAATGAAAATCCCTAATTAAATGTAGACTAACACTAAATGACCTAGAAAGTAGTTGAAATGAAGCAGAAAACTGTAAAACAGAATGTGTGCACTTGGAAATCTGGAAGGTGACTAAATGAAGGTTTGAATTGTTGGAAATTTTGTTGTTATAGATGACAGGGACTCATTTTCCAAGCTAAGCGAATCAGTCATGTTTCTAGAAAACTATGCCCAAAAAGGTTTCAGGTAAAAGGGTACCAGAATATGCAAAGTCCTAAAAAATGAATGGAACTGAGACTCATTCGCCATAAGTGGAAAATCAGTCCAATTAGGCTTTTTTGAAGCTTCAAAAGTTGATTTTGTGCTCCTTGGTCTACTTTTCTCTTCCCAATTGGCTTTTAGATCTAAAACAACAATTTGTGACCTGTAGATAATCTTCAAGGCTCTTCAACACTTGATGCCAACTTTGACAACTTTGGATGTTTTGCATCACTTTTCCAATATTTCTCCTTAGGAAGCCCTAAAAATCACACACAAAGGAGAGGGGAAACTATTGAGGGGTTAGTATATAGGGTTTTTCCTTTGTCAAACCCCTTGTTGGAAATCAATCCTTGAAATGAAATCAAATATGGAAGGAGAACGATGAATGAACAAGATATTATGCTACAACTCACCAAACCCTAGAAATAAGGTGATGCAAGTATGCTTGAAATTGCTCCAATGGATGTGGTTCTCTATCTTGAAGGAGATAGATCTTGAATGCAATGTTTTCTTGAATCACAAAACCCTACATTACAATTGAACTAGCATGATAACAAACATGATGCAAGAGATCTTTGACATGAGAATTGATGCTTGAATAATACTCTAAAACACTGAATAATTTGTCCTTGAACGCTCCTGAATGCTCTTGAATACTCTTGTGAACTCGAATTTTCTATAAGGATGCTCATTCAACCTGCTAGGTAAGAAATGAATGAGAGGAACTTGTATTTATACTCAATTATACAAGAATTCCTAAAATTACAACACTACAAGCCAACAGTGGATCTTGAATAATAAAATCTTGCCAAAGATTTAAATTAATTTTTTTTTAGCTAAATGGGACTCATTCGCCACCCTGGGTGAATGGGTCCCACCTAAGGGGACTCATTCACCCAGAATGGCGAATGAGTCCCACCTTAGGAATTTGATGTGGGTTTTCAAGATTTTGGTGTTTTAAATGCTTTTGTCAGGATTATCCTTAAAAATACACATAAATAAGGCTTGTGAATGCAAAATGGGGCCAATTAAAGCCCAATTATTAATGATAATCCTAGAAAAGTGTGAAAGTGTGTAAGGTAGGTAACATTAAATTCATTTTATTTCACAATGACAATAAGATAAGACTTGATGTGAATATGTTAGGCATATTACAACACTAAATCAAGGGGAAATGTGGAATATTCAGATGTCAGAACTGAATCTCAAAGAATCTCTAAAAAATGCCCTTGGCGGGGCTAAGACACCCTTACTATTGTCTTAGTCTCGTCTTGAATGTATGAAATCTCTTAATGTCATCCTAAGGCTCAATGTCTGCACTTCCTTCTTCTCAGATCTCAGGTCCCAAAAATTCCAAATCTTATCTATAGGTGACTTTCTGTGAAAAAAACTTTGCAATGCAACTTTGCAACTTTACAAATTTGCACTTTGAATGATCTTCAACCTAAATCTACAAACTTAAACACATAAAGGAAGAAAAAATTGTTGATTATTAGTAAATGGGGGTTTGACGAATTAAAGCTTGGAATTAAATGAAATAATGAAGGGAAATGATGAATGAACAAAGGGCTATGTTGCAACTCACCAAACCCTTGTTATGAAATCTGCAAACTTGTGTGAGATGGCTAGCTTGAATGTAGATCTTGAAATACTTGAATGATTGATAGATCTTGAATTGAATTCCTTGCTTGAATCAAAACCCTACATCACAAATGTTAGCTCAAAAACACACATGATGCAAGAATATCTTTGACATGATGCTTGAATCTTGATGATGCCTCGAAATTCTTGATTAATTGCTCTTTAATTCTCTTGTGAACTCAAACTTTCTATTAGGAATTCTCATTCAAATTTATAGATGAGAAATGAGTGATAAAACCTTGTATTTATACTTATCCATGCTTAATATCCCAAAATTACACCACTAAAAGTTGACAAATGAATTCATTAATTAAAGGAGGCTAAATCTCGCCAAGATTTGAAATTAAATCCCAAAAATAACTTGAGGGGGACTAAGATTCCCTAGGTAGCATCTTAGCCCCTAGGCTTGTTCAAAACTCGGGGCACAACCTCGAAAAATGGGCCCATTTAAGGTTCACTTGAAATCAGGGTCCCAAGACCTTTGTTCTTTAGGAAGGAGGACATCTAGGTCGGGACGAGGATCTAGAAGAATCCTACAATCACTATGAAGTCTTAGGTATTCTTTACGAGAACTTATGTTGATAGGGGTATCTTGATATCCTACCCCTTTTCTTCAGTTGGTATTTGCTCTAATAGTTGATGTATTTCATGTTCACTTTGTTGGCAAAACAAGAATAAACAACTGAGAGGGGGGGTGAATCAGTTGTCATAGATTTTAACACTTATTTAACCTTATTAACCTTTAATCTTAGATCTAATAAATAAAAGTGAAAGTACAAATCAACAGCACATCAGAAGCACACATAACACCAAGATCTTTATGTGGAGATCATGTTAGGGGAAAAACCACTATGAAGGTTAATCCATAAGTTATACCTTGTTAAAAGTATAAGTAAAATGAATAAGGAACACACATGCATTTAGGCACACTGCCTAGAGCTCACTACTCAAAGAAGACCTACTGTCTTACATAAAACTTTCAGATTAAATCCATCTGAAGTGATTGAACTGATAAATTAGCCTCTTCAAAAGCTTGATGACAGTTTCGGTTAGGCAAAGATAGACTTCTTCACACTTCACTCAACCTTCTTCACACTCTGCTCTGCAATTGAATAATCAGATTCTCTATTTGCACATTTTTCATTCACACTTCTCATACATACACCACACACACTTCAAAATGAAGAAACAATCGCTCTTATATATATACTTCATGGAATTGCATCAACAACCTTGACAGCTAAAAGAATAAATGAATACAAACCGTCAGCCCAATTCATGAACAAATCTCAATTCGCACCAACCGAAGACAGTCACAACATAATGAAGACCTAAAACAACTTCCTCAAACATGCCAAACATTAAAATATTAATCCATTAGGATCCACAACATGCTACAACCATCATGTAGACCAAGAACATGAAAACCCAAACACACAACAAAAAAATCTATGATCACGATCACACCAATCAACGTGTACATGCAAAAAGGATAGAGCACGATCTAGAAACATCAACAAACATCGCACGAGAATACACAACAAATCAAATTTCCAAAATTACATTCTTTTCTTCTAAAAACATCAACTATAGTAATAGAATAATTGTAGGAACACAAATACTCACAACTTGCACAAATATTAATGCGTACCTCTAAAACTTTTGGAGTATAAAGTAGATAGGCTCAATAACAAACCCTTTAAAGTGCAACTCTTGAATAGCAACATACTGAATTTTCCACCACTCTAAGCTTCACATCTTCACAAACAACCTTCAACATATTTATTATAATTCTCTCAATATCCTCGACTTATACAACCTCCAAAACATCAATTCTAATAGTGTTGACATCAATGACAACCACATATCAGCAACACAACCACAACATCTAACAATCTCCTCCTTTGGCATTGATGGCAACACATGATGTGAAAAATACCATCACTACAACTAACTCTTCTTTTAGCAATCTTCCCTTCTTCTCATACTATTCTTCTCTCCTTTACATTACTCTTCTCCCCTTTTTGTTCTGCTCTTCTCCCCCAAGGTTTTTCATAGTGATCTTCTCCCCCTTTGAAATCAATGGCAAAGGTACATAAGCTTTGAACCACATATTTGAATCATATGACTACTCCCCCTAAGAAGCAGCCACCACAACATCAATATGGATCAAGATATGATTGTAAATGGATAGATTGATGCAAATACTTGCATCTTAGTTCAGATTAGGAGGGAAAATCACCCCTAACTTCCCTCTAAGATACTTAAAATTATCCTTAGGTAGTGGCTTAGTGAATATTTCTACAATTTGTACCTTAGTAGGAACATACTCCAGTCTGACTTCTTTATCACTCACTTTGTCTCTCAAAAAGTGATATTTGGTAGATATATGTTTTGTCTTTGAATGCAACGCCAGATTCTTAGAAATGTTTATGGCACTTGAATTATCACAAAATATAGCAACATGCTCATCATACTCAATTTTGATATCTCTCAGCATCTGCTTCATCCATATTACTTGAGTACATTTTTGTGCAACAACAATATATTCTACCTCAGTAGTAGATAAGGAAATGGAATTGTGCTTTTCACTTAACCAAGACACCAACTTCTTCCCCAAGAAGAAGGCACCATGATTAGTATGTTTTCTATCATCCACATCTCCTACCCAATCTACATCAATAAAGGCTCTCAAGATAAAATCATCATCTTTAGGATACCAAAGACCAAAGTCAACTATCCCTTTCAAGTATCTAAAAATTCTCTTCACAACAGTTACATGAGATTCCTTTGGATCAACTTGATATCTAGCAACCATACATACAACATTCATGATGTTAGGTCTAGTCTGAGTCAAATAAAGTAATCCATTGATCATTGATCTATATCTTGTTTGATTTTCCTTAGGAGAATCATCATTTTGTGTTAACATGCATCTAGTTACCATGGGTGTACCAATTTGAGTCTTCCATGCCAAAAACATTCAGTAACTCTCTTACATATTTGGACTGAGATATAAATATTCCATTGTCTAACTGAGTAATTTGCAATCCCAAAAATAATTTCAGCTCTCCAATCATTGACATCTCAAACTCACTTTTCATTTCATCAGCAAACTTCATACATAAGTCATCATCACCCTAAAAAATGATGTCATCAATAAAGACTTCAATAATCAACTCTTTATCTTGATCCATCTTAAAATATAGATTACTATCAACAATACCTTTATTGAATCAAAGATTCAACTAGTTTTTATCCAGTCTAGCATACCAGGCTCTAGGGGCTTGCTTGAGTCCATAAAGTGCTTTCTTCAATCAACAAACCATATCTTCTTTTTCAGTCAGTTGAAATCCATCTGGTTGCTCAACATATACTTCTTCTTCTAGTTCACCATTCAGAAATTTTGACTTTACATCCATTTGATAGACTTTGTAGTTCTTAAAAGTAGCATAAGCAAGAAATAATCTTACAGCTTCAATTCTAGCAATAAGGCCAAAGGTTTCTTCAAAATCAATACCTTTCATCTGTGAGTACCCTTTACATCCCAATCTTGCTTTATTCCTGACCACTTCACCTTGTTCATTCAGCTTATTCTAAAAGAACCATTTGGTTCAAATCACATTTTTATCTTGAGGTCTAGGAACAAGAATTCATGTATCATTTTTCTCTATCTGCATCAGTTCTTCCTTCATTGTTTCCATCCAATATTCATCTTTACATGCTTCATTGACATTGTTGGGCTCAATCTTGGAAATTAGATAATACTATTTTGCAATTCTTCTTCTAGTCTACACACCTTTTTTCTTATCTCCTATATAATCTGATTTTCAGAATGATTTAGTTTTACATACCTTGGAACTTTGGGATCATCTCAAACTTCTGGTTCTTTTGTTCTTTCTTCTGCACTTCCACTGACTTCTCCTTCTTGATTCTCTTGATTCATCGAAACAATTTGAACTTGGTTATGTGTTTGAGCATTCTTTCCATTATCAGTATTATCATGTTGGTCATTTCAATCATATCCACAATATCTGAATGATCTAGCAACTTGTCTTCATCAACTCTAAAATTTGCACTTTCAACCATTTTCCTCAATCTTCTATTATAACACTGGTAGGCCTTACTCTTAGTAGAGTAACCCAAAAAGATTCCTTCATCACTCCTAGCATCAAACTTGCCAATATCATCATCTCGCTTGATATAACATCTACTTCCAAAGATTTAGAAATATTTAACAGTAGGCTTATAACCAACCCACAACTCAAAAGGAGTCTTACCAGAATTACCATTGACATTTACCTGGTTAATAGTGTATACAATAGTGCTTATAGATTCTCTCCAATATATATGAGGTACATTACCTTCCAACATCATAGTTTTAGCAACATCTACAATTGTTATGTTCTTTCTTTCAACAACTCTGTTGTGTTGAAGGGTCCGACGAGCAGATATCTGTCTTTTGATTCCATCCTCTTCATAGAAAGAATTAAACTCCTTAGAAGTGAATTCACCACCTCTGTTTGACCTTAAGAATTTGATCTTCAAACCTATCTCATTCTCGTCCATAGCTTTGAAACTTTTGAACCTTTTTAATGCTTCATGTTTTTCTCTTAAGAAAGAAACCCATATCATCCTACAATAATCATCCATAAGCAACATAAAGTACCTTTATCCTTGTAGACTTCTGATTCTGGAGGGACCACATAGATCAGTGTGCACCAACTCTAGTACTCCATTAAAATGATTTTGCTTGCTCCAAAAATAAATTCTAGCCTGCTTTCCCATATGACATCCCTTGCATATGGTGTTAGTAGGCTTTGCTAGCTTAGGAAGATCTCTAACTTCTTGAGTGGAGCTTACTTTGAAAATGTTATCAAAATTCACATGACACTGCCTCATATGCCATAACCAGCTTACATCAACTTGAGAAATTAAACAACTTTCACTAGTATTATCAGGTTTGAACCTAGGAACTCTTTCAGGAAAACTTGATGCAAAATGACCTATCTTATTACAAGAGAAACATTTAATAGGAAACTTTCCATTATACTTACCTTGTTCTCTGGCTTCTCTTTTTATAATCAATTCTTCCAGCTTCTATCTCTCTTTCTTCATCTTCAATTTGTTTCATCTCATCTTCATACTTGAATGTCTTTCTATAACTTTCTCCCAGATCATATCTCTATTGGTTTCTTCCAGATATAGTAGCTTTAAATGCATATTTTATCTTAGGAGTAGATTCACCAAATTCACTCAATTCAAAGGTAGCAAGCTTACCAATCAGCATGTCTCTTGTCACATTTGTTACTGTCCCGAGTTCTTCAATAGCATGAGATTTCATTTTGTAAAAAGTAGGCAATGATCTGAGCACTTTAGCCACAATATCTTCTTCATCCAAGATTCCACTGGTACATCTAATACCCATCACTAGTTCATTTACTTTTTGCATGAAATAAATAATGTTTTCATCTTCACTCATTTTCAAGTTTTCCCACTTACCTTTCAGACTTTGTAGCTTAGCAACTTTCACTTGTGCATCTCCTTCATACAATGTTTCCATCTTCTTCTAGATCTCATATGCTATTTTTAGACCCATCACATTTGTCATCTCTGAGTCGTCCAGAGCACTCAATAATGCTTCTATAGACCTGATATAAGTTTTAGCTTCTTTGATCTCATCAGGAGTAGAGGGGCCATTCTAAGGAATAATATATTTGTTCTTTGTAATATTCCAGAAAGGATCACCAATGCACTTCAAATGACACTCCATTCTAGCCTTCCACAAAGAGTAGTTTATTCCATCAAATCTAGGACTATCCTTCTTGTATGATGCCATCACATATCACCTGAAGCTATTAAACGTTTTCAGAGGAACCTGCTCTGGTACCAATTGTTGGCAAAACAAGAATAGACAACTGAGAGGGGGTGAATTAATTGTCATAGATTTTAACACTTATTTAACCTTATTAACCTTTAATCTCATATTTGATAAATAATGGTGAAAGAATGAATCAACAACACATCAAAAGCACACATAACACCAAGATTTTTGTGTGGAAACCCTGTTAGGGGAAAAACCATGGTGGAGGTTAATCCACAAGTTATACCTTGTTAAAAGTATAAGTAAAATAAGTGAGGAATGCACATGCATTCAGGCACACTACCTAGAGCTCATTGCTCAAAGAAGACTCACTGTCATACATAAATTTTTAGATTAAATCAATCTAAAGTGATTGAACTGAGAAATTAGCTTCTTCAAAAGCCTGATGACAATTCTGATTAGGCACAGATGTACTTCACACTTCACTCAACCTTCTTCACACTCTGCTCTACAATCGAATGATTTGATCTCTATTCACACATTTCGCATTCACACTTCTCATCCATACACCACACACACTTCAAAATAAAGAAATAATTTCTCTTATATATACGCTTCACGGAATTACATCAACAACCTTGTCAGCTAAAAGAATAAATGAATACAAATTGTTAGCCCAATTCATGAAAAAATCTCAATGCACACCAACCGAAGTCAGTCACAACACTATGAAGACCTAAAACAACTTCCTCGAACATTCCAAACATTAAAATATTAATCCACGAGGATCCAAAAAATTCTACAACCATCATGTCGGTCAAGAACATGAAAACTCGAACACACAACGGAAAAATATCTGATCACAATCACACCAATCAATGCGGCTGTGCAACAAGGATAGCTCACACAATCTAGAAACATCAATGAACATCACATGATCATATGAAACAACTCAAATTTCCAAAATTAAACATTATCTTCTTCTAGAATCATCAGCTATAGTAACAGAATAACTGTAGGAACACAGAAACTCACAACTTGCACATATCTTGATGCGCACCTCTAAAAATTCCAGAGTATAAACTAGATAGGCTCAACAACAAACCCTTTAAAGCACAACTCTTGAATAGCAACATATTGAATTTTCCACCACACTGAACTTCACAGCTTCATAGACAACCTTCAACATATTTATTATAATTTTCTCAATATCGTTGACATATACAAGCTTCAAAACATCAATGCTAATAGTGTTGACATCAATGACAACCACATATCAGAAAAACAACCACAAAATCCAACACACTTGTTGTATCACATCCTTTTTTATTCAAGATTGTGAATCCTTTTCCATATGCTTCTTCTAGATTGATATGAGTGTTTGTTACTCTGTCACCATAAAATGGTTGAGTGTTTTCTCGTTTAGAGGAACTAGGTTCAACTTTTTTTTTAGTTTTAGGATGTAAGTAACTAAACATGTCAAGAGGTGGTATCGTAGGGGGTGTGGGTTGTTGCATTGATGGATAAAAGGATGCATTTGATTCAAGGTTGTTAAGACAATCATTTATGAACTTATTCATGTCATCATCATCTCCAATGTCAACATCACGAGGAGGACATGCATTAGGAGTTGAGTGAGCATGAGTAAGTTCAATTTCATTAGGGTTATTTACAAAAGCACAACTTGGAACATCCACTAAGGACTTACAAAGCTTACCAAAGCACATATCCATGATACAAATGTTAGATTCTAAGCTATGCAACAATGTGAAATGAAATGTTCTAAATGCAATTAAATTGAATTTAAGTAATGCACAAGATGAAATAATTTAAATTATGTGCAATGAATCAAGGATCAAACAAAAAGTGTGTAAATTGAAACAAAAAGGTAACAAGAGTAAACATTAGGAAAGGAAAAAACTTATTAGAAATAGTATTTTGAATGCCACAAAATGCAGTGCAAAAGATGCACTAGAATTGATTCGCCCAAGGTGGCGAATGAGTCCTAATGAGATTTTTTTTTCAAAATTTTCAGAATTTTTTAGTTGAATTTTATGCTTTTTATGTTTTATGATCTATATGTTAAATGAAAATGCAGATTTTGTTTGATTTTTAGTGAAATGAAATGAAAAAATGCAAGCTATATGAACTTTCACTAATGCAAAATTAGAAACCCTAGAATTTAAATTAACCAATGGGCGGGTGCATGGAAATGGGTAGCAATTCCGTGGACAACTTTCAAAAAGCTTTTGAAAAACAATAACGTGAGGGCGTTATAACCCATGCGCATTATTGCTTGTTAAAAGAAAAAAAAGTGAAAATCAGTCATTGTTATTTCAACTATTTTTTCTTGCAGTCGTGGCCAAAACCCCCATACTTACGTGCTAATGTTCTAGGAGGAGAAATTCAACAAATTGTTTGACCAACAATTTCTATTTATTTGCAACGATGGCGCCACGATGACGAGGAAATGTGAGAGGTAAGGATTTTGTGGTTTTTGTTTTGAATTAGTTAGTTTTAGGTTGAATTTGATATATATTTGTTTTAATTTTTAGGAGGTGCAAATCAACATGCAAACCCTCAAGATCCTCAACAGGAAGACCAACCAAATCCTTAAGATCAAAATCAACCAAACAACAACCTCCTCCACCAATCACTCAACCCCCTCCTAGAGCTCAACAAAATTTAATGAGTGAAATTGAGAACAACAAAAAACAAATTGAGGATTTGATCAGTAGGTTGAGTGATCCAAATGGTTCACTCATAGAAAGAATGACCCTAGCAAATTCATTGAAAGATATGGTAAAAAATGTAGATTCAATTAGTAAACAAATAACTGGATGGCAAGATAGGAGGCAGGCGGCTAGGGATTATTATGCAAATAAACTATCATACAAAGAAATAAAGGATTTAAAAATTATAAAAGGTGATTTATGCTCATTATTCACCGACCCATGCACAAATCAAAATCTTACCCTCAATGTGAAGAGGTTTCCTATCCATTGGTGCAACCACCAACAGATTAGGGACCATTTTTACGATAGGTGGTACATGGTCTTCGATCACCCATCATGCAACAATTGTGAGGTTTCGCAATATTTCCTTAGGAAACTATATAGTGAGTTCATATTGAACAAAATCCCAAATTATTTTGATATGAGGGATTTCCAGGGGAAAGGTGGGGGGTCAGCTCAGGATAGCCCCAGTGCATAGCCGAATCCTATGCAACAAGGTAGACGAGCTCTCACTAGGCCACCTCATGAGCATGTTGTTATGCCTTCCATTGTGAAGGAAAGTGCTGACGTAGAGACATTGCAGGTGATCAACACTTTGACCCAGAGTGTCTTCCATCATACTAGACCTATTCTACGGCGCCATCTAGAGGAGTCTTCGAGTGGTGGTCGTCGAACACATGTGTGTCAATCTTGCGGGGCTACTTGTTCATATGACCCCACTGACACTCAGGAGACTGGTACGCAGGATCCATCTGTGGCTATGGAGATGGAGAGGGTAGCTGACATTTTGCATGAGGTGCATATGGCATTGATAATCAAGTAAAAGTTAGTGCATGTTCATTCAATTTAATTTATTAAATTTTGATTTTGAAATGCAAGATTAACTAAAAATGTTTTATGATTTTAATAAAATTACAGGGTCACAGTGTTGAGACTGGATACACTGGCCCCCCACCAACTTATTTCTGCAGTACACCTATCACTGGGGTATGTAACTAGTAAACAATTATAAATTTATTGCATGTTAATAGCATTGTTTTATGAATGGTAATTTAATATGCGATTTTGGATGTTGAACATACTAATATTGGAGGTTTTGATGGAACACTTTCGAGTGGCGATGGATTTACTCAAACCTACATGGAGGCAATAGAATAAAGAGTTTAACTAATGAATCAAGTACTTAATAGATTTGTGTACTTTATATGCACATCGTTGATTACGTTGAATAATTTGTTGTTTTATTTTCAGATGATGCAAGCCGAAACACCTACGAATGTGACGAGGGAAATGGATATTGGTGTGTCATCTGCTATACAATCCTCAATGGCTCTGACAGGAGAGGTATGAGGCAAATTAGTAAATTTCAATTTACAAATTTGTTGTTATAGATGTTAGTTAGTGAAAAATCAAACCATTATTTATTCACGTAGTTTAATTTCTATTTGTAGGGTTTATACAGGGCTTAAGCACGCTTGAGCAGGGGTGTGAGAATATTTCCCCCATGAAGAGAGATCATGAGATGGCGGTAAGTGATTATTTTGTCAAATATATCATTTTTTATAATGTAATTTTTATATATTCATGTCTTTACTTCTTATTGTAACAGTTAAAGCTTCACCATGAACTAAACACTAGGAGAAGCAACACGAGCACTCCTTGAGCGCAGAAAAAATGAGAGACAAAACTATCCCCATTCGATCGAAAAGGAAAGGGAAAGAATTTATTTCCAGGGCATGGAGAGCGATGACTTTTGATTCTAGAGCCTTGTTGTATGCCTACATGGCAGTTTTGTACATATTTTTATTGGACATATTTGACATTGTATGCCTATATGGGATTCTCATAAGCCTATATGGCTATTTTGTACATATATTTCATACTTATACTGACATATATTGATGTATACCTACATGGCTATTTGGTTAATACAAATATCTTTTATTGATGTATGTCCATATTTGCAATCTAAATTGGTGGTTCAATAGATATGAGTTGTGTGTTTTCAAGTGTATACTTTACATCTTATGTGTATACTTTGTGATTTACGTGTGTTTGAATGTATACTTTGTGGCTTACGTGTTTTCATGTGTATACCTTGTATTCGTGCATATCCTTTGTATTAATTTTTGTATACTATGTATTTGTGTGTATACTTTTTGAAGCTTACGTGTTTTTGAGTACTTGTGCTTCCCTTATTGACATGTACATGCTTTAATTATTCACATGTATAATTATTAATTGGTTAGCCCTAGCATTGATCATTGTTGTCCTTCATGATTTGTCTTGAATATTAATTGATTGATGCTAAACAAATTTATCTAAAAGAAAAAAACACGTTTACAATTGGCATTCCATGAAATGATTCATAAAAAGATTCCAATATGTTCTTTATCTAAAAGCTGGAGGTCATACCAAGTACGGGATCAACAAGTTTGTACCAAAAATCTAAAAAAAAGAGAACAGTGTGAATAATTCTTATTAGATCTTCTCCAAAATTTCATCACCCTAAAACATACGTAATGGTCTTAATTCACCTTGTTCAAGACAAAGCATGCTCAAAATACCCACAACAACCTATTGACCAACCTATTCACCATCAGATAATCACTAAAACCACTGAACTAGACCTTCTTCATCAAATGGAGGAACAAGATGCTCTGCACCAATGATCATACATTTTTTGTGTGGAATACTCAAACTTCTCAATTGTCGTTTGTATGTTTCTCTTTTCCAGTGTTTTGCATGCCATCATAAGGGATCAAGTCGGTTGAACGCAAGTCAGATCAAATCCATGTGTTTGGGTGAGAAAGAGGACCATGCCTAGTGTAAACCTACCTATTGGGATGTGTTGGAATAGTTATTTTTGTCACATGAATTGCAAAACGAAACTTGCACCACTTTGCAACTTTGCACAGCTTAAATTTAACACTTTTTCCATCAAGTGAAAATCCATCGCCACGGGAAAACCACCTCGAGATAGAAAAAACTAAGAGAGGTTTTTCTAGAGGGGCCCAACACGATCCTGTAGGATTAGACGATAAGTTTTTAAGCATCATGGTATCCGAGTAATAGCATGTTGAAGTTTGCAGCCAATTTGCACTTTGGACCCTTAAGGGATCGATTCGGTGGAATGTAGCTATGAGCGATTCCGCATGTTTTGGTACAAAAGAGGACCATTCCTAGCATAAACATACCTATTTGGATGGGTTGGAACAATCCGCTTGGTCACACGAGTTGCAGAGCGAAAGTTACACCACTTTGCAACTTTGTACTGCTTGAATTTGACACTTTTTCCATCAAATGAAAATCCACCACCACGGGAAAACAACTCTGAGATAGCCAAAACCGAGATTTTTTTGTAGATGGGCCCAACACAATCCTATAGGATTAGATGAGAATTTTCTAAGTGTCATCATATCCGAGTAATAGCATGCTGAAGTTTGCAGCCATTTTGCACTTTGGACCCTTCAGGGATCGATCTGGTGGAACATAGCTCAGAGCGATTCTGTGTGTTTCAATGCGAAAGAGGACCATGCCTAGCATAAACATACCTATTCGGATGCATTGGAACATTTTGCTTGATCACACGAGTTGTAGAGCGAAATTTGCATCACTTTGCAACTTTGTAGTGCAGTGCATTTGACGCTTTTTCCATCAAATGAAAATCCGCCACCACAAGAAAACCACTCCAATATAGCCAAAATCGAGAGAGGTTTTTGTAGAGGGACCCAACATTCTCCTGGAGGATTAGATGAGAAATTTCTAAGCATCATGGTATCCGATTAATAGCATGTTGAAGTTTGCAGCCATTTTGCACTTTGGACCCTTAAGGGATCGATCTAGTGGAACATAGCTCGAAGCGATTTTTGTGTGTTTCGATGCAAAAGAGGACCATCACTAGCGTAAAAATACCTATTCAGATGCGTTGGAACAATCCTCCTGGTCACACGAGTTGCAGAGCAAAAATTACACCACTTTGCAACTATGCACAGCTTGAATTTGACACTTTTTTCATCAAGTGAAAATTCGCCGCCACGGGAAAACCTCTCTGAGATAGCCAAAATTGAGAGAGGTTTTTGTAGAGGGGCCCAACATGATCTTGTAGGATTAGACAAGAAATTTCTAAGCATCATGGTATCCGAGTAATAGCATGTTGAATTTTGCAGCCATTTTGCACTTTGGACCCTTAAGGGATCAATCTGGTGGAACATAGTTCGAAGCGATTTTTGTGTGTTTCGATGCAAAAGAGGACCATTACTAGCGTAAAAATACCTATTCAGACGCATTGGAACAATCCGCTTGGTCACATGAGTTGCAGAGCGAAAGTTGCACCACTTTGCAACTTTGCACAACTTGAATTTGATACTTTTTCCATCAAATGAAAATCCGCTGCCACAGGAAAACCACTTCGAGATAGCAAAAATCGACAGAGTTTTTTGTAGAAAGACCCAACACAATTTTGTATGATCAAATGAGAAGTTTCTAAGTGTCATGGTATCCGATTAATACCATGCTGAAGTTTGCAGCCATTATGCACTTTTGACCCTTAAGGGATCGATCCGGTGGAACATAGCTCAGAGAGATTTCACGTGTTTCAGTGCGAAAGAGGACCATGCCTAGCATAAAAATACATATTCGAATTCATTGCAGCAGTTATTTTCGTCACATGAGTTGCATAGAGAAAGTTGCACCACTTTGCAACTTTGCACAACTTGAATTTGACACTTTTACCATCAAGTGAAAATCCGCCGCAATTGGAAAACCACTCCGAGATAGCCAATACTGAGAGAGGTTTTTCTAGAGTGGCCCAACATGATCATGTTGGATCAGATGAGAAATTTCTAAGTGAAATGGAATTATTTTTATGGGGTTTGTGTTGCTGCCCCTATAGATTTTGATGGAAAGGGGCATGAAAAATGAGGTTTCACCCTAAGGTTTGATAAAATATTGCATGTAGAGGTTGGGTGATTTTCTTTTGAGTTTTTTCAAGTGATTTTAAGAAGGTTTGAGGTGGTGAAATGTTCTGGTAAGGTGTGGAACCATTCCTTTCAATAAACCCTCCTTATACTAGCATAAAATAAGGGTTTTGGTTTGGCATGGTGGAGTGAGTTTGTCTTGAGACAAATTGTGAATCTGAGGGTTTGGATACATGATAATTTTTGCCTTAACAAGTTAAGGGGGTTCTTGAATGTTTAAAGGTATGTTCCTTTGTTTTTTGAATTCCCATAAACAAATAAATACACACACACCTAAAACTTCCTAATTCGACCTTACATGCTTTATATCACTTCTCTAATCACCTAATGAACTCTTTGAGACTTTGAATACATTACATATGACCTTTACATGACCTTTTTCACATTGTTTACATTTCAAAATTCAAATTTTGCAAATTTGCCTATTGAAGGCATTTACAGAACAAGGTGCTACTGCACCAAACATGAACTCCAAAATTACAATATTTGAGTAAATCTCATTATGTAAGTAAATCTCATTACAATGCCTTAGGTACTTCATTCTCATAGATATTTTACAATGTCACTCATACATTCGAGATTCTCTTTAAATGTCTACATCATAGGTGCTCATTATGAGGTTAACTTCAATTGAGTAACTTCAGATTCCCTCACTAAGCTTCACACACTCTTTTATAATGGCTTGAAATCAAAATTGATATTTGTCAAGATCATCAAAATAAGGATGTTGCGTTGCTTTTTTGGCTGAGATTCTCTTTGATGGCTCATAAATCAGCATTTTTTGCAATGAAAGATCAATCAATTTTTAGTAGTTTACTTACAAATACACAAAGTAAAAGAGAAAAAGAAAGAGCATCCAAAATGGAAATGATATAAAAATAGATGGAAGAAACTTATAGATAGGCAGGGAGATCTCACAACTTAGTCACTCTTGGTCATACATCTTCACTGGAAATTCCAACATACCTATTGCACACAACACCTCTCATGAATAGAGTAAGTTGAAATTTCAAATGCTCTTATAATGTCTACATCATAGTTGCTCATGATAAGGTTAACTTCAAATGAGTAACTTGAAATTCCCTCACCAAGCTTTGCACACACTTTTATAATGCCTTAAAATCATGATTGAGATTTATCAAGATCATAAAAATAAGGATGTTGCATTTCTTTTCTGGCTAACATTCTATTGGATGGCTCATATATCTGCCTTTTTTGCAAGGGGAGGGAAATCACTGTTTAGTATGTTACTTACAATTACGCAAACTAAAAGAATATGATAGCATTGGAATCAAACAAATTAATGTGCACATACAAGTATAAATTAATAAGAACCAATGTGCATATACTTACAAATTAATCCAATGAACCATCTGGGTTTGCTCTACTCTTTATTGTGTCAAGTATTGCCTCATGGTCAGACTCACGGACCTTCCACAAGGTCTTCTTCAAAGGTCTACCCCCATATTTGGTCAAACAAACATTGGATCCCATGACAAGGTTCGAGTAATGAAGAATCTTACGATACGTGTCAAAGTCCTGAAATAGACAATGCTTAACACTCGAATGTGGGTACCTTCTAAGCCATGTTCCAGTAACCACAACTAAGCCTGTAGGGTATTCAATGTTTTCTCGATCTATAACTGGGGCCTCCAGTTTCTTTTTGGCCTCAACACAATGACACAAGTAATAGTTTTTTCCCTCTTCATTGTCTTCATTTGCAATAACTGCATAAACATGCCCTGCATTGATATGTGCAAAAAATATCTTGAAATTTGTCATTATGAATATAGTACAAAGTAAAATAAGGATATGGAATTTCAACAACTAAGCAAGTAGATATATCACTTGGTTAAACTGGATTTGATACATGGTCAAAGTCGGCCGGTGATTCCATCTGTGTCAGTTCCAATGCCGTCAGAGGGTGATACATGTGAAGTGCACTAAGATAACTTGTCAACCATATGTCAACCCACTCCCCTAACTCACAATCATTCCAGGCTTAAATTGTACATGAAGAACAAAAGCATGCCATCTTTCGTGTATCGATACTCCATGAACCTGCATTTGAGCTAAGTAAAGAGTGTACCTCACTCGCTCCTGTTAGTGCACAATAGTCCTCATATGGTGCAATGTCAGTATCATCCATGAACCAAAAAAATCTATGAACTGAAGACGTGCCTTCATTACCTGGACCCATCAAAGCATTACACCACTCGACGATTGATTTTGCATCTGTCAACTTTGCACTATCTTTATACTTTAACTCTTCTCGTGCTAATGTTCTTTTCACACATGCTCTTGCACCATCATGCTCCCCCTTTCCATGTCCGGCCTCACAAAAGTTCCACATATGTTGAACACCTGTAATTACATGCATTATGCACAACCAGTAGAACATGCAGGAGTTCTTGCACTATGCTGCATAGTTATCAGACCATATTATATGTTGGTCGTATTTTATGCCCCTCTGAGCCAAACCACTGTAGAACATTTTGAAGAAACCTTGCACAAAATTTGGAGAATGTGTGCAATCATCACTAATGTAAAAGTGGTACTCCCTCAATACCTTCCTTTGGTCATCTATAGTATTAGATGCATGAATGAATGCTATGTGCACAAATATCGAAACTTTTGTGGAGTTGTAATACTGTGACTGCACCTCATGTTGTGGTTGTAGAGTGTATTTCTTCGCAAATTCAACCACCGATACTATGCTTCCAACTAGAAAGGTGTCCTTGCATAGCTTGAATTGTGTGTCAAACCATCAGGCTCTATGGGTATGCATCGCATACTCAGATAGTATATTGTCATGAAACATGGATATAAACTGGTACACTGGAATCTTCTCAATAACCAAATCACACCTTTTTGCTTGAGACCTATCTTTTGTAGTGCATATGCCACTATTTTATACTTCCCAAACTCTACTAGTTTTTGTCCCACCTCATCTGTGCTTTCCATATGTTCACATACTGGCATACGCCCGAAGCCACCACAACGCTTGCATGAACCATCCAAGCATGTTGTCCTATAGAATATCTGGCCATCGTCTATTTCACATAAATTTTTTGATAAGAACTCTCTTGAATATTTTGGTGGGGCTTTTATGCTACCATCCTACAAAACATCGTTAGTAAGCAAATCTACACATATAGAATGATAAACATTATAATAGTTAGAAAATTCAATATTAGTCTACAACAACAAGTAGTGCGTGTGTGATTTATTTTGACATAAAAAGGTTTGAGCATTTCAAAAAATCTTTGACAAATACTAAATTGAGGATAATCATTTTCAAATTTTTGAAAAAATTGGGTTTGAGTGATATCCAAAAAATGCTTTGGATGTGGCTCACGACTCCGACTACCGATTCTCATTCTTACCACATCCCTTTGATTTGGAGATGCCTTGTGTTATTCTTCCAATACTCTTCAATTAGTGTTCTCAAGGATTCAACAACTTCTTTATCCTTTTGTGATAGTCTCCTCGAGAATGCCCATAATTCATTTGAATCATTGCCCTCAATTCTTTGCCACCTTTGAATGGCTCTTGATAAAAAAATTCTAATAATTCCCGTGTGTTCACTCATCTTTTTAATGATACAAGCTCTCTTTGTTTGACAACTTACAAAAGTCAATGTAATGACACATCGGGTGAAATTACTATCCTTTGAGCATGAGGTCTTACTCATACTCTCATAAGCATCCATTAGATTCTTCACAATAGTGTCTTCACTCGATGCATTCGATGTTCTCAACCCAAGAGTCTTCATGATGTTCCTATACTTTACAGCCCGCATCATTTCAGCAAATAGTTGACATCTTGCAGTCTCATTTAGTCTTTCAAAGAATCGTTCCTAAATCTTATCAGCATATCTTCTAGAAGTACGTGTTGAAATCTTACCTTCCATGTGCTGCAAAATCTCATCATCAATATTAATCAAATACTTTGGCTTTCTACACAAAATTCTAGGTGGTGTTCTCCTCGGTACATACATCTCAACATTAGGAATTTCATCAATATTTAATTGAGGTGGGATATATTGCATACCTTTGATCGAGGGTGGAGAAGAAGACATACCTTGAGGTTCACATGGAGATGATGGCATACCTTCTTCGTCAAATCCGAGTGATGATATACTCTCAACTTGAGATGTGTTGGATGGTGTCCAACCATATTCACTTGAGGTAGATGGTGTCCCTCCATATTCACTTGCACTAGATGGTGTTCATCCATATTCACTTCTGCTAGATGGTTTCCCTCCATATTCTCTTGTGCTTAATTGTGCCCCTTCATATTCACTTGTCGTAGAGGGTGTGTCTCCGACTACGGTATCTGAATTTGTCTTACGACGATGCTTTCGCATTCGTTCCTTTTGTGTTGCCAATTCTCGTTCTTTTTTTGACGGTTGAGGTTCCTCTTCAATTGGCTTGTTTTCGTTAATCATTTCCAATTTCTTCTTTTCACGATATACCGCCACCCGAACTCTCTCATTTTCTTTGAAGGTTTCATTCTCTTTGTCTGGTAGTTTCCTCTTTCTCTTTTTCTTCGGCATGGCAGATAATTTTATATGTACCATGGTAATGAGACAAATATTAGTTCCTAAAAAATGTATCCATTCAAGTTAATTGAAAAATATATGTCATTCAAGGCTTCATTTAAATAATACTTACAATCATCCTGTACAAAAGTTAACCTAGCATAGACAAATGTGACATGATTTTTTTCAATCCATAATACCTTAAAGAAAAGTGGTAACGTGGCATGCCATGATTGCAAGATAGGCTCAAAATGGAAGCATGGGTATTTGCAAAAAATTGCATTTTTTTGCAAAGTTGTGAAGAAATAAGTTAGTTAAGAAGTTACAAAAATAGTTAGATATGTTGGGGGAGTTGAGTTTGAGGGGAAATAATATAAATATCATGTAAGTTACAATCATAATGAGTGTAATGGAAGTGTGAGTGTTTGATAAGTTTGTGGTACAGGAGCACCTTGACAATCTATGCTTCCATTTTTAAAATTTGATTCAATTTTGGGTATCTCCATGTCGTAAGAGAGTCATTAAAGACTTTTTCCATGTATGGGAATCATTAGGAGGTTTAAAATGTGCATTGACAACGTAAGGTTATAATGACAAACAAAATTGAAAGCAAGCCATAATAGAATGAAAGAAAATGTGTAAAGACTTCAAATACCTAAAAAACCAGACTTTCAAATGGAGGAGTTCAACCCAATTATGTAGGCTTAGCTTCTTCTTTCTTCAAACTCCACAACAATTTGACTTGTTCAAAAGTTTGTTCCCCTCCAAAATTCAATTGTATATCAGTTTTCAATGGAATTCAAACTTCAATTGATATTATATGTCTTTCAATGTGGAAACTCTTCTATTTCATGCAAAGGTGGTAGAAAGATCATGGAAAAGGTGATGGAATGTGAAAAACATGCTTGCACACTTCACAACATCATCAAAAGGCTACTTTTTTTCGGAGAACACGCAAAACCAAGATAATATGCAGACTGTGGGCCTTGACATCACGGGTATATTCACTTTTTTTACCATTTTTAGTGGAATACAAAACACGCTCGCATTATAACTCAAGCACGTTATTTCTTTCTAAAATGGTAGCATCTCTACTTCTTCAAAACGCGCACACGTTATATGAAATATGGTTTTCTTTATATATTTATTTTCTCCCTCTTTGTCTAAGAGGGAGAGAGAGGGAGGGAGGAAGGGAGAGGGAGGATGAAGGGAGAGAGGGAGGGAGAGGGAGATGGTTAGAAAGAGATAGTGGGAGAGATGAAGATAGATAGGGAGGGAGAGGGGGAGAGTG
>CM021101.1:181302744-181337493 GCA_007115665.2 Sequoiadendron giganteum | reverse complement strand
CCCTCAACCCTCAACCCTCAACCCTCAACCCTGAAACCATAATCCCTCAACCCCTATACCCTCTACTCTATAACCTCTTAATCCTTCAAACCTAAACCCTAAACCCTTAAACCCTAACCTGTAAACCCTCTACCCTCTATCGTCAATCCTCTAACCTCTACTCTCAACCCTAATCCCCCAACACTTAAACCCACTAAGTAAACTCTCTACCCTAATCCCTCAACCCTCTTGACCCTTAAACCCTCAACCCTATACCCTATACATTAAACCCTCAACCCTTAATCCCTCAACCCTCAATCCTTGAACCCTAAACCCTCTACCCGTATACCCTCTACCCCTTACATTAGACCCTAAACCTAATCCTTCAACCATATACCCTCAAACCTATACCCTAAACCCTCTACCCTTAACCAAGTAAACCCTTAACCCTAAACCCTTAACCCTCAACCCTTAAACCCTAATCTCTCAACCCCTATACCCTCTACTCTATAACCTCTTAAATCCCTCAACCCCAAACCCTATACCCTTAAACCCTAACTCGTAAACCCTCTACTCTCTACCATCAATCCTCTACCCTCTACCCTCAACCCTAATCCCCCAACCCTTAAACCCACTTAGTAAACTCTCTACCCTAATCCATCAACCCTCTTGACCCTTAAACCCTCAACCCTTAAACACTCAACCCTAAACCCTTGACCCTCAACCCTCAACCCTTAAACCCTAATCTCTAAAACCCTCTACCCTCTACCCTCTACCCAATACTCTCTAACCTAAACCCTAATCCATCAACCCTAATCCCTCAACCCTTACACCGTTAAATCCAAGAAAACTCTCTACCCTAATCCCTAAACCCTCAACCCTTAATCTCTCAACCCTTATAACCTCTACCCTATATATTGGACCCTCAACCCTAATCCTTCGACCCTATACCCTATACCCTCAACCCTCAACCCTCAACCTTAAACCCTCAATATTCAACCCTCAACCCTTAAACCCTCTAACCTCTACCATCTACCCTATACATTAAACCCTCAACCCTCAATTCTCAACCGTGAACCCTTAATCCCTCAACCCTCAATTCTCAACCCTGAACCCTTAATCCCTCAACCCTCAATCCTTAAACCCTAAACCATCTACCCCTATACCCTCTACCCCTTACATTGGACCCTGAACCTAATCCTTCAACCATATACCCTCAAACCTATACCCTAAACTCTCTACCCTCAAACAAGTAAACCCTTAACCCTAAACCCTTCAACCCTAAACCCTTAAACCTTCTACCCTATACCCTCAACCAAATACCCTCTACCATCGACCCTATTCCCTCAACCCTCAAACCTTAAACCCTAATACCCTAGAAATCATCAACCCTATAGGTCCTCCACCCTAATCTCTCAACCCTATACCCTCAACCCCTATCACTTTCTCTCTATCTATACTTATCACCTCTCCCTCCCTCCCTCCCTCCTACCCTCTCTAATTGTCTATATCTACCGTCTCCCTCTTTCTACGTACCTCTCATTCAATCAATCCCTGCCACCCTCTCTCGCTCCCTCTATCTAGCTCTCTATATGTCCCTCCCACTCTATCCCACTCTCTCCCACTCCCTCTCTCTCCCTCTCTCTCATGTCTCTCCCTCCCAGCCCCCTCTCTCTCAGGTTTCTCCCTCTGGCAACCTACCTAAGTAACTCTCTCTGTCTCTCTCCCCTCTCTCTATATATCCCTTCCACCCTACCTAAATAAGTCCCTCTCAATCCACCTCTCTCTTTCTCTACCTCTAGTAGGTCACTCCCTCCCACACCCTCTCCCTCTCTCAAGTCTCTCACCCCCTCTCTCTCCCACTCCCTCTCTTTCACACTCCCTCTCACTACCTATCTCTCAAGTCTCTCCCTCTCACCCCCCACACTCTCAAGTCTCTCCCTTTGGCACCCTACCTACATAAATCTCTTTTTCTCTTCATCTCTCTTCCCCATCTCTCTCTCTTTGTCTCTCTCAATTCTCTCTCCCACCCCCCCTCCCTCCCTCACTCCCACCCTACCTAATTAGGTCCCTCTCACTCCAACCCTTCTCTCCCACTCCCTCTCTCTTAAACTCTCACTTCCACTGCCTCTCCATCTCTCCAAATTCTCTCTCTCTCTAAATTCTCCCTCCCTTTAAATACATATGTAAATACATACATATATGTGTAGATACAATCTTACATACATACATACAATATATATGCATTGATACATACAAGATGTCACGTATCAAGATTTTATTGATTATTTAAATGCAAATTATTAAACATGAGATTGATAATTATTATGTTAAATGATTATTTAAATTGAAGTTAAATTGAAATTGAAGTGAAATTCAAATGCAATTGCAATGATTTGAAATGCATTTTTATTGGGGTTTGTCATTGTTGATAAAAAAATTTGAGTGCAAGTGAACGCAAGAATAGGTGAACGTGAATGAAGGCGAGAACATCGATCAAGTAGAGTCGTTTTAGCCATTAGATGTTTATGAGAATGATGGAATCTCACACACACTCACTTAGTTATTATTTTAATCCATTTTTGTGATTATTGTGCTTGCTAATTTTAAATTAAGTTTAACTGATTTCTCAAAATTTGTGAAAAGAATATGTTGTTTTAAATGGCGATTTGGTTAATTTTTGAGGAAATTGATTTAATTTAAATGAATTGGATTCCTTGTGTAGATATTTTATTATTATTTAAAAATAATAATGGTGTTATTTCAAACTAACATAATAGACTTTTAATTGTGAAATTTATTCAATGTAATAAAAATGGTGTTGCAAATTTATTTGTTTTTATTATTTCTTATTTAAAATATATGAAAGAGAAAAGATTTATTGAAGAAATTAAACAAATATCTAAAACTGAGTTATTGAAAAGAAATTGGAAAAAAAAACATACGTGCAAATGGAAATTGATTTCAAACAAGCAGTTCAATAGATTGAAGAAAATATCTTCAATCAATTGAAGGCAATCAAATTCTAAAAACTTGGAGTTTTGAAAATTGAACTGGAGATCACACTAAAATTGTGGATCTTTCTTTGTGAATAACCCCAACATATTTGCATGAGAAAAGGGGAGTCTGAAAAGAAATTCGAAATGGAAAAGAGAGTAACAAAAAATTCGTTTTTGTTTTTGAACAAAAAAATACACTGAGTATCGTTGATCTTTTTGGAGGGATTCACCTTATTTCTGGGGAGGAAGCCAGTTGGGAAGGGAGTTTCGATTGTTATATTTGTTGTTTATTTTGTTAATACCTTTACCTCCACACCCCATGCGCAGGACCTAGATAGACTGTTCATGTTTGTATTTGTGGTATTAACCTTCACCCAATGATCTTTCCCCACACGCATAAGGTGGGGAGGATGTTGTTTTCTGATCACAGAAGCCTCCCCTACTCTCCCCACACATTGGAAAGAGGCACTCGCCAGGGAAGAGGAAAGGTACATGCGCAGACACTAGAGAGAGTACTGCTGGTTTTTACCTTTGATCTTCTGCACATCTTTAAACCCCGTGCGTGGCTAGGAGGGAGGATAATTGTTGATTCTTTGGTTTCTTTTGGAGGATGCTGCTACTCCATGATGCACATGGGAAGGGAGAGGGACAGAGTGTTTTTATTATTTATTTATTTTAAACTCTATGAAGGGATCTCAAATACGCCAGGAGAAGAAGAGCAGAGGCACGACCAAGGGAGAATAGTTAATCAAAACAAAAAGAAAGTAAGGGTCAGAGAGGACAAGGCATGGCAGGAAGGCAGAGAGAAGCATAAAGAGAGTTGTTGGAATGTTAGAGAAGTAATACGTAGGAAGGAGAGAGGAGGTGAAGGCAAGTGGGAAAGACAAGAGAGCTAGAGGAGGAAAAATGGATTTGGAGGAATGCAAACAAAATACGAGCACATTTCCCCCATGCGTGTGGAAAGAGAAAGGATATTAGATTGTTGTTTACAAATGCGCCAGAAGCAGAGGTAAGAACAACAAGAGACCAGACAGAGGAAGAACAAAAAAGAGAAGGCTTTTGCCTGAGATACATACACAAACCAGATTCAGGAAATTACCAGGTAGATTTAAAAGAAAGCATTATTTACCAATTAACAATCTTGGAATGTTTAATTTGAATCATTTTCTTTTATTTTTATATTTTATCAAATGAAAGCTTGTCACTATGATTTATCAAATTTAGGAAAAAGATCAAACACCAGACTGAAATTTTTATGGAGACAAAGAATAACTTAAACAGAAAATTGTTAAATAAGCTTGAACAGAAAACAATCAAAAAACAATAGATTTTGTTGTTTAGTAAACTATGTTTCTTTTTTTTTTTGCATAATTGAAAAGATGCACTCTTAAAACGTAATGTTTTAGATTTATTTAAAATTTAGAAAGAGCTTCAAAAAAACTAGAATTGTCAGATAGATAATTTCTCAAGAAAATGCAAACTGGAAGGATACTGATTTTGATTTAAATTAAATTGTTAATTATTATCCAGAAAGAAAAGATTAAACTTTTGTGTATTAAATATGCTTGAAAAACTTGAGAGAAATTTGACAATTCTTTAGGATTGATATTAAATTGTTACGAAATCGAAGTGTAAATATGAGGTGTTATGTTTTGAAAAGATATTACTTTGAGGAAAATATGAAAAATAGAAAAGAAAGGAAATAGAATTAAAAATATAATAGCTTTGAATTGAAACAAATTAGAATAGGAATATTTCGAAGTGTAGACGAATTTTTATGATTAAATGAACCAAAAGAATGTGTGCTCATTTATTCTGGTTTTATATGTACTTAGTTACATACTTGAGAAACACCTTCTTTTATTTTATTTTAAATTTGAACAAAATGTTATCTGTGATTTAAAACTATGAAATTAGTAAAAACCATGTTTTCTTGTAAATGAGAGTGCATCTCATGTGTTCGAGAAAGATTATTTTTGATTTTTAATGGAACCATGCATGCTTGATAATTGAATGTGCATGTTATGTGTTTGGAAAGTTGCCTTCCGGGACGGGTGCCGAATATGGGTTATTAGAGAGTGTAGTTTTGCTTTTCCAAAACTACTTTTATTTGTCGTGCATGACATTTTACTTTGCCAAGTAACATAAGGACCATTGAAATAGATGGAATATTTATAACTCTCTACTATATCCTAGTATCGAACTTGCTTGTTTCTTAAATGAATTAGAAAAATGAAAATGCTTGTGGTTTTACTAGTTATACTAGGCACGCACTAGATTCCATCTTGCTTGTCGACTTCTTTTTGCTAAGTGATTCATGTAGGGTCGGGTATTATTTGAATGACTAAAGAATTTTGGGGAAGCGTAAGCTTCGAGGTTGGGCGGAAAAAGCGCTTGATTCTTGTTCTCGTCTTCATTATTGAAGATAAGCTATGGATTGAAGATCAGAGGATTTTTTCTTCAATTATGTATTAATGCATTCTTTAATTATGTAATGTAGAGCTTAAGGCGACAGAATGCCTAAGTCTCGAATTGTAAACTTATATTACAATTACTTTTGTATCATTATCAATGTCGTGTAAGATGACACGTGTATGAATCTAACTGGAAATATTATGAATCTATTTATCGAATTTGAGTCGTTGTTTTGGAATCGACTGGATTTTATGATGTCTAAATGAATGAAGTGTCGACTTTATTTTGAATAGAAATGAAACTATTTTAAGTTTGTCAATTCTTGGAATTTAAGAGGCATGCACTTTACACATATGTACATACATACAAGCATGCATACATGACATACAAGCATACATGTACATACAAACATACAAATATATCAGCATACATTCAATATATTGGCATTTAACATAAATGAGTACATAACGTGAGTGCGTTATAACGTTCTCATGTTATCTCTTAGTTGCCATGTTTCCCGTAGAAGCAAAAATATTGTCAAAACTGAAATATAACACGAGTGCGTTATAGCGCACTCGCCTTATATCTTCCTTTGGGAAATCGCGAGCCTTAGGCTTGGTATTTTCTTTGGAATACCAACCCAAAGGCTTCAAAGGCATTCCCAATGACCAGAGACGTGTTTTTAAAAAATATACCATATTTCACATAATTGAGTTCGTGCTCACCGTCAGGATTCCACATGGTTTAATATCGAAAAAATCGAACACATGGGTAATGTTGGGTTCTCTCTTAGCTATCCAACAATGTAATTTTTTTAACTTTCTAAAAATGTTAAGCCTTTGATCCATAATTTATTTTAATTGTATGTCTTTTTTTTTCCAAAAAATAGTTTTTGGTATTTTTTTCGTTATAAATTAACCGTTCATCAAATTTTCAAATAAATTACATTTTTATAAACTAGACTCCATTCTACAAATAAAATAAAAAAATAAAATAAAAAATTCAATTACTTTCCAAAATTTGTAGGGGTAGCACGACCAAAATTATGTTTTTCAAGAAAATGTCCACTTCGAAAATTAGTAAAAAATCAAATATTCATTAAAAAATTATCAATTTTTTTTTGCATCAACTACATACTGTTAGCTAACTTTTGACCATTGCAATTTTAAAAATACTCAAAAAGAAATTCACCGTACGAGGGTCGTACAAGAGTTGCTATGTTATGTATTTCTGACAAAAATAACACCAATTTGTGTACGTCCCTCTTTTGAACCCCTTAATATCAACCATTTTAAAAATAAATTAATAGTTTAGAAAGTAGACTCGAAGCACTTTGATCCTTGTTTTTGTTCCATCTCAAAATATTGAGTGTAACTATCCTGAATTTCATGTCCAAGGTCGGTATTTCCTGATTTTAGAAAAAAGTTGTCCACTTAAGTCCCCTTTTTGGGAACCATCTTGGTGCACTTACCCCAATGTAAAATTTAATGCAATGTTAATGCAAAACCAAATCTAGGATGGTAATGCACTCCAAATCAAAATTTTAATGTTCTAAATGTAGGTTCACCAAAATAGGTGGAAAATTGTTTTGCTTTCCCTCTAGGGTTTAGGACCTAGAAGGACAATTTTCACTAACTTTCACTCAAGAACATACCCTTGAGATCTCAATACAAAGGAGAAAAATATCTTCCAAGAGGGTTGTTCTAGGGGCTGAATATAAGGGGTTCATCACCAAGTTTAGACTTGGAAAGATAAATGAAATGCAAGATGTAACATCAAACCATAATTCAATGAAATGACCTACAAAATGACCCAGAAATGTAAATGAAATAGAATAGAAAGCTACAGAAATGACTATGTGCACCTAGAAATTTGGAGATGGTTGAATGAAGCTCTTAAACACTAGAAATTTTGACTTTAATGTGCACTGGGAGTCATTCACGAAGATGGGTGAATCAATCCAAAAACTGGGGTTTTGTGCGGGAATATGAATATGTCAAATGGGTATCTGAATCTGTAAAAATATGAATTTTGAAAGGAATTGGGACTCATTTTCCAGAAGTGGCAAATCAGTCTAGTTAGGGTTTTTTGAAGCTTCAAAGCTCGATACTGCTCTTCTCTATCTACTCTATCCTTCTTGATTGGTTTCCAGATTTGAATCTCCAATTTGTAACTTGTAGGTCTTCTCCAAGGTTCCCCAAGGCTTGATGATAACTTTGACAACTTTGAATAACTTGGCAACTTTTCTCTAAGCTTTCTCCTTAGGAAATCTACAACCTAGACCTAAAAATCACACACAAAGGAGAGGAAAAAATATTGTTGGGTTAGTGGATATGGGTTTTCCTTGGTCAAACCCCTTATGGGTAATTAAACCTTGAAATGGAATGAAATATGAATGGAGAATGATGAATGAAAAGAATGTGATGTTGCAACTCACCAAACCCTAGCAATAAGAGGCTACAAACATGTATGAGATGACTCCAATGGATGTAGATATTGATTCTTTCTTGAAGGTGATAGATCTTGAATGAGATGCTTTCTTGAATCATAAAACTCTACATCACAATTGTTAGCTCAAAAACAAACATGATGCATGAAGTCCTTGACATGATGATTGATGCTTGAATGATGCTCTTGAATGCTTGATAATCTACCCTTGAATGCTCTTGTGAATTGTTGAATGCTCTTGTGAACTCAAACTTGCTATAAGAATGCTCATTCAACTTTCTAGATGAAAAATGAATGAGACGAACTTGTATTTATACTTAATTATACAACAATTCGCAAAATTACAACACTACAAGCTAACATTAGATCTATGAGAATAAATTCGTACTAGAAATTTGAATTAATTTTGATTTTGGGTCAAATGAGACTCATTCACCCAAGGTGGCAAATGAGTCCCATTAGGCATAATTTATGGGGACATTTTAAAAAATGCTTAGAAATGTGTGAAACCAGGTTCAAAGCCCAAAAACCTAGGTGGGATTGAAACACCCAAGGTGGCAAATGAATTCCAAATCACTAAATCTGGGTCATTCAAGCCTGAAACACTTGATTTATTATTGTCTAATTATTGGTGTCAAGATTATCCTCAAAAAGATGCAATAGATGAGGCTTGTAGATGTAAAATAGGGCCAATTAAAGTATAATAAAGCCCAATTACTAATGAAAACCCTAGAAAAGTGTGAAAGTGTGTTACAACACTTCACAACACTTTAAAATATGGCAAGATTAACTTTAGCAAGGTACCATTTAAATTCATTAGTTCACAAGGTCCCAAGACCTAATGTAAATGTGTCAACCACATTACAACACTAAATCAAGGTGGCATTAATCTAAATTCTATAAAGAGGGCCCAAACAAGTGTGAAAATGTCCTTGGCAACATTTTTTGACACTACAGATGATAGGACATTATGTTCATTAATCAGTGCATTCATTACAATAACAAGACCTTCAATAAATGTAGGAGCCAACTTTCTTATATTTCCCAACACATGACCATGAAAGTGAGCATAGGACAACATTATAATAATATTAAAAAATACAACCTGATATAATAAAGGGCCCAAATGATAACCACACTTGAGAAATAAGGCAAGGTAGTTGGGAGAGTGGCCCTATGTCAATGACATTTGGGTTTAGCAAATGAGTGTAAATCCACTTCATTTGTACCCAAAGCCACTTCTAAAATATTTTTAAAATAATATATACAAGATCCATTGGTTAATATAGCATTAAAAAGTGCATCAATTGAGTCACTATATATTGATGCCTTCTTGTTTGAAATGGAGTCTTGAGTCATTTACATTGCATGCCAAGTCTATCTCATAAAAACCTTTAATGCCTCATTGGAACATGTTGGAGATAATGTTTATTTAAGGAATGTATTTTAAAATGTCTCAGTGGTATAGATAATATTTATCTAATATTCCATCGTATGGAAACATCCACATTCTTCTATATTTTTCTTTTTGAGGCTTCTAAATTAGCCATTCTAGGATCTTCTAGAGATTTCTATAAATCTATAAATATAGTAGGAACTCTACCTTTGTGTATCAACAAGAAATACACAAGATTTTATGTAATTTGATATCTAAGAAAATATAATACTTAAAAAAATTATGTGTTGCATGAACTCATTTACTATATTTCAAATATTTTATTTTGTTCAATATGGTATCAGAGCTCTTTTAAATCTTGGGCTATAATATGTGGGTTTTTTAGTGTTGGTTGTGAACTATGTAGGTTGTGATTTGAGTTTGAGAAACACAATTTTTGTGGCAAAGGAAGCAAGGAATATTGCAGCAAAGAAAATAATCTTGAATTAGTAAAAATGGTGAGAGATTTCTATTAAATTAACTTAACTCTTAGCTCCAAAAGAGAAAATTTCACATAATGAATTCCAGTGTATCCCTTTACACGCAATTAAATTAAATGGTAAAAATGATTATGATTGGGTGTCTTGTATGGAGATTTTTCTAACACTTTAAATTTGCTATGAAATTGTTAATGGTAGTGAACAAAGACAAGTAAATACTAGAAAAGATCAAGAAGATTAGGATAAAAGAGATAAAAGGTAGTAGCATTGATCAAGATTACACTTCTAGAAGTTTTTCCAAAAGTTCGAAATGAGATAAGTGGAGTCAAAGTATGGGGTATTTTGAAAAATACCTATGAAAATTCAATTGATGTAAGGATTCTAACTCTCACTACAGAATTGTACAACATGAAATTATCAAATACACCATTAAAGGAAAACAAAAATTAACTTGCTTCTCTTGGAATGGATATAGATGAAATATTTTGTGTAAATAATTTTACAAAGTCTTCCAAGATCCTATCAATCATTTATAAAAGGGCTAGATATTGCTAATAAATTAAAATGATCAAATATGAAGAGTTATGTGCTAAGTTAGTGCAAGAAGAAAAATGTCAAACCAAAGTCAAACTTGAGTACTATAAACACAGTTTTGGAGAGTATAATTTTTTATAAAAAAATTCTTATGGTATTCAATTCACATTCGAAAGTATACATATACATACAGTCATGAACATAAATAGTGGTTTTAAATGTAGCATGTAAAAAAAAGGTAACCCTAAATTTCAAATATTTGTTAGAATTAGAAAACCACAGAGAAAATGTGGTCACATATAAATTAAAAAACAAACCATCGATATACATAGTTTTATGAATAAATGGGATTTCTATGAATTAATTGAAAATGCATAAATAAAGACATAGTTTCCTGAATTTATAAAGGGGGTTTTTAAGAATTAACTTGTCAAAAAAGGAGACCCTCATTATAGAACATTCAAATAGACACTTAACGATTATCTTTTAAAAAAAAAATCATGAATAGAACTTCAAAAGGGTGTACCATCTTGAAGATTCCTTGATATTTGAGGAATGTGCAAAGGAGGTTTGTCGATGCTCTGTAGTATGCATAGGATATTAACAAAAAATATTAAGTGAGATTGAAGTTGGTTACTTTCCCTCTTATAAAATCATTCAAATCCGATAATTAAATACATTGATTTAGGTTGTTTTGTTTCAAATTTGAATTTGTTTGGGGATGATTCAATCATTTGAATTTGTAGTCATTTATTTATGATTTATATGTTGAAATGATTGAATTATGCATTATATTTGGTTTGATGTTTATTAGGGGAGCCTTACATTTGTTTGTGTAGGTACCTATACTGAATTGAGTTAATACATGTACACGCAAGAAGAAGGTTGGGAGATTGCGCATTTATAGATGTGCAAATATAACATGTATTGAGTTTTGTACCCTTTGCAAGTGGTGGTAATTGTAAACATAACAACTTATTAAAAATTGCAAAAGTGGATATTTAATAGCAACTTGTCTTATATTGTAAATGCAATTGTATTTGTAATTAATTACATACATTGATCAACTACAAATTCACATATGAACATGTATTGATTCTTTTACAAAATGTTATTACACATTTTTATCAAAAATAATGATTAAATTTTTTTTTATTAAAAATAAATAAACAACCATTAGAACATGGATGGTAAGTGGTCCCTTCCCCTAGCTTTGATCAAAATAAAAATAAAAATAAAAAAGTCTCTCAAGTGAAAGATATTTTGATACCGAAACTTCTTACCACTGATGTTATGACAGTAGTTACCAGGAAATAGCTGTCTCTTATATGCGACAAGATAGAATTCAATGCCTGTACCATGCAGGACTTTCTCTGAAGCATTCAATGACATTCCTTCTACAATTTCTCTTCTGTTTCTCGGAAGGACTCAACGCACTAGCGAAGAAGAAAATAATTATAAGTAGAACTAATGGTCACTCCTACCAGTGACTCAAGATGGCTAACACTTGGAGTATGTCGATGCGAGGGTTCAAACTCTCCAATCCTAATCCTCAGAGATTTTTAAGTTTCATTCAACCAGGCGTTTCTCATGTTTCAAAGGGAGCTGCTCATAAGCTTGCGCAGACCCCAGGCGCCAAGCAAATCTTTAAAAAAGGTACTTTTTAATCAAATCATGAATACATATTTCTCTTTGTATATCGCTCTTCCTGGTTCTTTCAATTGACACAGTTATTTGGTTTTGGGTGTATGCTCTCAGGAGAAGAGCCAAATATGGCTGCGAAAACGGCCAGTATCTTCACAAGGAAACCAAAGCCTGCCTCCGGAGGAATAAATCAAATGTTTTCTACTGTAAGTATTACATTCTACAGAAAAGTGAAGAACTACTGGGGATTACTATATTGTTTGCAGAGTTTTGAACCTTTGACCTCCTGCCACTTGAAGTTTTAGTAATTTAGTTACGGATGTGGGCATAAATTTTTCTAATTGCTTGCCAGTTTTGTTTAGGGTAAACTCTAAATCAGAACACAGACTGCTTAAGCTCTTGCGACTAATTGTGCTTCTTCTCGAAAGTGTTCTCAAAGGATTAAAGAACAGTCCATTGATATCATCATTTTCAAAACGATTTCGTTAATTCTTGGATTTTGGTTGTTGTTTGTGGGTTCAGGCTGCCACTGCAAGTGTAAAGGGTCCAACTAAACCACCCCCAGATAAAGGATCTCCTCCAAAGCACGATGATCATCCAGTCAAGGCTCCAGAAAAAGCAACCAAGGATACAGGGTCTGATTCAAAGAATACTCATGAAAACCCTAGAAGCGAAAAATAAGTAGAGGGCGTAGCATAGATGTATGGGTAGATTATAGAGTATGGTAGTAAAAGTTGTGTTAGTTTGCTCTTTGAAAGCTCTGCTTAGCGATCACAGGCTTGTCAAACTGTTTGAAGTCTTTGGGATATGATAAACCAAGGTCCAATGATCTGCCAAAGTCAAGAAATATCTGTTAATGCAAGCCTCGTGATTGTAAATGCTGCATTAAATTCGCATATGTACTTATTTTATATGATATTATCAAATATATAAGTAGTCTACTTAAGCTTATCAAACTTTCAGATGTACGTCCATATTCGTCTTTTAAGCTAATTCAGCCATTTGTGATTATTTGCGACTTTTAGTACATGCCTTTACATAGATACTGCCCTATTAAAAACAATAAATAAGTTTTGTAATTAAATTAATTATAAAAAATATAATTGATTGCAGAGTTTTCTTTTCCTAACCTTCACATTATTCAATATAAATAATTACTGCTACCGATTCTTTTCACATCAGTTATTAATGTCTTCTGAGCCGATACCTTTGACATGATATGCTTGCATGTGAAGTGGCAAAACTTACAATTATATTGAGAATACAAACTTTATTACTTACTACAAACCATTTTTCCACTCCAATCCATAAGTCCTCTATCTTGATAATGTCTATCGTTTTCAGTGTACAAACTGTGGCCTATAACATCAACGTCTACAGAAAAAGGCCATGAGATGTTTTACTGGTCATGACAAGCTAAGCTTGACGAACGTATTGACTCAGACAGTTTCCATGCAACAGCCGAAACATGGCATTCCGCCTGTTATCAACACGTGCCGATATTACTCGTTGTTTACTGATAGTGGCCGACCATGGTATCTGGGGGTGGTATCATAATCACGTGTCAACCATTTTTTTTATCGAATCTCTCATTAACTACGTTCTAGGTGAATAAATAATAGCAGCTTACACCAAAACTAGGCCTCTGCCTCCCCTCCCTGTGTTCAACGCGTGGACTATGCCTTTCTTGATGACGAATATGCCTTACATTAAACTACCTACCAACTGGCATTTGGGCCAACTCGATATTATTTGATATATTAAATGGACAGGACAAAACAACATCACGCAAATGTGTAGGTATGACCAAATATCCGAAGTCTGTGATTATCTGATTCGCCCACTAAAACCGATTCCATAAACATTTTTCTTTGTGGTTTGTTGGCTATTATGTAAACAGTTACTTGGATTTTGGGATGCTATTCTAGTGCCCATCACATAGTATTGTCCTTTCCTTGGTCGAAAATCTAGGCGTATATAGTTTGGATGAACTTTTATAATTATGTTTCATGATTCGTGATTAGTTAAGTTATTTTTTTTGGGAAATTATCTTGTAGAGATCAAATTTACTAAGGGTTAAGAATTAGATTTTTTATTAGCATTTTCCAACAAAATATAAGTTAGAATATTTTCTATATAAAGTAAATATTTATTCAAGTTCTTAATGTTGCGATACATAATTGTTATTAATTTGTTTTTGGGTATTTGAGGAAATGTATAAAACATTATTTTGAAAGTAATATCTCTACTAAATTGGAAATAAAACGCTTTGAATGATCAAAACACTATAAATCATTCATAAAACAAAAACTACAACCATCCAATTTGATAACTCAACTATGGAGATTCATGAACATCAATATTGTCATACATTACCAAAAACATGGAAAAATTGCACACAAACACAATGCTACATATGCATTATAATTGATGTGTGTAATCATTTTTGGGATCTATGAAACTCTTCGTTTAATATATGATAGTTTAGACCTAGGTCAAAATGAACTAAAGTGAAGTTCAAACACAAGACCCCCTCTAGAATTTAATTAATAAAACACTCAAATCCACCAAACATGGGCCCCATCTACTTCAAATTGATATTTTACACTTTAGGCATTTACTCAACTCAATTATATAAGATAGTTTAGGCCCACAAGAAACAAGATAAGTAAAAACTTGAGGCAAACAACCTTGTAGATTTCACTTTACAAAACCCTATCTCAAGCTTTGAAGCATTGGGTGTCTATAGAGCCAAACTTTACAATAATGAATTTTACCAAAATTCTTGTGTCTTAGTGATGTCCTACATGCTCTCTAGCAAACTTGGGCTTCCATATTTAGCTTGACTCACTACCTAGCTCACCAATGGTTTCAACTCCATGGTGGCAAGTTTGTTTTGTGATGGAAGTGCTCTTCAAATTGGAAATTTTATTTTGACTAAATTTGGTGAGAGACCTCACCAAGAAAAAATAAATGAAAGGGAGCTTGCTTTGTAAAGCCTATTTCATATTATGAATTTAATTAGCATAGCATTATGACAATATACCTTTGGTTTCTATATACTTTCGAAGGTTGACAACATGTGATGTTATAAACCGCTGAACCAAAGATGGACAATATTGCATGATAGATAAGTCTCTTATATTTTTGGGCTAGGTGAACCTTGCGTTGACACTTTTTTTTGTAGCTTTTGGATGCATAAATCAAGTTAATTAGCCAAAATCTTGTAGATGTGTGCACCCATTGAAATTTTTTTAATGAATTGAAAATCTAATCATTTTCAAAAATTGAGTACCATATTAAAAAAAATGCATCTCTCCCAATCTATGTTTGCTTTCTCGAAATAATTCTAGTTTGAACTTTGATTATTCATATCATAATGATAATATCAAATATCAATATAATTAATCTTTTTTCCATTGACATATATTTCAGTTAAATTTAAAATATTTTTTTGATTTACATCTTTTGAACTTTTCATATCAATTGACGAATTATTTAAATATTAATAATTTTTATGTTTTATAAATTTAAACAATTTAAATATTTTTCTATTTTTTTGAATAGTGAGTATGTCGGTTCAATATTGTTGATGACCATCCAGGGTGTTACATGTGCAATTCAAGGAGGAAAATTCTTATACCATTTTTCCAACAATGCATATGATTATATGCTTGAATATAAACTAGCTTTTTATTATGAACTTTGTTAACTTCCAAACTCCAATCAACTATTACTCAACATAGACAACAAAGTACTTCGATATACAATGAATTGCAATAACTCATTTATGATTTTTTTTAGCATTCTATTCTTTCTCACTTACAAAAAGATACAAGTACCAAAATAAAAACCAAATTGGCTATAAAGACTTCCAATGTTGCTAGGAAATTCTACATGCCCTTGTAAAAAAAATTTTAAAATTAATATTATAACTTACCAATACTTTTGATACTTAATGGTCTACTATATAAGAGATTTTAAGAAAAAGCAAAAAAAAATTATGCACAAATGCTTTCTATTTTCTTTACACAATTCATCCATAGAGTGAGTCTGTATTGCACTAGTGCAAAAAAGATATGGTCTAGTGAACAAAGATCCATTGGAATGTATTGTTTGAACCACACACATTAATTCTATCTAATTTACGAGATCTAACAATTTGAAGTAGCCATCTATCTATGGAGACATGATTGATAGACAAAACATCACCTATTTAGTGACCTCATGAATTATCCCGTTTTATTTTAAAAATAATAAACTAAATGAATGCAATCATCATCAACATGCCCATTATACACTAAAATATAATTACTAATTATATCTTTATGAACCAAATACTACTAATAAAATTATAAATATATGTTCCTATCAAACTATTTAATAACATCTTTAAATTGGATTATATCCAGCAACGAAAACATATTAAGGAATTAGAAATCACAATTACTAGATACTACGAGTGTCTGAAGATGGGTAACGTCTGAACTACCTATGTGGATACGAGGGTTCACCTCACCAGCCAACTGCTCAAAGAACATAAAGAGCTCTCATCTGTCCAATCTCCACACAATATTTTCATGTCGCAATACAGAACCCACGTACTTGCTCTTATCTTCTCTTTCCCTCATGATCAAGAAATTAATTGTTGTGGTAGGAGATGGGCAGGAAGTTGCATAGTCTTTTCTTGGGCACTGGCTACCCAGCCCCAAGAATGCACCGGGGATGGATGCCATGCCATGGCTCCATACATTGTACGGTTATCTGCAATTGTCGTCAGACTCTGTATCTTCTGTATATGCAAATTCTGTCCCATTTTAAATGTATCAACAGTTAATGGGTATATATTAGGCATGTGCTATAGTTTTATATGCTCGCTAATAGTTGTCTGCTTGCTAACTGTGCTTTAAACTGAAATTAAAATTTTTTAATTTAATATTTATTTTTATTAACTAAATTATTTGTAATTAAAATTGTTTTAAATGGTTATTGTTAAGTGTTTTAATAAATTAATTATATGATTTGTAATTTTTATGTAAAATAAATATTTATATCTTATAAAATTTATGTCTTGTTTTAATAAAATAAAATTTTAAAAATAATTTTGAATAATTTGATTATTTAATGTATTTTATTTTTTATTATTATTTTTATGTAAATGAAAAAAACTTAGATAAAATTAATTTATAAGAAGGTTCAAATAATACTATCAATTATTATTATTAAGTGTATTTATAAATCAATTATATGATTTGCAATTTTTTATAAAGTGAATATTTATATTTATCATTAAATAATTATGTTTTATAAAATTTATGTCTTGTTTTAATAAAATAAAACTTTAAAAATAATTTTGAGTAATTCGATTAGTTAATGTATTTTACTTTTTATTATTATAAATAGAAAAAAACTTAGATAAAATTAATTTATAAGAGGTTCAAAGAATACTATCAATTATGAATATAGTGTTTGATAATAAAAAGTTAAGAAATTAAATATTTAGATAAATTGACAAGCCCATCTATAACCACCAATTATTTAATTTTATTAAATATTAAATTTTTAACAAGACATTGCATCTTATATCAAACCCCACTAACATATAGTAAAACCAATGCACTCAAAATTGTCCAAGATTAATTATGCAATACATATTTTAACCATAAAAAGACATAGATTAAGTTGGCGGATTTTGTGTCGTTGCCAAGCCCCTATGATTAGGGGATCAATCTTTACATTATTGTTGAATAAATAGTAAAATTGTAACTGTCAAGATTTTTAAGTGTTTTGCTTATTTTAATGTGTGTAATTTTTTAAGTTTTTCACAGTTAATTATCATCAACGGCTATGCACGGTTCAATCGTATTCCCTCTCCTCTCGAGCAACGCACATCATCGATTGATAAACTCAGCGCACTATTCTCAAATAAGACACCATCGATTGATAAACTCAGCGCACTATTCTCAAATAAGACACGCCTTTGGTGTTTCTTGTTATCATTCTTTTCTACATCCATTAAATATTGTCATAATTATTCTTATTATTATTTGTTTAAAAATAAATATAATTGACCAAAGCGCATTTTTTAAATATATAAATTTTATTATTTTATACAATTAATTTATAAATATTATTATTTGACTTGCATACCTACCCATATTTATTTTTACATCTTGAAATGGTTATTAAAAATAATTTTAGTCCTTATGCTTTTACCTTTAATGTGTTTCTTTTATTTAATTTTAAAATTTATCTTTCTCTATTGTTTGACTTGTTCTAATTATTATTCAATTAAAAATATATGTCATAAAAATGAGACATTTGATTGTATTAAAAGATATTCTTTATGTTATGTAGTATATGTAAGATACAAGTGTATGGAGGTTAGATAAGGAACAAACCACTAGATACTCTAAAAATGTTTAAGATTAAGGGGGCATCTAAAATGGTTATGTACTCTAATTTGTCTAAATCAAATTGTTAAATCGTATTAAAAAATTATTGATGTGATTTGTGAAAAGTGCAAATAAAATAAATAAAAATGTAAATAATAAAAAGTTGTGAGCTTGTTTTTAACATTTTTAAATAAATAATTTTTTTATATAATAATAATATAATTAACTTTTAAAAAATATTAAAAATAAAATAACAATTTATTTTAATAATTAAAAAAAATAAAATCATAAAATGATTGTTTGTTTTAATAATGATGATTGCTTTGATAAAATAAATAATACATTAATTATAATTAATTTATACTAAAATAATAAACTTGTGGTTGAGTTGGTAATCGTTCCAACTTTTAAGTAACTCCAAATTTGTGGGAATGTGTGTAACATGTAAAGAATGCATTATTTTTCTTCTTTAAATTTTATTTCTTAATACCACTAGTTAGATTTCATATTTACTTTCAAAATAATAAAATGATATATGTATATAATATGTAATTATATATGAATCATACATATACATATTATTTATCCAAAAATTTAAAAAAAGATATAAATTGTAAAATAAATACTTTTACTATCATAGATATCTTAATCTAAAAATAATTAAATTATTATTTAACAAATTTTTAAAAATCTACATATACCTAAATTATTACTTTTAAAATAATTAAAATAAATAAATTATAATAAATGCATATACTTAAAAAATATATATATAGTCCACATTTTCTTATTTCAGAAAGATATAAAAAGAAAATATTATCGAATGCTGAGTTAAATAAGGTAAAGGAGCTTCTTTTTAAAAAGGTGTAAGATTAATTTGAAGGGGATTCGCACCATAGCACTCCCATGTATTTTGCTGCTCATTGCCAATTATACATAAGCCCGCCAATTTTATCTCAAAAATAATGCATTCCTTATAAACATTAAAGGGAATATAAATAGAAAAAATTACTATCATAAACCAATAGCACCGAATGTTTGCATATTTACTCTAATGAAAATAGAAGTGCTGGAAATTAATATTCACTTTTCTACAGTGTACTGTTAATGCCTAGTATAGTGTACGTTATTGATTAAATATCCCATCAAACAGCAGATTCGGAGATCCATGACAGCGCTCGGTTGATTTGACAAGGCAAACACGTTACTGGCAGGTATCTGTAGCATGGATGGAGGCATGGCATGGCATCCATGCCCCGGTGCATTCCTGGGGCTAGGTAGACGTTGCCCTTAGAAAGGGGCTTCTACTAGCCTAGAATGAGGAAGGACATAGATGAGTGTGTTTGAAGTTGCCTCATCTTCTAGTAGGACAAAGTGGTGACATAGTTACTGGGAGACTTGCTTCAACCCCTACCTGTTCCAGTCAGGGCTTAGGCAAGTGTAAGTATGGACTACATTACAAGGTTTCCTAATGTGGATAGGTACACAACTATAATGGTGGTAGTCAACAGGTTCTCAAAGTATGGAATCTTTGTGTCATTCAAGGCGTCGTGCAAAGTAGAGGATGTTGCCAACTACTTCTATAGAAATGTGTTGAAGTACTAGGGTGTGCCTTTGAGCATAATCAATGACAAAGACCCTAGATTCACAAGTAATTTTTGGGCCAAGTTGTTCAAACTAATGGGAACAAAGTTACTCATGTCAACCAACCATCACCTAAAGACCGACGGTTAGGCCGAGTGGATCAATGCAATATTGGATGACTACTTGAGGCACTTTGTTTAGTCAGATTAATCCAATTGTCCTAAGCTATTGGACTCGACTTAGTTTAGTTATAACTTACAAAAATGAAGATCGAATTAGTACTCACTGTTTCACTTCGCGACTGGAAAATAGTCAGTGACTCCTCATATAGTTCTTAGTGGGTACGTAAGTGAGTGCCTAGTGGACCATCTCAAAGATTGGCAAGATAGAGTAGATCTAGCTTGTCATCACTTGGTCAAGGTTGCAGAAAGAGTGAAAAGGTAAACAGACTCAAGTAGGAGGGTCATGGACTTCAAGGTAGGTGACAAGGTGCTTTTGAAGCTCGAATTTGACCAATTCAAGCCTATGAGAGGTTTAAGCCATGCATTCACAAGAAGGTTTGATGTACCTTATGAAGTTATTAACAAAGTTGGTAAAGTGGCCAACAAGTTAAAACTACCATCTCACATGAGGGTGCACAATGTGTTCTATGTGAGGCAGCTTTGTCCACTTCATGAAGATTCAGTCAAACCTTAAAAAATATTCCAACTAGAGGACCAACAAATGTATTGGACATGCCATATATACAAGTGGAAGAGGTACTTGCAGTTAAGAAGTGAATTTTAGTGACTACAAGTGGAGAGAATTTTTGGTTCATTAGCAAGGCCAACCCAGGGAGAAGGCTTCTTGGGAGAAAGCAAAAACCCTATGGAAGTTTGAAGATAAGGTGTTGGAGTTCTTAAAGGACTCTACACCCGTCGGATAAGCCCCAAAGGAGTTGGGCACTCTCTGCATGCGTCGAAGTGGCATGGTGTCGATGTCCAAGGCATCACCTATTTTTAACTAGGGGAGAATGTAAAGGGATTGAAATGTTATCCCAAGAATGTGAAGCATGCCACTTGCGCCCCAATACAAACAAGCTACTCCTTGCCCCATTTTCGGGTCGAGTTGGTAAGTGGCACTTAAGACCCAAAGTGTAGCAAGAGCTAAGTTATACATTGAACGACATGGATGTTGAGTTACTCTTTAGGGGTAACTAAATACGGATGAAGTCTCGATCCAAGTGGTTGGTAAGTTCCAAATACCGGCTCAATGTGGAGTCTACACCAAGTTGGACTTGCGAACAATCTACACTAAGTCAAAATTGTAATGGGGGTGCACCAAGCTAGACTACCAAGCTAGACTTGTAATGGAGACACACTAAGTCAGACTTGACTAGAGGATGCACCAAATACGAACCCGAAAGGAGGATGCACGAAGCTGAGCATGAAAGTACGTGCACGAAGTCGAGCTCAAGGAGCCCGCACTAAGTCAAACTCAGGAGGAGAACTCAAACAAGGTCAATATGTATTTTCAAAGATTGCAAACTCCTTGAAGACCAACATTAGATTAAATGCCTAATAAGCCTAAAGTTGGGAGTATTAGCTAAACCAAGTTAGAGCAAGTTATTGGTTATATTAGAAATTGTGGTAGTTTGCCCAACTTTGTGATCAACCTTCAACTCATTAGGAATCAAACTAATAGCTTATATAGGGGAATAAGAGTACCCTAACCACTAAATGATAAATTAGTGTTTCAACATGATCAAAATCCCCAAAGCAAAGAACTATATTAGTGCGATCCAAAGAGGTTCAAAATGAGCAAAATTTCATTCAACAATCATGGTCGGCCACTATCAGTAAATAATGAGATGAAAAAATATGGTGAGATGCAAAATTGTGATCCCACCCCCAGATATCATGGTCGGCCACTATTAGTAAATAATGAGTAATGTCGGCACGTGTTGATATTTTCAATAGAACTGTGGAAATTTTGCCATTGCCACTTCACGTGGAAGCATGCCTGTATGATATCTAAGAAATGATAATGTGAAAGATATTGGTCTAGAAGAAATTAATAACTGATGTGGAAAGAGTCCGTTGCAGTTATTGTTCAACTTGAAAAATGTGAAGGGTAGAAATAAAACTCTGTAATCAATTATATTTTTAAGAATTATTTAAAAATAATCATTTTTATTACAAAATTTATATATATTAACATTTGAAAATATAAATATTTGTTTAGAATTAAAAAAATTAAGATATAACTAAGAATAACCACTTAAAATTTTAATAGGGTAGAATCTGTGTAAACGTAGTACTAAAAATTGCAAATAATATATTGTATATTCTAATCCATTATGGACGTAATTATTGCACCTCTTTGCACCTGACATTCTCTTTACTTCACGTGAATGAACGGAAAACAAAAATCATTATTCTATGTCTGTCATGACGTTGTGAAGTACAATAATTACAAATAGTTGAATTAGCTTAAAAGACTAAAATGGTCCTAGATCTGAAAGTTTGATCAGGTTAAGTAGACTAATTAACAAATAGTTCAATTAGCTTAAAAGACTAAAATGGACGTAGATCTGAAAGTTTGATCAGGTTAAGTAGACTAATTATTTATCTGATAATATCGTATAAAACAACATATGCGAACAAACATGACAGATCTTTCTTGACTTCGGCAGAACAATATCCCAAACCAGTTTGACAAACTTGTGATCGTTCCCGATCTTTAACAGAGCATGCCATGATAGATCATGAAATATGATCAGAAAGATCACACACTTTAATAAGTTATAGATCTCCATGATCTATAAAAGATCACACACAGTTATAAATCAGAAATCTCAACACTATTTTAACAAGAACAAGCTAACACAACTTTCATTATCATACTCTATCATCTATGCTATGCCCTCTACTTATTTTTCGCTTCTCGGGTCTTCATGAAGATTCTTTGAATCAGACCCTGTATCCTTGGCTGGTTTTTTTGTACCCTTGTCTGGTTGATTATTGTGCTGTGGATCAGATCCTTTATCTTTGTGTGGTTGTTCTGGAGCCTTGACACTCGCAGTGACAGCCTGAACCCACAAACAACAACCAAAATCCAAGAATTAACGAAATCGTTTTGAAAATGTTGATATCAATTAACTGTTCCTTATTCTTTTGAGAACACTTTTTAGTCACAGACTAAGAGCAAAAACACGCTATAGAGAAGAAGCTTAAACTGTCCGTGTATTCTGATTTAGACTTTACCTTTAACAAAACTGGCAAGAAATTAAAAAAAAATTATGCCCACTTTCGTAACTAGAATACTAATACTTCTAACTTGCAAGTGGCAGGAGGTCAAAGGTTTAAAACTCTACAATATAGTAATCTCCAGTAGTTGTTCATTGTTTTGTAGAATGTAATACTTACAGTAGAAAACATTTGACTTATTCCTCCAGAGGCAGGCTTTGATTTCCTCGTGAAGAAACTGGTGGCTTTCTCAGCCATATTTGGCTCTTCTCCTAAGAGAATACACCCAAAACCCAAAAACCGTTAATTAAAAGAACAAGGAATAATGAAATAAGTAGAAAGAGAAATATTTATTCATGATCTGATAAAACAAAAAACAAAAAAAACCTTTTCTAAAGATTTCCTTGGCGCCTGGGATCTGAGAAAGCTTATGAGCATCTCCCTTTGGAACATGAGCAAGCTTATGCACATCTCCCTTTGGAACATGAGAAAAGCCTTGTTGAATGAAACATACATTTCTCTGAGCAGTAGGATTGGAGAGTTTGAACCCTCGCATCGCAATGCTCCAAATACTAGCCATCTTGAGTCGCTGGTAAGAGCGATCATTAGTTCTACTTACAGAGATATTTTGTTCTTCGCTAGTGGGTTGGATTCTTCCGAGAAACAGAAAAGAAATTGCAGAAGGAATGTCACTGAATGTTTCGGAGAAAGTCCTGCATGCTACGGGCATTGAATCCTATCTTGTCGCATTTAAGAGAGCTATTTCCTAGTAACTAGCATCATAACATATTTTGTCGTTTTACAATAGCTAGTGGTAAGAAGTTTCGGTATCAAAACATCTTTGAAGAGAGACTCTTTTTATTTTTATTAAAGCTAGGGGCCTCCTTTCATTTTATCTACAATAATAATATTGTTAAAAATATTGAACATTAAATTAATAAATATTATAATTGTTATTAGAACATGCTTAGATCCTAACATTTTATTTTTTTTTGTGTTGGAGATATCTTGAGGGGAGCCCCTTTAGCTTAGAGCCAAGGTTTGAGGGATATCCATTCCGTCAAAATCTGTCAGAGGTACGATCTTGCCCTCATCTCTTTTTAGGCGTCGGGGATTTGCAGTCAGCGAGATTTGATCCCTGGTGAGCTCATTCTGAACCTTTCAACTTCACTAATAGACCAAGGGTCCATTGACTCCCCTGACATATTTTGATTTCGTTCATAAAATAAACCAAATGGTTTATAAGTATTTAGCACCTCTGCCACACTTTAAACGTAAAATAAACCACATCTTCAATTAATGTGATATATACATACCAATTTCGTGGAAATCTCACTTTACAAAGGAGCTCTTGCTACACATAACGTACAAAAGATAGGAGAGAGTAAGACGAAAGACGGTGAAAGATGACAAATAAATGTCGATAGCCAATAAAATCTTCTGTAAACCTTGTATCAAAGAATGTGCCACCGTGGCTACAAAAATCTCTACCCAAGAAAAGACTACGCAACTTCCTGCTCATCTCCTACCACAACAATTAATTTCTTAATCAGACGGCTAGCCTTCTAGTCAAAATTAATAGTAGGAGGCTCGACTTGGAAAAGAACATGAAGACAAATTAGGCCTGGCTTTGTCTTGGTCCCTTAGACTATTTAGTCTCGTGAACGTCATTAAAATCTTTCATTTCATTTCATTTCAATCACAAGGGAAAAATAAAATAAGAACAAGTATGTGGGTTTTGTTTTGCGACATGAAAATACTGTGTGGAGATTGGACAGATGAGAGCTCTTTATGTTTCACTTGTGGTTGTCTCTTCTTACTTGCAGGAAAATATCTATTATTGATTTCATTGAAAAATTGATTTTTTGAAAGTTTATCCTCGACGTTTGAGCTCTGCGAAAAGTCGCCTTCAATAAATTCTTTAAGCAGTTGGCTAGTGAGGATGAACCCTCATATCCACATAGGTAGTTCAGACATTACCCATCTTTAGCCACTCGTAGTATCTAGTAATTGTTATTTATTATTCCTTATTATGTTTTCATTGCTAGATATAATCCAATTTAAAGATGTTATTAAATAGTTTGATAGGAACATATATTTATAATTTTATTAGTAGTATTTGGTTCATAAAGATACAATTAGTAATTATATTTTAGTGTATAATGGGCATGTTGATGATTGTTGCATTCATTTAGTTTATTGTTTTTAAAATAAAACGGGATAATTCATGAGGTCATTAAACAGGTGATGTTTTGTCTATCAATCATGTCTCCATAGATAGATGGTCACTTCAAATTATTAGATCTCGTAAATTAGATAGAATTAATGTGTGTGGTCCAAACAATACACTCCAATGGATCTTTGTTCACTAGACCATATTCTCTCTTTTGCAATAGTGCACTATGGAGTCACTCTATGGATGAATTGTGTAAAGAAAATAGAAGGCATTTGTGCATAATTTTTTTTTCCTTTTTCTTGGAGTCTCTTATATAGTAGACCATTGAGTATCAAAAGTGTTGGTAAGTTATAACATTAAATTTTAAAAAATAAAATTAGAAGGGCATTTAGAATTTCCTAGCAACATTTGAAGGCTTTATAGCCAATTTGGTTTTTATTTTGATACTTGTATCTTTTTGTAAGTGAGAAATAATAGAATGCTAAAAAAAAAATCATAAATGATTTATTGCAATTCATTGTATATCAAAGTACTTCGTTGTCTATGTTGAATAATAGTTGATTAGAGTTTGGAAGTTAACAAAGTTCATAATCAAAAGTTGGTTTATATTCAAGCATATAACCATATGCATTGTTGGAAAATGGTATAAGAACTTTTCTCCTTGAATTGCACATGTAACACCTTGGATGGTCGTCAACAATGTTGAACCGACATGTTCACTATTTAAAAAAATAGAAAAATATTTAAATTGTTTAAATTTATAAAACATTAAAATTATAAATATTTAAATAACTTGTCAATTGATATGAAAAGTTTAAAAGATGTAAATCACAAAAATATTTTAAATTTAATTGAAATATATGTCAATGAAAAAAATATTAATTATATTGATATTTGATATAATCATTATGATATAAATAATTAAAGTTCAAACTAGAATTATTTCAAGAAAGCAAACATAGATTGGGAGAGATGCATTTTTTTTAATATGGTACTGAATTTTTGAAAATGATTAGATTTTCAATTCATTGAAAAAATTTCAATGGGTGCACACATCTAAAAGACTTTGGCTAATTAACTTGATTTATGCATCCAAAAGCTACAAAAAAAAAGTGTCAATGCAAGGTTCACCTAGTCCAAACATATAAGAGACTTATCCATCATGCAATATTATCCATCTTTGGTTCAGAGGTTTATAACATCACATGTTTTCAACCTTCAAAAGTATATACAAACCAAAGGTATATTGCCGTAATGCTATGCTAATTAAATTCATTGTATGAAATAGGCTTTACAAAGCAAGCTCCCTTTCATTTATTTTTTCTTGGCGAGGTCTCTCACCAAATTTAGTCAAAATAAAATTCCAATTTGAAGAGCACTTCCATGACAAAACAAACTTGCCACCATGGAGTTGAAACCATTGGTGAGCTAGGTAGTGAGTCAAGCTAAATATGGAAGCCCAAGTTTGCTAGAGAGCATGTAGGACATCACTAAGACACAAGAATTTTGGTAAAATTTATTATTGTAAAGTTTGGGTCTATAGACACTCAACACTTCAAAGCTTGAGATAGGGTTTTGTAAAGTGAAATCTACAAGTTTGTTTGCCTCAAGTTTTTACTTATCTTGTTTCTTGTGGGCCTAAACTATCCTATATAATTGAGTTGAGTAAATGCCTAAAGTGTAAAATATCAATTTGAAGTAGATGGGGCCCATGTTTGGTGGATTTGAGTGTTTTGTTAATTAAACTCTAGAGGGGGTCTTGTGTTTGAACTTCACTTTAGTTCATTTTGGCGCAAGTCTAAACTACCATATATTGAACGAAGATTTTCATAGATCCCAAAATGATTACACACATCAATTATAATGCATATGTAGCATTGTGTTTGTGTGTAATTTTTCCATGTTTTTGGTATTATGTATGAAAAAATTGGTGTTCTTGAATCTCCATAGTTGAATTATCAAATTGGATGGTTGTAGTTTTTGTTTTATGAATGATTTATAGTATTTTGATCATTCAAAGCATTTTATTTCCAATTTAGTGGAGATATTACTTTCAAAATAATGTTTTATGCTTTTCCCCAAATACCCAAAAACAAATTAATAACAAATATGTATGGCAACATTAATTCTTGAATAAAGTAAAATATTTACTTTATATAGAAAATATTCTAACTTATATTTTGTTCGCAAATACTAATATAAAGAAATCTAATTCTTAACCCCTAATCAATTTGATCTCTACAAGATAATTTCCCCAAAAAATATATCTTAACTAATCTCGAATCATGAAACATAATTGTGAAAGTTCATCCAAACTATATACGCTTAGATTTTAGACCAAGGAAAGGACAATATTATGTGATGGGTACTAAGATAGCATCCCAAAATCCAAGTTCATCCAAACTATATACGCTTAGATTTTAGACCAAGGAAAGGAGAATATTATGTGATGGGCACTAGGATAGCATCCCAAAATCCAAGTAACTGTTTACATTATAGCCAACAAACCACAAAAATAAAAATGTTTATGGAATTGATTTTTGTGGGCGAATCAGATTATCACAGACTTAGGATATTTGGTCCTACTTCACAGTTGTGTGATGTTGTTTTGTGCTGTCTATCTAATAGATCAGATAATATTAATGAGTTGGTCCTAATGCAAGTTGGTAAGTAGAAAAATAAAAGGCATATTTGTCATCATGAAAGGCATAGTCCACGCGTTGAACATAGAGAGGTTAGGAAGATGCCTAGTTTTGGACATAAGCTGGTATTATTTCACTTAGAATGTAGATAACGAGAGATTCGATGAAAAAATGGTGAGACATGATTTATGATCCCACCCCCAAATACCATGGTCGGCCACTATCAGTAAATAGCGAGTAATATCGGCACGTGTTGATAACAGGCACAATGCCATGCTTCGGTTGTTGCATGGAAACCATCTGAGTCAATACGTTCATCAAGCTTAGCTTGTCATGACCAGTAAAACATCTCTTGGCCTTTTTCTATAGACGTTTATGTTATAGGCCACAGTTTGTACTCTGAAAACGATAGGCATTATCAAGATAGAGGACTTATGGATTGGAGTGGAAAAATGTTTTATATGGGAGATGATCCAATATCCGTCAGGGTTAACTTTGCGCAACCATAGAATCTGAATCGTACGTCGAATCGGAAAAAAAATTTGTGGTTTTTTTCCGCTCACGAGTTAAGAGATTATAACTAAGGTTTTGGCTTCTGAGAAATTCAGTAGAGTGCGGGAGCGTTGGATATGCACACGAAGATCAAAAAGACAACTTTTAGAGGCATTGTCCGCTCCCCGCCACCTAACGTCCTAGTACCCACCAGCTATAACCACCAACTTTTTTTATAAAAAAACCTAAATGTGTCACTATTAACATTTAAATAAAACTATTATATCATTCAAATCTAAAACTATTATATCATTCAAATCCGCTCAAAAGTCAATGGGTCTAATTCATGTTGGCACCTTAAAAAATCATTTTCATGCCCATTTAAAATCACTCCTACATATTAATCTCCTTACTTTACCACCGGACACCAAACACATTACACCCCAATTAATCTTCATTTGGGGTCCGATGTAAGCATATGACTAATGTATCTTTTGGTGGGCATCCCATTATTTCCCATCATTTTAACGTGTGCGCTCTCTGGAAGGTTCTCACGGCGATGGAAGCGACCACTGACTGGTCTACACGGCGATGGAAGTGAACGCCGTTTGGTCTCCACGGCTCCTGCATAGGTATCATCAAACATCATTTTCCTTTGAAAATGCAAACAATGGTATTGGTTAATCATTTTCTTTTGCATCTTTCATGACCCGTGAAGGGTTTATGCGATGATTGAAAAAATATTATTGCTTGTTTATGAAATAAATTATTCCTCTTACACGCATTTCCGTCATGTGCTATTTGATTTTGTTGGGTCATGGTGCTGGTGTTTTACACATGGGTTTTTTTGGGGTTAAATGATTTCCTCTCCCTGTTTTACCGCGTACTCACGGCCTTGTAAAGTCCATTATATCATGATTTTGTCTGCAGAAATGATGGGGGAATTTCGTGGGTTTGACCACATGTCTGCAAAAAATGATTAATGGTCTGCATCGACCTTTCATAAAAAACTCATGTGAATACGAGCATAAATCGGCAAACCCATTTAGTATACACAATTTTTGCGAAAACCCTTGCATTGTTTTTCCAAATACGGGTTTTCTTGGGGTTAAATGATTAAATATGACCTGGTAAAGTTGACTGTATCATGATATTGTCTCCAGAAATGGTGAGGAATTTCATGGGTTTTGACCACATGTCTACAAAAAATGATTAATGGTCTGCATCGACCTTTTTATAAAAAACGCATGTGAATACGAGCATAAATCGGCAAACCCATCTAGTATACACCATTTTTGTGAAAACCCTTGCATTGTTTTTCCAAATACGGGTTTTCTTGGAGTTAAATGATTAAATACGACCTAGTAAAGTTGATTATATCATGATTTTGTCTGCATAAATGATAGGGGAATTTTGTGGGTTTGAGCACATGTCTGCAAAAAATGATAAATGGTCTGCATCGACCTTTTTATAAAAAACCCATGTGAATACGAGCATAAATCGGCAAACCCATTTTGTATACACCATTTTTATGAAAACCCTTGCTTTGTTTTTCCAAATACGGGTTTTCTTAGGTTTAAATGATTAAATATGACCTGGTAAAGTCGATTGTCTCATGATATTGTCGCGAGAATTGATGAGGAATTTCGAGGGTTTTGACCACATGTTTGCAAATGCACTTTTGTATTCATGCGAGTGAGGATTTACTATTATGAAACCCTTGGTTAATTTCTTGTGCACATTTCTAAAAACCCAAGTGTGTAAACAATCTACTTATGTTAAAATTAATATCCTATTGTTGTTGAATATAGCACAACTTCTTTCATTTACTGTACAATGTGCTTTGTACATTCTACTTATAGTTATTTTCATGAGTTGTGCATTTAACATTTATATTTATGCACTGTCTTTTTACTTTACTTTATAAATAAATGAAAGTCTCTTTTGTTGTCTTTACAAGATCTGCAAAATGAATTCTCCTAAGTTTTGCAGCAATTCTTTTATATCATTTTTTACGTTTCCTTTGGTTGTCCAATACAGGAGACTAGCATTTGAATACGTCTCCTTTGGCTGTCCAATACAACAGACTAGCATTTGTTTATATTTTTATACTTTCCATTGCACGTACAACAGACCAACATACATATATTTGCCATTTTACATTTTGTGTCTCTTGTTCATTCAACTAATCAATATATATGAGTGTATCATTTGCCTATCCTTTGGGAATACAAACAATTGTACTTGTTAATCATTTTCTTTTTCATCTTATTGAATTTGTAAAAGAATGAGTACAATGTTATTTAAATATATATATACATGTAAAACACACATTAAGCAGTGTGTTTCAAATTGTAAATGAATCTGTGCAATTTTTTATACATTCATTTACAAATTATGTGTCTGTTGTCTCTTGTTCATTGAGCAGATTGATATATATGTCTGTTTCCTTTAACTATCCTTTGAAAATGCAAACAATGGTACTAGTTAATCATTTTCTTCAACATCTTTCATGACCTGTGAAGGGTTTATTCGATGATTGAAAAATTATTACTGTTTTTTTATGAAATAAATCATTCCTCTTACACGCATTCTTGCCATGTGCTATTTGATTTTGTGGGTCATGGTGCTATTTGTTTCTCCCACATTGCATGTATTTATGTATGTATGTATGTATACATAAAGTTGTATGTCCATGTGTTGAGGTAACAACAAACATCATTCTCTTTTCAAAGTGTATGTATGTATCTACATACATATATATGTATGTATGCGTATGTATGTTGTATGTATGTATGCACATTGTACACATTCTTTTACAAATTCAATAAAATGCAAAAGAAAATGATTAACCTGTACCATTGTTTGCATTTCGAAAAGGATAGTTAAAAGATACAGACATATACATACCATACATACACACATATATATGTGTGTATATATGTGTGTATGTATGTGCATACATACATGCACATCCACACACACACACACACACACACACACACACACACACATATACACACATATACATACATACATATCTGTGTGTGTGTGTGTATGTGTATGGATGTGCATACATACATACATACACACACACACACACACACACATATATATATATATATGTATGTATATATATATGTTTGTGTGTGTGTGTGTGTGTGTGTGTATTCATACAGTATCTATGTATGCACATACATACACACACATATATATATACCTTCCATCGCCATGAGAACCTTCTAGAGAGAGCACGCGGTAAAATGATGGAAAATAATGGGGTACCCACCAAGGAAAACATTAGTCATATGCTTAAATCAGACTCCAAATGAAGATTAATTGGGGTGTAATGTGTTTGGTGTCCAGTGGTAAAGTAAGGAGATTAATATGTAGGAGTGATTTTTAATGGGCACAAAAATAATTTTTTAAGGTGCCAACGTGAATTAGACCCATTGAATTTTGAGCGGATTTGAATGATATAATAGTTTTATTTAAATGTTAATAGTGACACATTTAGGTGTTTTAAAAAAATAAATTGCAATGTATATCAAAGATTTTCTGCAATGTATATGTATGTATATGTTTATATGAATACATGCATATATGCTTGTGTTTCTATGAATGTTTACATGTATTCCTATGTTTGTATGACTGTATGCATGCATACAAACATGCAAAAAATCATAGATATATATAAGGCTCCCCAAATAAACATCAAATCTAAATATAAGGCAGAATTCAGTCATATCATCTCTAAAAACCTACGTAAGTGGCAACTACAAATTCAAATGCTATAACAAATTCAAATTTGAAACACAACAAACAAATTGAATGCATTCAATTGTCGGATTCAAATTTCTAAATAAGAGGACAGCAGCCAGTGGCATTCACAATTAATCTCCCCTAGTAATATCCTCTCCATCCTACAGACCATTGAATGGCATCCTTTGCACATTCCTCATATATCCAAGGTTGATGAGAAACAATGAATATAAGTTGAATAAATCTTGGTATACAATTCTATTAACATTTATATGTTTTTACATATATTTATCTATTCCATTTGGATCTTTTAATATGTTGAACTTGATTAATTATGTGTTGTTGTACATGCATTATTTAAAATGTTGTATGATGTTTGTATGTTACTAGACTCAGTTGTGACTACCCGTGGTTGTAAATATTTTCTTGCAGGCACGAGAGAACAAGGAGAAGTGGTGCAACAATGTTCAGGGTGGGCAGTTTGGTAAATGTGTTTGTCAACACACCAAATAATTAAGGATTTTTTGTTCAAATGGCTCTATGTTTCAATTATTTTTCTATATTGTTCACTAACTAGTATGTCTTTTTTATTTATTTCAATAACTACTATCCATGTTTGTTTGTTATATTATATTTGTTTGTTCTGGCAGGCATGTAAAATGGCTACGAGGTTTTAAAGAGCATTTCAAATTGCAAGATTACATTTTAGGTAAAGTCTTTTAGGACTTTACTTTGGCTGTGACCCGGTAGACATAGTGATAATTTATAATGCTCATTTTTCATATTCATTGTAAACTTGCATTTAAAGTTTACAATTAGATTGATTTCTAAGTGTAGGTGTTGAAAAATTTATAATTTCAAATAGATTAATTTTTGGATATGCCGCATATAGATGCATAGATACATGTATGCATATACTTAGTTGTGTATACATACGTAAATTTTTGTATGTATGTATATACATAACTATATATATATATATACACATATATGTATGCATGTATACACAACTAGGAAGGTTGTAAAGAGCATGTCAAATTAAAAGATGACATTGCAGGTGAAGTCTTTCAAGAGTTTACTTACATATATATATATTTACATATATGTATGCATGTATATATGATGTTCATTTTTATTATTCATTGTAAACTTGCACTTACAATTTATAATTAGATTGATTTCCACTTACACTTATAGTTACAATTAATGGATATGGTACATATACATGTATATATATATGCATATACTTAGTTGTGTATACATATATATATACAGACACACACACAACTATGTATATACATACATAGTATATATATATTTTTATATATGTACATAATTTTATGAACTTCAATTACATACATTTCTTAATGTACATTTATATTTTTAACAATAATAGTTAGATGAATATGACAAACACATATCCAACAAAATGATAGATGAATACAACCAACACAAAATCGGTTTCGATTCACAAAAGAATATCTATCATTAACTTTAAACATGATTAAGACAAAGCTGGAAAGAAGACAAGGAGTCTTCAGTCTTAGAAAAAAGACACTAGCAGACATCAAAGTATATAAGTTGACTACAAACTACCATTCAGTTCTACAAAATTAGACAGTAGTATCCTTTGGCTATCTAATACAACAAACTACTATCCTTTGGTTGTCCAATACATAAACTAGCATTCAATTTTACAAAAAACACTCTAGCACACTTCGAGGTCAAAAATTTGACAGCAAAAAATCCTAATCAGACATCCACAGATCTGATTAAGAAGTGGTGTGTCCTTGGGGGTCAAATGACTCTGCATCAACTGGAGAAGACGTTAAGGACCGTAAATTGTTTTGTATGGCACTTGCAATACAAGCAAGCAATGCATGATTTTCCTCTCTAGAGTGCGTTGTAATTGTGGAGAGTAGCCTTCAGAAGACCCATTTTGTACGCTGCTAAGAGCAGCAAAGGCTGGAGCGAAAATGTTAACCATGTCCCTTTAAATTGGATGTTGACTTGGAAGAGGAGTTGTAGGAGTACTCTTACTTCTATTTCTTTTTGCTCTTTCTGCATGTTTTTGGTTTTCCTTCAACTGTCGAGCAATCTTTTCTTGCTCCCTTTGAAGCTCCTTTTGATGTCGCTGCCTCAACTTCTCCTTTGCAATTTTTTGTTTTTTTGCAGCACGCTCCAATCTCTTTGCCTCCCTCTGTGTGAGGATTGCTTCTCTTTATGTCTTATTTTTAGCCATTTGCTCCCTTTTCCTTTGCTGCAATTCTTGGTTTCTTCATTGTTGCACTCCTCTTGTTCATTCAACAAATTGAAGAAATCATCTAATGTCAAAATTTGAGACTACCTACTAAGGTGTAGGACCCCATTGCAACCTGTATTAGATGATTGGTTCACCCTTTTCATTGGGAGTTACAAAAAAATTCTTCTCCTGCCTGTTGGTTGTTGATCATTGACTTGTCTGCATGGCACATAGTCAACCTCTTCATCACTTGAGTCATTACCTTCGAGTCCATCCCCCTTGAATCATTTTCAACCTCCAAATTTCTCCCAGTTGTGAATTAATGGATGACATCT